>OX103972.1:29346401-29405989 GCA_944470395.2 Schistosoma turkestanicum
TGTTGCACATCGTGCTCGTATGCTTCGTCCGGGTTACCACTGGTGAGTTCGGGCATGCCGTGGACTACCATAGTTGTCTTTTCTTAGGTGTCTGGTGCAGTTCTGGCTGCTGCACGTACCGACCACGGCTTGTCATGTCTGATAGGAATCAGCGGGGACAATTTGACCGATGGTCCTTGGGATGAAAGGATTATGTCTTCAGCAAGTCGCGCCGAGTCAAGCGTTACCCTCATTGGAGGGAGTTTTCCTTTCGAGACATTTTGGCCTTTGAAAAGGCGGCATATTTTGGCTAGGAGCTCGCACATTCCGAGGGTTGAGCAGAGTTTATCCCATTGCTCTTTGTCGAAGGCAGCCCTACCTTCTAGCAAGCTTCCTTCCGACACTGGGACATCAAATAAGATAAGTGAGTTAGATCTGTCGTCCCTGGTCATGGGTGGAGGCTGCTTGTGAGTTGGGGTGTAGCTCTTGGGCGCTGGACTGTGTCAACCGAGCCTTGAAGCGTCTTTTTCTCCTATTCCTAACTAACTTACTGGTCTTTTTGGGAATAGAAGTGGTGTCTTGCTTCCTCTGTGGTGTCTGGGTTGAGTGGTCTAAAGTATGGACACTGAGGGGCGTACTATCGACTGACTTTTTGGGTTTTTCAGCAACCCGTTCGCACGATATTGGAATTTTTGATACACTATCGACTCCGAGGTTTATGCCTCTATAAGTTTTCCCAGTTGTTACAGTGTAAAGTGTACCAGCGACTTCATTACCTTACATGATGCCAGGGAGATTAGGAGGTGAATAGCGAAATTAGAATACGAGATACAAAAAATTAGGATACGAGATACAGAAAAAAGGGGTTTCGGAAAGAAGAAATTTAGTAGTATATGATAAAACTACAAGGAACAGAGCCTGAAAGTACTCCGAAATTGCAACTTTACCTTTGACCGTATTAGTAAGTAACTTTGCCTGTATCCTGTAACTTGTCCACAAGTCCTGTGTTTGTGAGTGAGTGGATGTATGTATGCTGCCGAAGCAACTAGAAATAGAGCAGTTGAATGAGGTAGCTAGACCTACCGCGCAATGGTTCTGACTTGGAATGGTTCCGTATACCCGAAAATGTTTTCAGATTGTCAACCAATGAATGGAGACAACTTTTTACAGCTTCTGAGGTGATAAAGTATCCCGAAAGTGGATTGTTTTCCGTAAATGGAAGAGAGTCAGCGAGCACACGTCAACTTCGAAGCGCGCGCGAATCTAATTGTCATTGAAATTCGTGATACATAGCTAGATCATCTAATACGGAATACAAAATTCAATGCGTGAAATTAATATGAGTAATGATCGCTATTTCGAAAATGAGTTCAAACGAAGGATCACTGAACATCGCTTTTGCCGTAGTTCCGAAAGTGGATTGTTTTCCGTAAATGAAAGAGAGTCAGCAAGCACACGTCAAATTCGAAGCGCGCGCGTGGTCGTAATTAGCAATAAATATTTTGTAAATGTGTTTAACATATTGATGATAAATTGTCGTCTGGTCAAAAGTTTATCGATCAGAACTATTCCCCATTTATTGATATCCGCAATCACGTTTGAATATCAGACTTCCTTCCTGTGCTGTTAAATAGGAGTTGAAAACAGTTTCTGAACAGTAAACAATAATATATTTTTTCATGTTGCTTGTAAACGAAATAGATTGAATCCAACTCTGCACCAGTGAAACTTTCTCCACATTGGACATTTCGAGAACGTATTTTGTGTTAGTTAACCGTTAACTGGGAATAGGACTGAAATTTTTATCGAACTTCACTTAACTAGTATTCCATAAAAACGCACTTCACAGACAGCATGATACTTATCCGGAAAGGCTACAATGATAATCAGCTCAATGGAGAGTAATTTACAGGAACCTTTGCGTAGCTGACTCGCGCATTTTTAACATGACATTGTGTGATGGCAGTGATGGATCGGCATCAAAGCAAAGTCATCTGATGATCATTTTTGACAAAGATACTGCATGAAGTTATCACAGCTCATATTCATATTATTCTGTATCACAATACTTGCAAAACATCGTGATTAAACAAACTGTCTTCTAGTGAAACAGAAAAGAAATTTATTAACTAACATCTAAGATAATATTGAGACTATCTCTTTAATCACCGCTTTATGGGAATATATCTCCAAGTGCAATGAACTATTACCAAACCAATTCGACAATTCTGAATGAGCTACTGTGTAGTCATTAGGTGAGCGAAGACAAATCCAAATAGCTTTACATACAATAAAATAAACTGTACGATACCCACTAGCAGTTTATTCGATTCAGTTTCCAAAAACAGAGAACCGAAGTGACAAAACTTCAGGTAGAATAATGGATGACTCGAATAAATCGCTTTGTATTAAATGTAATCCCGATGTAACATAAATAGATATCACACTGACTGATCACAGAATGGGAATGAGTAACACGTTTTTTCAACTTCTAAGTTCACTCTTCAGCTAAATATATAAGTGACACCACATTGGAATTTTCCCAGTTGTATGGTAATTTATTTTTATACAATACTTAGAAATTGATCAATCATCATAAATAAATTTCCTTGCCATTGGGTACAACTCAATTAACATCTAGCTTAAACTACACAGCAACACCATGATATTTGATATGGCTATTAGAATCAAGTCAAAGATCACAAATTCAAAGAGGTCTAAATTCCCGTCGTTGCTTTTTAATCGCCCACATAAGCCAACCACTAATCATTATTTTCATTCATCTATCATCCATTTTATCAGAATCCACAAACAGATAATAATAACTTCCAAATTAATCCTGGCTCAAAGGTTATCTGCAGCAGGACTTCGATTGGGATGTTTTGGATGGAAAATCAATCTGCCATATTATATGGTTTGAAGTGATGAAGATGGAAAAACTTTTGCGGAGTTCAAATTTTCACACATACTACAGAAACATGAAGTGTAAATTGAGAACCAATAATTCTTTTCAACTGAACAACCCATACTGTACGACCGGTTTATTCGTTTCCAGGGTGTTGTTTCCAGTGCCAAAACGCATTGGTTGTAATCACCTAGTATAAATAATCTCTGGAGCGCTCGCAACCTCAATTTGTCCATTATGCAAACACCACCAGTGCAGTACTGAAGAGGGGGTTTAACACAGTTTGTACATACAAATTTTGCCACCAAGAAAACTATGAGAATTAGAGCTCTATTTAGATCCCTGTTTACATAAGGACAGATTATAGGAGTGTTTGTGTCATACGTATCCTATTCCTTCGAAATTCGATATCCTACTACAAATAAAGACTGAGTGGTAGACTGAATGAAACATTACTTCAGCTGTTCCACAGACTTTTGGCTGTGTGAAGCTCTAACTTAGGTTACGAGCAGCACCAGAACAGTTGATTGTGCTCCTTGTTGATGAAGCATATCAGGATAATCTCCAGTCTCCACAGAGAGAAAGAGCGTGTAAACAGCTTCAAATGAAGAAGTGTTATTTCAGAACGACCATATTTGCAGAGCTAAATAAGTAAAGGAAATTGATTGTATGGAGTGACTAATTACATACATGACCTTTGTACCAACGCAGCTTAATAAGTCTTTATTGATCGCAACCAAACAGCTTAAACGTTTGTAAGGTTTATATATTCCCCCATTTATTTGGCAATATAAGAAATATGCATGCTGTATATGCATTTTGAGGAGCTCCATTGTCTTTATTGGAGAGAAATATCAAGTTTGCACTTTCGAGTTATTTTTGAATAGTACTAACTTTTACCATAATCTTTTCCTTAATTTACTCAAAAACCCATGGTTGCTTGCACTGCCACTGAAAAATCATTTGAATTTGTAGTACTGTGATGTGTGCTACTCATACGAACGATATAAGTAGTATGAGAAGGGACGTGAAAGAAGAACTCTCACGGTCACTAGAGTAAAACGGAAAGCAAATGGAGCAAAAGCAAGAAGGAAATGGAGTACCGACAGGAAGTAAAGGAAGCAAAAGCAGGAATGAAAGAAGGCTGGAGCGTTGGAAGTCAGGACTAAAAGATGGTGTTCACATAGCTGTCAATCTAAACTCAATTTCTAACATGAAAATAATTTGTGAGTAGGGTTCAGTTTTTAAGGAAAACAAAGGTATTGTGGAAAGACGTCATAGTTCAATAAACATTTTCAATTTATGAATCATGTTCTTAATTCATTGTTTGTAATCGTACCATAGTTATCGATTACATGAAACAGATACAGTGAAGGTGTTCACTAATGACCGTCAGTTACTCCCAGAGTATCAAATCCAAATATGGCTGTAGCCATATTAAATATCAAATTTAAACAACATATGTATAATTCAGAAGGAAACATAAAGACGTAGATATAAGTACAAGATAAAATTGATAAAATCTCAAAATGGAATCAAATAGAGTACCAAAATATCAAACAGAAAGAGTCAGTCATATCATAACACAAATATATATATATAAATGGAGGGATTTTTTAAAAACAAAACCTACATAGAAGATTCTAAAATGTGAAGTGATTGCATATCTCAGTATTGAGAATGGTCATACGTTTTCGCACTGTAGATAGCAATGAAATTTAACATAAATAAGTTACTATGAAATTTCTAACACTCAGTCACTTTTAACATTTTTAGTAGAAGATTTCTCATATCAACTATGTCCTCCGATTGTTCTATTCAAATATCTTTTTCTCCGTTCTCATGATCATTCATTATTTACACCGATTATATAAATTCGTCATATTTTCGAATCAGTATGTGTGCCAGTTAAATGCCACTTTACATTCCATGTTCCAAATTTTCATACTTCTGAAATAATAATCGGATAGGATTATGAAACAAAATTTTTGTTTCATTCAAACTTATTCATTCTAAACAGACCAACTGTTCAAATTCGTCTGCAGGTCGAAAGGAAGGATATCAAACGCACTGAGCCGCCACCTTCTTAGTATTATCAAAGCATCCATTTCACATTTTGAAGACGTAAAACAATGTAAAATCAAAGTAAATTCGGGCAACCTCTCCTTCTATCATGGTCATAATCTCTCGTACTTTCTTCCCCTTCTTTCACAGACATCTTCTTCCCTTCTCTATGGATCTGTCACCTAAAAATTATCAGTTCCCGTTTCCATTAGTCTCTCGATGACAACTTATTTCAATTTTGATATGAAGCTGTTTAGCTGACAGAATAAACCATCCTCATGGTTAACCAATATTTATTGTTGATGCGGACAAAAACTCAAATCTGCACGCATTAAACTCCTCCAAATAATCAAATGGATAAATTTGAAGATACACAAAAACAATTCAGACCTTTCAATAAACACTATTCCATGAAAATATGATATATCAACAGATACCAATGCCAATAAAGTCTGATCATTGTATGAAAATTATTTGCACGATATGTTTGTACTGGGTCAGCCCACACATCTATAATGGATTAGTGTGATGAAACTGGAGTATTTGTCAAGTATCTCTATTACGATAATGCCATGTGAATACGAACTCCAAAATCGGTACGTTCGGAAGTAAAGACATCATATTACGGAAAATAATAATTTTGCGCAACACTTAAAATTCTGTCGATATTTATCGATATTATTTTATTTCCATCTTGCTATTGTGGATGGAACCATCATGTCAACTGACGATATACTCTTCTCATTACTTTTATCTCGATGTACAGATGGTCACCATAAATAGTCCGTTTTTCGATAACATCATACTGTTTGAATTTTGCGCATTGTTAACTATATGCCTGTGTATTTATTCACGTACGTTTACGAGCTGGTGGAATCAAGAACAATTGAAGTAAGCACTACTGTCATTCTCATAACTTTTCCTACTCGGAAGTGTTTGAAAAGTTTATCAGTGTTCGCACATCATTCTATTGAGTCATCCATCATTTATTAGATACATAAAGTTATTTCATAATCAGGAAAGAATAACTTCAAAATCGTTCCTCAAATCTATTGAAATAATTTTCTTACTGTTAGCTCACTTGTCAGAATCAATCCACTCGAATGTAACAACAATTAAAGATTCAATATCATTTGTCATATTTGAAATGTTTATTATTATAAAAAGTTGACAACTAAACAACAAGAATTACAGTTACAATTACAGATTTAATAAAATACACGAATAAATATGATCACGCACACGCACAAATGATTTTTGTGTTTCATTAAAGAGTACATTGATCCTCGGGATTCATTTTCGATCCAACTGAACATTGGAATGTTGCAGCGTAATTTGCAATGTGTTTCAGAATGTCATTCACACTGAAAATAAGGAAAATGAAACTGAAAAATGTGGAATCCCAAATGGTATGATACAATAAACTATAATAATATACAATCCAATAATACAGTACAAGGATGTTGGCTTTATTTAGAGCGACAATTGTCAATGATTGCAAACTAAAATTCAATTTGTACATACGTACATAGTTTCGAAAAGACGATTGGAACTTGTAATCGATCGGATCAGGGAAGAAACCATCACACACCATCTTTAGTTACATAGAATAGATGAAATTCGAGAAAGTCATGAATGGTCAACTGTGGTATACTGAATAATAAATCAGGTAAAACAAATCATGATTAATTTAATATGTATAGAGATTGGCTAGATGGGTTGATAGAATCGAGAGGCCGCTTCATACTGCACTATTTTACAAAATAACATCTATGATTCTTAGCATGAAGACAGATTGAAAAACCCTTTATTTATGATCCAATTAACTGAACGAAGGAGACGACAAAACAGTCCATCAGATTGAGTTCTCTAAAATATTGAATATATGTTCACCCACTAACGTGGAATTGAAGAACTTGAAATTCTCAATAAGAGAACAAGTTGATGCATCGTCGAACATAAAGGAAGTACCATTTATATTGTTAAATTAACCCTCCTTCAATGAACGAACATCTCATCACTGGGTGATATTTGCATTGTCATGAACTCCGCTCTCGTCAAAGCAAACCTTAACGTACTATAATCAGTGCATTCGTTTCATAAGATATTCACGTTTCACGTGAATGAACCAGCGGAGAGTTTTTTTCGAATGAAATTCGGTCATTGTGCATGACTTACTTTAGCGAACGAATGGAAAAACGAACGTTCATCCAAATCAACACGATTCCTTGTAGCCTGTTGCTTGTATGTCTGGAATAAATATAAATCAATTAATTCTAAAAAATATTATATCTGAACACGTTTTATACTGTATTCGTTTATTTTGCGTGAGCCTTCATCGAAACATCAGAATTTAGTCACTCATATTGAAGCGAATTCGTTAGTTATTTGAAGATTTTGTAAATGCTGTCAACACAAGTTGAATATATATATATATGCGATATTTTGATGAACGAATATGAAAATGTCTGATGTTTTGTATTTCCACTCGATTGATTCCCCTCAATGAAATAATTATCTGCGTTTTAGTTGTTTATCCAAAGTGAAGGAGCAATGTAAACCGCAAAGCGCCAAAAATTGCAAATCTTTTTCATTGGATTTTAAATATGCTTTATTATTTTATGACTGTGGACATTTTTAGACAATAATTCTATTCTCAACAAAATGGTCTGTAAAATCGCATCAACTGTCTTTCCTCTTTGATATGAAATTCAAGCCTTGTCAACTGTTTTCAAACATTCAAAAACTCTTAAACGCAATTCCATTTCACTAATCGCATTAATTAAATCCGAGTGTAATAATTGTTTTCAAATGGTATGTATGCATGGAGAGTGTATATTAGTGAATAACGAATACTTTGATCTTATCAAAATTCACTTACTTCAAACGATAGTAGAAGACCATTTATATCAGTTGACATTTCATTCATCAAATTCTATTTGAAATGAAAATCGTTGATACAATAGAAGAATAATATATAAATAAATTTTATACTTATTTCACAATGCGTCATATCAAAGTTGAAGGGAATCCGTTGGATAAGTATGTTTGGAAATATATATTTGAAGAATCGACAATTTAACACCAATATTACAAAGGCTGTTTTGTAGACAAAGGTTTAGTTAATTATCTCACCTCGCGCAGTTAACATGACCTTTTCATAGTCTTATGTATAGCTGATCAACGAAATTTTAATATATGGCCGAACAAATACTGAAAAGATGATGATGAGTCCTTCGGTGTTTGTTCGCCAGATTATAAACATCACAGACTTGTTCATGAGATTGATCAGTAATAGATGCTTCCGGTAGAAACAACAGTTTCCAATTACTTACCTTTACCATTCTTGTTTTAGTATGGAAATTATATTGAATATCTGTTTGCTTATATAATAACTTATTTCGTGAGCACTGTTTCACGCATAATTGCTCCTAATTGTGATTCAGTGAATTCGTTGACCCTTTTATACACAGACAAAGTTCCAGAGATGCGCTTGCTTCATGGAAGTCAATCACGTCAATAATGTTTGCCTAACAATTTGAGTGTGTGAAGATGTATCCGGTTTTGTTGATACTAGTATCGAATCAAGTGGTAGTGTTCATCTCTGATGAAACAACAACTTGATCATGTAATAGATTTTCAGATCTTTTACTGACTGTCAGACAAGTGTTACTCAGAAGTGCATTTCTCATATTTTTCATATTTGGCATGATATCTCCAGTGAGTTCTTCATATCAGCTGTTCAAACCCATCATATGATAGTGAGAATTCGTTAAATTATTCATTGTCCACCTAGAGATGCCAAACGTTTTGTCTTATTTATTATTTTTTGAATGAATATCACTTTTCGTAGTCTACAGTTTGAAATTCAACCTGGAAAATAATTTCAGCAATATTCTAAGCTAAAACACTACTTACTTTGTTGTCAACGGCTCGAGAGATATTTTGTCTTGATAGACAACACAGTTGTTTTTCAACGGGTGATGAATTTTCTAGTTCACACGAAAACTCAGTGCCTTCCTGTCCATTCCGCTGACGTTCACTGAAAGCTGTAATGCGATCGTCAATTAGGCATTATTTATTTTTCAAAAATATACATGAAGTGAATGTTTTGATTTATGATTACTGTACAGAATACAATTGAACTACATGCATTCGAAGTAACGATACGCAATTCCGTTAGAAAAGTTCTTCTCCATCAGTTAGTTTTCAGAGCTACACAAACTCAAGAATATCACAATGTTTGGCATATGCTTCATAGTGTATTTTAGTGAAAAACTAACAGTAACCTTGCTATGAAACTGTGTAGGTTGAGGTGTATTAATGCACAAAACTATATTTATCACATTTGAATCCCATTTGACACATTCATTAGGGACGTTTTAGCATAGACTTGTAAGCTCATCAGCAATAAGATTTTCAACTTGCACTGTAATAAACTTAACTGTCATGGATTCCACTTTCAATGTTATCAGACAAATGCGTTTACCTTAGATCGATCAAAATACGATTGACCAAATAAAAACAACCACTTTCTTGTAGATCATGAGTGAATTTCTCATGAATGACAATTTTTCATTCTCCCTATTTTCCTATTAAATGAGCCAGTTAGAAAAATCACACTGGTCCAGACTATTGAGTAGTCTACTAGATTCAGTTTAGACAGATTTGGGAACAGATCGGAAACAGCTCACATACACAAATACAACACCCTCAAGTTAGTCAAGTGCCAAGGACAATCAGATATTCAACTGTTGAATGCCCGTATTTAGTTCACAATATTTAGTTTTGTCAATCATAAGATTGAGCTAGATAAAATACGTTGAAATTTACCTGCAGATATCAGTTGACGACCAATAAGCCAACCGAGAATCCCATATTTATCAGCCATTGAATCTGATGCATACGAAAACGGTGGATGCAACAATGCAGCTAACATACTAATCTTACCAGTTTCAGCAACAACAGATGTATATGGTACGAAAGTGAAGATCTCATTTCTAATCATTTGTATATATGAAAAGAACACAAATCGATAAACGTAGAAATATTGAGAAGTGCTTAGATAGGCAGATCTGTCATTGAAATAATTTGGTGTAAGTCGTTTCAGTGACGAAGCCTTACATATCAATATATGCAGTGCATATCCTGTTCCATAGATAAGGCTTTAACTACAATTACCGGACACGAGATATTCGTACTGCATACTCGTGAAGTAATGATCAGATTCATGGAAACTATGTTTCTTATATGAACCGACATCAGTGTGCGGTTTTAGCAATCTTTAGTTTTAATTACGAAATCACGAGACAGCTTTGTTAGTATGCTTCTTTCCATACAACAATTCGAGATCAACCTCCTACTGACGACTGATGGTTTGAGAGTAAACAGAAAGGAAGCATATTCATAAATATCTAGCAACTTAATTTTCGGTCAGAATCGCTACATCGGTTTCACATTTTCAATACATATTATTTCATAAATGATTGGAGTAAACCCTCAGTATCATGCTTTGTGTTTTTTTTTCGGAGAAATCATCCTGTATGAAAAAGAAATATCAAGGCAGACCATCAAATAATTAATTTACCGTTCAATTTATTATTGCTTGTAAATCACTATGTAATAAAAAGGATTTCTTTTATCAATATTAGATTTATTCAGCGAGCGCGGAATTCAGGTAACTGTGATCAACGTATGACTGCATGATTCTACGACAATCTATCAACTACTCAAACAAAATTAATTTCACCCACAGGTTTTTGGAGAAATACAGTTATCAAAGAATAGTTCTCCTCTCAGTCGTGAATTTGTTATTTAAATAATTACAGAAGTAAAGAATAAATCTGCTCGATTTGCTCACGTCAATATGAATGAAAGAGATAGAGTTGAATGCTAAACGAAGTCTCACTACAGAGTAGGTTGGAGAATGCTGTTATTCAACACATTTTCAATTAGACGGAAAATGCGTTAGTATGTCATTGGGTAATGTCAATGATAATTGGGGTTTACTGAAATTTTACGAAAGAAATTTCAAAGTCTCATGAAACTGACCGAATCCGTCCACAAAGGAATATGCAATCGAACATAACAGAATAATGGAAACGACAAACAAACCAATAATCCTAGTAGTAATCAACGTGGATCTCAAAGACTGAGGGCTAATCAGATACTAAATTTTGGTTGGACGCCTTCATTTTCATTTTTGAATTATTTGTTTCATTCAAATACTGTCGTTTTTTAAAGTTTTTTTAATTATTGATTTATCAACCCCGGATACATTGAAATATCCGTTGTAAATAAAAGCATTTTTGATGAAGATACGAGAATATGTGAAAGCCTAAGCTCTTCCATTCGTTTACCGAAAAAAGTCAAATATATTGAGCAATTAACAGAACTACTAGATAAATTATTATGATAATGGGAAAAACGGAGTGATGCGAATCATATATAACAGAAAACATTGAATGAATTATCTACATGAAAGCCAGAGAACAAAAGTGTCATTCGCGAAATAATTTTGATTTCATGAATCTTATCTTAACTTTAGGTGCTATTCGTTTTTAAGTAACTTATATTAGTTAACATTTTTGTAGTTGTTCAGTCGTAATCCCTGATTGTCCCAATTTAGAAGAACGAACATACGTCTATTTGTGACAGTCACAGATGAATCAGTGTAACTAGTTTACTTTTTAATTTGTTGTCCTCCATGATACTTAGACGCTTACAACAGCTCGTGGAGAGCAGTCTAGAGAAAACCAGGTTGGTTTCAGATCTGAACATGACTGTTATAATCACACCTTCACACGACGACAGGTCCTTTAACACAGACACAAGTTATGCGTCCGTCAATAATTGTCTTCCTGGACCTTAAGGCAGCATTTGACTGTGTGAATCTTGAGGTTAACTGGCAGTGTCTGAAATTGAAAGACGTAATAAAGAAGTACATTTACATTGTACTAGCTCTCTACTCCAACACCACAGGTCGAGTGAAAACTTATGGCAAACTGTCATTGGAATTCATTACTTCAAACGGTATCCGTCAGGGATGTCCACTTTCTCCATTCTTGTGTAATTTTGTCATAGACGGTATTCTAAAAGTAACATTTTCTCCGTCTGAATTTTCAGGAGTAGACCTATTACCAATAGGTTCATTTGTTGACGTAGAATATGCCTATGACGTAGTTCTACTTGATGGAGATGCTGACAGAATGTAGTGTCTCCCGACTACCGTGGGCAACAATGCAAGCATGTTCAGGATGCAGTTCGCCCCGTCGAAATGCAAAATTTTGTGTCAGGATTGGCTTCTATCGGCACCTGAACTAATGAAAGTGAGTTAAACAGTTGAGCGTGTCGATGAATGTACAGCTGAGCAATCTTCTACAACCTACTTCATGGCTGTGAAACATGGCCAGTCAGAGTAAAAGAAAATCGTAAGTTGCTGGTTTTCGTTTACGGTGGTTTCTGAAGCACTACTCGTGTACCATGGAACAACCGATTTAGCAACGGATCCTAGGTAAGGATTACAGATCAGCAAATCAAGTATTGAATTATCATTAGCTGAGGTGTCACGGACATGTGTTGCCTAACCACCGAATGCCTGGTCGAGCTATGCTTTGCGGTATAGGGATGGGTTGGAAGAGAGCTAGGAGCGTCCAAACCGAAACATCGCAAAAATCCAAGAAATCACTGACAGCTGGAATGAGCTATATTAGTAGCTGCCGACTACCACCTATACAGCGCTCGAGAGATGATAGTAATTGATTTTCATAGACTGCTAATGACATGGCTGTAAACCGTTTTCGATGGCAACTTCAGCGTGCGAACGAAGCTCTAGGTTGCTGTTAATCGACTGATATTTCATCAGGCTTTTACGTCATAAAATAGTTTTTATTCAATTTCACATTAGTAAAGTAAATACATAACTCCGCCAGTAGAACATTAAGGGCTACTGCCGGTCCCAAGCCCGGGTTAAGGTGGAGGGTTGGATATAGGGTTGGCGACCCCATTCCGTCAAAAACTACTTTGCCAAAAAAAACGCTAACCAGAAAAAATAATTCAAACCATTTTAACTCTCCCCTGTGATTTGGAAGAAGAATTATGACGTCGCGTGATGAAAGCCGAGTTTCCTCGGAAGTCAAGGGGCCCATGCCTCTTCTGACAACCAGAGCAACCATCTTTTTAGGAACATGGAACGTTCGTACATTGTGGGAGACAGGATAGCCGTCAACAATAGGTTCCAGGCCTTTCAGGATCTACTCAATGGAAAGGAAGCAACATTGGAGAACAATTGGAAAGGGATTAAGAAGGCAATCACTTCAACATGTCACGAAGTTCTGGGTCAAAAGAAGTACCATCACAAGGATACTCTTGCAAAAATTGAAGAAAGGAGGAACAAGAAGGCAGCAATCAATGTCAGCTGAACAAGAGCAGGGAAAGTTATTGCACAAGCTGCATACACAGAAGCAAACATGAAAGTGAAGTAGAGCATCAGAGCTGACAAACGAAAATACGTGGAAGATCTAGCAATGAGTAGGTCACCTTAAGGAACTCCTGAATCGACCAGCTCCACTGAACACACCCAACATCGGAGCAGCACCAACGGACCTCCCAACTGATTTTGGGGCACCTACAATTAGGGGGTCAGCATGGCCATCAGACAAATCAAGAAGGATACCTGATCAATATATCAAAGAAAGGCGATCTCAGCAAGTGTGAGAACTACACAGGTATATCTATTCTTAAAATTGAATTCACCACTCTACATCAAATTCATCGACTACGAGAAAGCATTCGATAGCGTTTAAAGGAAAAAATTGTGGAGGCTTCTTCGACTCTACGGTGTGTCCGAGAAAATATTTAAAATCATACGGAATTTTCATGATAGATTCAACTGCAAAATCGTACACGAACGACAGCTAACAGACTCTTTCGTGGTGAAGACCGGTGTGAGGCAAGGTTGCTTACTCTCACCCATTCTCTTTCTCCTGGTGATCGACCGGATTATGAAAACGTCAAAATCTGGAGGGAAGCACGATATCCAATGGACACCCAGGATGCAGATGGACGATCTGGACTTGGCAGATGACCTGGCTCTTCTATCGCACACGCAACAACAAATGCAAGAGAAAACGACCAGTGAAGCTGCAGCCTCTGCAGCAGTAGGTCTCAACATACATAAAGGAAAAAGCAAAATTCTCCGATACAGCACAACATGCACCAACCAAATCACTTTTGATGGAGATGCCTTGGATGACGTTGACATGTTTACATATCTTGGCAGCATCATCGACAACCAAGGTGGATCCGATGCATATGTTAGCGCGCGGATTGGCAAAGCATGGGCTGCATTTCTACAACTGAAAAATATCTGGAACTCCAAACAACATTCAACCAAAACCAAAATTAGGATTTTCAATACTAATGTGAAGACAGTTCTACTGTATGGAGCGGAAAAATGGAGAACCATCAAAGCCATCATCCATAAGATACAAGTATTTATTAACAGTTGTCTACGCAAAATACTGCGTATTCGTTGGCCAGACACCATCAGCAACAACGAACTGTGTGAGAGAACAAACCAGATTGCAATGGAGGAGAAAATGACGAAGAAGCGGTGGAAGTGAATAAGACACACACTACGAAAAGCACCTAGCTGCGTCACGAGACAAGCCTTGAAAGCGAAAGGAAAAGAGGAAGGCCAAGGAATACAATACGCTGAGAAATAGAGAGGAATGAACAAACATTGGACAGAACTGGAGAGAGAAGCCCAGGACAGAGTTGGTTGGAAAAAAATAGTGTGAGACTTATGCTCCATTGGGGGTAACAGGCGTAAGTAGGTAAGTAAGTATTTTTGATTGTATGTGATTTCGAATAATACTGAAAATGAAAATAGTTGTGTGAATGCAACACAGCAATTAAGATGACCGAGGTCGTTGTAAGTTGAAAAAATATAGTTTGTTGATTACTGAATATTAGAATAAATCTGCTTCTTATATTATTTAAAGTATATGTAACAATATATCAATATAATTTCACAAAATGTCAGATGACGATTTCTCAACTTGTATTGACGAAGTGAAGAAACATTTCAAGGGGGCACTAAACCAGCATCAAGAATATTCAGATATAAGTGAAGCTGCGATGAACGAGGTATGTTTCAAATGTGATAAACTATTTTATACATACTGTTCAAATTTATGTTTATACATATATTTATTTGGATAACTTTACTGCGATACATCTGAAACTATAGCGATTAAGGGATATGTTGAATGTAATCTGTTCTGCGTTATATTTTATGATTCTTACATGATTCATCATTACTTTTCAGTAACGATTGATTAATTTACATTGTTTCGGTTGTCTTTTTGATCAGTATACCTGTTTTTGTTGTAAAGGTTAATGAAATGTTCAGTAATTTGAAGAAAACATTCGCTGATTCATTTGCACTAAAGTTATGGAACAAAGAAGATGACCAAAGAAGGGCTGTTGATTTGGTTTGTTTAATTTTATTGAATCATGCAAACATTAATCCAATAAATTATTCAGGTTAATAAAACTAGTTTGTCCATAATTACTTCAAAATCGTTGGGAGAAAGTGGAAAAAAGAACCGAGATCTAATATTCAAAGTACGTTCTTTAAGAGTAAAACTGAAATCTTTCATTATATATTGACTGACTTAACGATTAATGAACTAGCTTAAAAAATGATTCACTGAATACGATTCAGGCAGTATCACGTAAACTACCAATCTGTTCACCGTTTAACTTCTTTGCCACTGATGAATAAACGACACTCTTGTTTTAGATTCATAGATGTACAAGTATATAAGCACCTTGAACCATGAATGAGACACTGAGCTTTAATATAATATGGTTGTCAGACAACCATTGAAAGGCAATCACTGACGCCCTCCCATAGTCCACTAGTATTCATGAAAGCGTGTAAACTATAACCAATCATATTCTAACACTATATGAAGAAGCCGATCAGGTACCTCAAGTCTTTATGGTACAGGTCAAAAATAGTGATGTAAAGAATAACGGAAAATAGTGAAGCGATTTATATGTGCATGGATAAGAATAACGTTCCAACATTAATGAGTTTTCAAGCTATTCCACAAGCACCATGTCGGCTCATTTCGACCAGCATGTTGATGATTGATCGTCTCCATAAATTTTGTTGTTTATATTTTCCTCCGGATCACGTTGTCATTCTCTTTCAGTTGGCCTCAAACCTTGTTATTCATTGACTTTTTTAAATTCCCTCATCAACAAACAGCTGATTTGTTCTCTATGAAACTGGGCTATTACTGATGGTTTCTGGTCAAGGGACCTGAACGATTTTGAAAAGGCAGTACTTATGCACTTATGATCAAGGTTGTAGTAGTTTTAAAAGTTTCAGCAACATTCTAACTTTTGTAATTTTTAACAATTCTTTACAGTTCCGGATCTGCTGACATTGTTGACCTGTTCTGTTTCTCTGTAAATTTGTGTTTCCTAACTGAATCGTATCCTGCTATTTTATCAGTGATCTTCAGCATGCACGTAAAGCTTCCATCCTTTTCAGAGTTTGGTTTTCAGGTTTGATTGGGCTGTTACTCGCTGTGCTTTACTTCAGAATCTTGATTCCTCACTTGCGATTGTTTATGTCAATGCATTACTCGCAACTTGCGCTCTTACACACTGCTCTGTTTTCTAAATAGGATGTAAGTCATCTTCCATATTCCAGCTGATCGAACTGTCCTCAAATTTTTCATTTACTTGCGTGAGTTTCCTTAAATGTGCAGGTCACCATAATCCCGTTGGTGATTACCTAAAGAGAAAGGGTGGGAAATGTCTGTCTTTACTGATGCTACTCTTTTTCGGAAATGCACATTTTATTTTCTGTCAGTGGAAAATGTTGCATTCAGAGCGATTATGTGTGTTACTCTACTTACAGGTTTATTTTATTTTACTGGAGATCAGCACGTGATGACCTGTAATTATATCAACTATTCTCTTTATTCCAAAGCCTTGAGGGTTATTAAGAATTTTTATATATGTAAAAGTTAGACCCATGTAGCTTGGTACACACTTTGGTAAGTTGAAATTCTGCCAGCTATCACCATCATTAGTACTTATATTCAACCAGTTAAAACTTGTGAGATCCAACAGAGTTGCGTGTGCCTAATGATATATGTTTTTGCACTTAAGACTGACTCTTTTAGAAAATGTAAAGTCATACCAGATGATTGATAGTTTGACAAGATCAACATATTTAGTAACCCAATATAGTGCCTACGTTTAAACACGTAAACCCGTCTTCCGAAGTCAGCTCTGCAGAAAAATAACTCTGTCTTGTGTACGTTGTAGTTGTTGCATTAATTATGTCTGAAGACAATTCGAAAGACAGTAGTAGCAAAAGGCCCCTAATATAGATGGAAATATTTACCACTTTTCCCATAGAATTCGACATTTGCGCTTATTTATGAAATAAGCATAAGTACAGCCAACAAGATTGCCGGTTTCATCATATGGTTTTCAGTATACACAAAATCTAGCAGTTTAGGTACAGGAAATTAATTCTTTTTTATGTGGGTAAATATCGCAGAATAATACAATAAGTTTGTTGAGAGTGACAGATCTAAAATTGTTAAATTTTCTTTCAAATGATATTTCAAGTCACATGTATCGTTACGTATCACTGATGTGATTGGTGTTGTAATCCATCAGGTTGTCAGCGATACATAGCTAGATCATCTAATGTGGACTACGAAATTCAATGAATCAAATAAATATGAGTAATGATCGCGATTTCGAATATGAGTTAGAACGAAGGGTCACTGAACATCGATTTTGCCGTAATTTTGAAATCAATGACAATTCTGAACGATAGTGTTGTACTTTGTTTACATATATGCTATCGAAGTGTTTATTAGGTTACGTAAGTTAACGTGCTGTATTTTTTCAATAGGATTTAAAAAAGAAAACTAAAGATAAAGTTGGACTTAATGATCTGCAACAAATCTGCCCTCTGGTAAGTTGAGAACCAATATAACTTTTAAGTAATACTTTGTAACTGCATTGCATTATAATCACTTCCACTTCAGTACATTTAGAGCGATTGTTTGATTATGTGATTGAACTTCGATGTTAGTGAGCTTTACTACTGGTATTATTATGAAGAGATTCTTCTAAAGTCTACCATTCTGTAAGAGAGGGGAGTTACCACATCCACCCAGAAAAGTGGAACTTACTTATAACTTGCTTGAAGTTAGAATGAAATATACGATCCGTATGTGTGTATTTGTGTCAAACTTTTTCGTAAAACTGTACTTTACTGACGATGGGGTGGACGATGTGGTCCATGGAAGTGACTAAAGCATTTCATTCTTCACTTATGAAACTTGAGATTCGGATCGACGTTTCGAACTGTGTACGACAAAATTAGAATCATGTGGAATATTAGAAATACGTGTGAAACTGATCACACCGTGCAAAAAATGTTTCATTAAACTAATGAATTTATTACAATTTATTTATTTTGGCTAGATCGATTGGGCTGTTATATTTAAAAGCATATTTGACGAAATCGAGTATGAATCATACATGAATTTGGACATTGTTGTAGAAGACAAAGTTGTCATGAAAAGAATGTGTGATGACGTCAGTAAAGTTCTCGAAAACGTTACTGAACAAAGGTATCTTTTTCAACTTTGAGTTTTATGCTTTGCAAAACGATTTTTATCGCTGTTATCAAAGAAATACGTTGCTGTTATACTACACACAATTACAAAATAATTATCCAGTACACAACATGGTAAACATTAGGCACGAAAGTAAATAATAATGTTATTTCCTTAGAGAAAAACAAAATGATTGTTTGGTGTTAATTTTATCTCATATCAATAATTGTGTTTATTTGTATGCGTCAATTAAATGTATGTATACATGTATAATTATGTACTGATATTTATCTGCCTGAAGCCCTATTTCTGTTTCTGAATCAGGCAAGTATAATTAGGTTGTAAGAATGATCAGATTGCTACATAATTTTCTTAGCACCCAAAACCGCAATTGAGCATAGACCGCCGATCAGTTTACTCCGGCCAACTCTGTCCTCTACTACCTTTTCCAGTTCTTGGCAATTTTTATTCATTCTTCTCATGTCTTTCTCTTTTTCTTGGCGTAATGTGTTTCTTCGCCTTCCTCTTTTCCTTGACCTTGAGGCTTCCATGTCAGTGCTTGTCTCGTGACGCAGTTAGATGCTTTTCGTGGTGTGTGTCCTATCCACTTCCACTGCTTCTTCCTGATTTCCCCCCCATTGAAATCTGGTTTCTTCCCTCCCAGAGTACGTTGTTGTTCATAGCGTCTGGACAACGAATACAAAATATTTTGCGTGGACAACTGTAAATATACACTTGCATCCACTGAGGGATGCCCTTCGTAGTTCTTTAGGTTTCTGCACCATACAGTGGAACTGTATTGACATTTGTATTGAAAATCCTTATTTGGTGTTGACCGATATTTATTAGGAGTTCCAGATATTTTTCAATCGTGGAAATGCAGCCCTCGCTTTGCCGATCCGCGACCTCACATCTCCATCGAAACCACCATGGTTTTTGATGATGCTGCCAAGATATGTAAAGGTGATAACTTCCTCCAAGGCATCTCCATCAAGAGTGATTTGGTTGGTGCATGTTGTGTTGCATCGGAGAATTTCGCGTTTCCCTTTATGTATGTTGAGACCTACTGCTGCAGAGGCTGCTGCTACACTGGTCGTCTTCTCTTGCATTTGTTGTTGAGTGTGCGATAGAAGAGCCAGGTCATTTGAGAAGTCCAGATCGTTCATCTGCGTCCTAACTGTCCAAATGATACCGTGCTTCCCTCCAGATATTGACGTTTTCATAATCCGTTCGATCACCAGGAGAAGGAAAAGGCGTGAGAGTAAGCAATCCTGCCTCACATTGGTCTTCACTTTGAACAAGTTTGTTAGCTGACCTCAGTGCACAATTTTGCAGTAGAATCCATCATAAGAATTCCGTATGATGTTGACTATATTCTCAGGCACACCGTAGTGTCGAAGAAGCGTACATAGTGTTGTCCTGTCCACACTGTCGAATGCTTTCTCATAGTCGATGAATTTGATGTAGAGAGGTGAGTTCCATTCAATTGATTGTTCCACAATGATACGTATTGTTGAAATTCGGTCGACACGCGATTGAACCTTATGAAGTCCAGCATACTGATCTCGATTTAGGGCGTCTGAGTAAACCTTCATTCTGTTTAACAACACCGTGTTGAATTATTCTCCCTAAATTTGAGAAAAGAGTTATGCCTCTTTAGTCCTCACACCTACTGAGATCACCTTTCTTTGGTATTTTAATGCAGTATCATTCTTTCCGATCTGATGGTACTTGTTCCTTATCCCAAATCTTCTTGAAGAGGATGTAAAATATTTTCGCAGTTGCTTCTATATCTGCTTTCATTACCTCTGCTGGAAAGTTGTCTGGTCCTGCTGCTTTGCCGCTCTTGATTTTCTGATGGCCATGCTTCTGAGAAAGGCCGTATTAAACTCTTGTGATATTGTCTGACTCGTTGTCCAGTGCTTTCTTAGTTTCAGTCCCTTTCATCCTGTCAGTGCCTTCTGTGCAACTCCTTATATATGTGAAGCATCTTCCTCTTCATGACCACAGTATAGTAGTAGTTCACCTGAAGCTAGTCTCAGTTGTCCTCACTGTGTTAAATGCATTTTGCTGATTACAAGAACCTCCAGTTTGTATCTTCTCATTTCTGCCGCAAATTGAAATAATCTTCCAGTCTCCAAAAATGTTCGATCGTTCCATGTACCTAAAAAAATGGTTGCGCTGGTTGTCAGAAGAGGCATCTTCCTTTTGACTTCCCAGAGAACTTTCATCACGAGACGTCGTAATTCTTGTTCCAACTCCCATGCAGAGTAAGTTGAAATAATGTAGACCATCAGTTTGATTTAAACATAGATTAATCGATTGTTCGTCGAAGTAGTTATGTAAATATCTTAGGTAAAAGTGTAATATACTTAAGGTCGTGAATGAACCAATCAGAATTAAGATAACGGTACATGTATGTAGTGTAAAATGTCAAGTCCGGAGATAAACGAGTAATGATATGTTATTTAGAACGGAGTGAGAATCGACCATATCTACTTTTTAAATTGCTTCAGGGAGTAAGAATTTAGCTGACGAAAGCATTTAGGATGATTCTTAAGCAGGATCAAAGTAAGGTAATCGCTCTCTCGGAAAGCGAATTGTGAGTAGAAGTTCTTTTCATGATTCAATGCGTTGTCAAGAGTGTTTATTTTCTTCTCAATTTAACTGGTTATCTGAACTATGTGTCCATTCAATTTGTAAGCAGTATAACAACATAGTATTGGATCATAACTGGTGTGTTTTCGTGAGGAAAACCCAAAAGGTATTATAAAAAACTGAAATCAGGACTCAAGATAAACTTTTATTACCTAATCCTAAACCTCTAGCATTAAAGTCGGTGTCAAAAACTCTGTGGACACACTCTTGTCATGAACCTAGGATTCACTATCACATAAACAGCAGCTCGACTAAATAATAGATAATCATTATATTTATCTTTCACTACATTGAATAATTTAAGATGTGAGGGTTGATTATTCGAGTCGAAGCTATTATTGAATTGATATTTAATTACCTCTCAATGCTAATCAGTTCAAAAGTAGTTCACTTTACGTACTTAACTGATAAACTACTCAAGGTTGTCAGTATATTGTACTTTCAAGATACGTTTTGATTTGTTAAGTTCTGTTTCTAATTTGAACTCACTTCTGACTGACTGTAGCTTAAATACATGTTTTTTTTTAATCTTTTTTGTAGAGCCTTACTCAGTCACTTTGTGGAATTATTCTTCGACATTAAGAAAGATATACAACAGCTGTTTCCTTCTGAAAACTGTAAGTACAGTTGTCGATTACATGACTTCAGTGAATTATCAGCTTGTTCTATTTTGATTGCTGTGTCTCGTGTTGCAGCTTTTAAATACACAAAACATTGACATATACATTAAAATATACTTGTGCATTTCACTAATCATACACTGAATATGAAATGTGTACACAGTAATCAGTGAAACCCGAGCAAAATAATTCAGTGAACTGGTTGAGCGATGTGTAAAATAATTAACAAATTAACTAGCACTATTACTTCACATATGGGGTATCATGAAGTTGATGTAGGCACTAAATTTTGTGTGTGTCAGTCGGATCACTATAATTTTTTCTAAATTTAATAAGTGTTGGTATGTGTGATGGAGGAGCAAATATAGTTTTTATTATGTATTTTTGATTTTGATGGATTCAACTGCCAAATCGTACACGAAGGACAGCTAACAGACTCTTTCGAGGTGAAGACCGGTGTCAGGCAGGATTGCTTACTCTCAACCTTTCGCTTTCTCCTGGTGATCGACCGGATTATGAAAACGTCAAAATCTGGAGGGAAGCACGATATCCAATGAACACCCAGGATGAAGATGGACGATCTGGACTTGGCAGATGACCTGGCTCTTCTATCGCACACTCAACAACAAATGCAAGAGAAGACGACCAGTGTAGCAGCAGCCTCTGCAGCAGTAGGTCTCAACATACATAAAGGAAAAAGCAAAATTCTCCGATACAGCACAACATGCACCAACCAAATCACTTTTGATGGAGATGCCTTGGATGACGTTGACATGTTTACATATCTTGGCAGCATCATCGACAACCAAGGTGAATCCGATGCATATGTTAGCGCGCGGATTGGCAAAGCATGGGCTGCATTTCTACAACTGAAAAATATCTGGAACTCCAAACAACTTTCAACCAAAACCAAAATTAGTATTTTCAATACTAATGTGAAGACAGTTCTACTGTATGGAGCGGAAAAATGGAGAACCATCAAAGCCATCATCCATAAGATACAAGTATTTATTAACAGTTTTCTACGCAAAATACTTCTTATTCGTTGGCCAGACACCATCAGCAACAACGAACTGTGTGAGAGAACAAACCAGATTGCAATGGAGGAGAAAATGACGAAGAAGCGGTGGAAGTGAATAGGACACACACTACGAAAAGCATCTAACTGCGTCACGAGACAAGCGTTGAATGCAAAAGGAAAAGAGGAAGGCCAAAGAATACATTACGCTGAGAAATAGAGAACGATATGAGGGAATGAACAAACATTGGACAGAACTGGAGAGAAAAGCCTAAGACAGAGTTGCTTGGAGAAAACTGGTGTGCGACTTATGCTCCTTTTGGGGGTAACAGGCGTAAGTAAGTAAGTAAGTAAGTATTTTTGATTGTTTGTGATTTCAGTTATACTGAAAATGAAAAAAAGTTTTGTGAATGCACCATAGCAATTTAGAACACCGAGGTCGTTGTAAGTTGAAAAAAATATAGTTTGTTGATTGTTGAATATTTGAATAAATCTGCTTCTTATATTATTTGACGTATATGTAACAATATATCAATATAATTTCACAAAATGCTGGATGAAAATTTCTTAGTTTGTATTGACGAAGTGAAGAAACATTTCAAGTTGGCACTAAACCAGCATCAAGAATATTCAGATATAAGTGAAACTGCGATGAACGAGGTATGTTTCAAATGTGATAAACTATTTTATACATACTGTTCAAATTTATGTTTATACAGATATATATTTGGATAACTTTACTGCGATACATCTGAAACTATAGCAATTAAGGGATATGTTGAATGTAATCTGTTCTGCGTTATATTTTATGATTCTTACATGATTGATCAGTAATATTCAGTAACGATTGATTAGATTACATTGTTTCAGTAGTCCCTTGATAAGTATACCTGTTTTCGTTGTCAAGGTTAATGAAATGTTCAGTAATTTGAAGAAAACATTCGCGGATTCATTTGCACTAAAGTTATGGAACAAAGAAGATGACCGAAGAAGGGCTGTTGATTTGGTTTGTTTAATTTTATTGAATTATGAAAACAATAATCCAATACATTGTTCAGGTTGATAAAACTAGTTTATCCATAATTACTTCAAAATCGTCGGGAGAAAATGAAAGAAAGAACATAGATTTGATATTCAAGGTACGTTCTTTATGTGTAAAACTGAAATCTTTTATTATATATTGACTGACTTAACGATTAATGAACTAGCTTAAAAAATGATTCATTGAATACGATTCAGGCAGTATCACGTAAACTACCAATCGGTTCACCGTTTAACTTCTTTGCCACTGATGAATAAAAGATACTCCTGTTTTAGATTCATAGATGCACAAGTGTATATGCACGTTGAACCATGAATGAGATACTGAGCTTTATTATAATTTGGTTGTCAGACAAACATTGACAGGTAATCATTGATGCCCCTACATAGTCCACAAATATTTATGAGAGTGTGTAAACTATGACCAATCAAATTCTAACACTATATGAACAAGCCAATCAGGTACTTCCTGTCTTTGTGACACAGCTCAAAAATAGTGGTGTAAAGAATAACGGAAAATAGTGAAGCGATTTATATGTGCATGGATAAGAATAACGTTTCGACATAAGCGAGTTTTCGAGCTATTCCACAAGCACCATGTTGGCTCATTTCGACCAGCATGTTGATGATTGATCGTCTCCATAAATTTTGTTGTTTATATTTTCCTCCGGATCACGTTGCCATTCTCTTTCATTTGACCTCAAGCCTTGTTATTCATTGACGTCTGCCGTTTAGGTTATCCATAATGACACTGAAATCTTTATACTAAAGCCTTACAGCACAGGGACGTCAACACCACGATCAGTATCTTAGTAGGCCTAAAATATTCATTATATATATATATATGTATATCTAGCCGGTAAATTTGATTAAAATATCGATTTTCGAACGTAAACCCGAGAAGTGAGTCCGTATTTATTTAGAGAAGGAAAAGTAATAAAAATCATTTCCAAAGAAGCATAGATTTGAAAGATGCATATTTTCCTCCGGTTCACGTTGTCAATCTATATTTGTTGAACTCAAACCCTAATATTCACTGACCTCTGCCTTTTAGGTTATCCATAATGTCAATGTAATCTTCACAGTAATGTCATGCAGCACAGAGATGTCAACAAGACCATAATTATCGTCATATATATATATTTTTATGTATATGTAGCCGGTAAAAATTCATTAGTAGGTAGATTTCCGAACGTAAAACGGATGAGTGAATCAGTATTTATCTAGAGTAAGAAAACTAATAAAAATGATATACAGTTTAACGAGTCCGTGATTAAGTGGCATCTGTTCTTCCAAAAAGGGAATTCATATTAAGCTCGGTAAATAGAATTATATTTCTCGTACTTTGTGGTAGGTGGGAGCACTTCTTTCAATGAAAGTTGATGAGACTTGTAGATGAATTCAATAATATTCTGCATTTTAACACCTTTTCTGCAATTGTGTAATCTGACAGTTTAGTCTCATTTCAAGACAACATGTGAAGATCTAGCTTCATTATGAACAATGTTGTATTTGATAATTTCTATCCGTTTATTGAGATGCCCCTTTGAGTTCTCAGCATCTCATTTGCGTTTTTTGCAACAATATGCCCACTTCACCTTCAATGTGATTGATAAACAATTATTGGTTAACATGCACAAATAAAATAATCTTTATCTCTGAACAGATTAGAGTAAACACATGTATTTACTTTACAAATCTGAAATTGAATCAAAACTTTTTTATGACATAAAAGCTCTGTGATATATCAGTCGATCAACAACAACCTAGAACTTCGTTCGCACGTTGAAGTTGTCATTGCAAACGGTTTAGAGCCATGTCATTAGCGGTCTCTAACAATTTGTTACTATCACTTCGCGAACCCTGAATATATGGTAGTCGACAACTACCAACATGGCTCATTCCAGTTGTCAGTGATTTCATGGATTTCTGCTGTGTTTTGGTTTGGCCGCTCCTAGCTTTCGTCCAGCCTATTCCTACATCGCAAAGTAAAGCTCGACGAGGCAATCAGCGGTTAGGCATACAATACACACGTCTCAAACATCTCAACTGATGAAGTTTCATTGCTTCATCTATGGACCTGCCTTCCTTACCTGGGATCCATTACGTGATAACCTCATTGCTAACTCAGTTGCTCCACGATGTACAAGACGCGTATGATCAAAGACAAGCAATCTACGGTTTTCTTCTACTCTGACTGGACATGTTTTGGAGCCATAAAAAGTAGGACCGAGCCAACTGCTGATCAGTACAACCGTACTTCCGTTAGCAAACGAATATCTGGCCCAGATGGCAAACAAACCAGATCACTTTTATCAATTACTTTGTAGCATAATGTAATTATGAAGAATTTCTCTGAATGGAATATATATTTAAGAACACAGTACGTGTACTGAACGAAATAATTTGTCTTAAAAATTAACATAATTACAATGAACATTGTCTCATATTCTTCCAGATAAGTTCATTATACATGAATTCGGTGTAGTTTTGTTTTCTTCAACACCATTGCTTTCTAGTAACTAAAAAAGGAAAATCTCCATTTCAACTCATAAGAATAATCATCTCATTCGGTTTAACAATAACAATCGTTTTGTATGAACTAGAACAAGCATATTGGTTAGACTGATTCATCTGTGACTGTCACAAATAGACGTATGTTCGTTCTTCTAAATTAGGACAATCAGGGATTACGACTGAACAACTACTAAAATTTTAACTAATATAAGTTACTTAACAACGAATAACACCTAAAGTTAAGATAAGATTCATGAAATCAAAATTATTTCGCGAATGACACTTTTGTTCTCTGGCTTTCATGTATATCATTCATTCAATGTTTTCTGTTATGAATGGTTTGTATCACTCCGTTTTTTCCATTACCATAATAATTTATCTAGTATTTCTGGTAATTGCCCAATACATTTGACTTTTTTCGGTAAACGAATGGAAGAGCTTAGGCTTTCACATACTATCGTATCTTCATCAAAAATGCATTTGTTTAGAACGAATATTTCAATATATCCGGTGCTGATAATTCAATAATTACAAAACTTTAAAAAGCGACAGTATTTGAATAAAACAATCAATTCAAGAATAAAAACGAAGGCGTCCAACCAGACTTTTGTAGTTGGTTGGCCTTCAATCTTTGAGACCTACGTTGATTACTATTAGGACTATTGATTTATTTGTCGTTTCCATTATTCTGTTATGTTCGATTGCATATTATTTTGTTGACGGATTCAGTCAGTTTCATGAGACTTTGAAATTTCTTTCGTAAAATGTCAGTTAACCCCTTCTCCATGGTCATCACCTACTGACATACTTATGGATTTTCGGTCTGATTGAAAATGTGTTGAATAACAGCATTCTCCAATTTACTCTGTAAAGAGACTTTCTTTAGCATTCAACTCTATCTCTTTCATTCATATTGACGTGAGCGAATCAGACAGATTTTTTCTTTACTTTGACCTAAGTAAGAGTATCAGCAAATAGTATATAACTTTTTTACTTCAGATATCATATTCAGTTTTATGCATCTTCACTCACTGTTAGTTTATCAGTGGAAGACTGTCGAGTTCTATAATTATTTAAATAACAAATTCACGACTGGGAGAAGAAATATTTTTGGATAACTGAATTTTTCTAAAGACCTGTGGGTGAAATTAATTTTGTTTGAGTAGTTGTTCCAACATCTTGATAATTAGGTTTCTGACACTTTCCTTCAAGTAACAAATCAGTGACTATGAAAACAGTTTGTAAAATCATTTTATTTATGTTTCAGAATAAATTTTCCGACAATTACGTCCTGAATAATTACTATTCCCAAAAGACTGAATTTCTTAGATCAATGCATGCGATTCTGAATGACGTTGACTTGTGAGTTGCACTATTTAGTTATATTTGTTTAGTGATTTTAAATAACCTTAGTATTCAAACAAAATAAATCTTATATTGATAGAAGAAATACTGTTTACTATATCGTAGTTTACAAGCAAAAATATATTGAACGACAAATTAATTATTTGATGGTCTGCCTTGATGTTTCTTTTCCATTTACCACGGTTTATCTAGAATAACAGCATGCAAAGCATGGTACTCAGTGTTTACTACAATCATTTATGTGATCTGATGATTATTTCCAGAGTTTGGAGTACGAATATCTCCTGTCCTGTAATTGCAGGTAAAGCGTAAGTTATGGAACAGGATTTGCATTGTATATAGTGCTCGGTAAGGATTCGTCACTGAAAGGACTTACACCAAATTATTTCAATGACAGATCTGCCTATCTAAGCACTTCTGAATATTTCTACGTTTATCGATTTCATTGAGTTTATTTGTGTTCTTGTCATATTTACACATGATTAGAAATGAGATCTTCACTTTCATGCCAAATACATCTGTTGTTGCTGAAACTGGTAAGATTAGTATGTCAGCTGCATTTTTGCATCCACCGTTTTCGCATGCATCAGATTCAATGGCTGATAAATATGGTATTCTCGGTTGGATTCTTGGTCGTCAACTGATATCTGCAGGTAAATTTCACCGTATTTTATCTAGCTCAATCTTATGATTGACAAAACTAAATATTGTGAACTAAATACGGGAATTTAACAGTTGGTTATCTGATTGTTATCAATGAATGTCTAAAGTGGAATGCACGTGTGATAGATACAATTTTGTATAATAATACAATTTAACATACACAACTTCATAGCAAGGTTACTGTTAGTTTTCCACTAAAATTCACTGTGAAGCATGTGCCAAATATTGTGATATTATTGAGTTTGTGAAGCTTCTAAAACCAAGTGATGGAGAAGAACTTTTCTTACTGAATTGTGTTCTGTTCATTTGAATGCATGTAGTTCAATTATATTTTGCACAGTAGTCATAAAGCGAAGCACTCACTTCATGTTTATTTTTGAAAAATAAATAATGCCTAATTGACGATCGCATTACAGCTTTTAGTAAACGTCAGTGGAATGGACAGCAACGCATTGAGTTGTCATGTGAACTAGAAAATCCATCACCCATTGAAAAACAACTGTGTTGTCTATCAAGACAAAATATCTCTCAAGCCGTTGACAACAAAGTAAGTAATGTATTAGTTTGACTATTGCGGGACTTGTTTTCCAGGTTGAATTTCAAACTGTAGACTATGAAAAGTGATATTCATTCGAAAAATAATAAATAAGACAAAACGTTTGGCATCTCTACGTGGACAGTGAATAATTTAACGAACTCTCACTATCATATGATGGGTTTGAACAGCTGATGTGAAGAAATCACCAGAGAAATCATGCCAAATATGAAAAATAAGAGAAATGCACTTCTGAGTAACACTTGTCTGACAGTCAGGAAAAGATCTGGAAATCTATTACATGATCAAGTTGTTGATTCAGCAGAGATGAATACTACCACATGATTCGATATTAGTATCAACAAAACCGGATACATCTTCAAGCACTCAAATTGTTAGGCAAGCATTGTTGACTTGATTGACTTCCATGAAGCAAGCGCATCTCTGGAACTTTGTCTGTATATAAAAGGGTCAACGAATTCACTGAATCACAATTAGGAGCAATTATGCGTGAAACAGTGCTCACGAAATAAGTTATTATATAAGCAAACAGTTATTCAATATAATTTCCATACTAAAACGAGAATGGTAAAGGTAAGTAATTGGAAACTGTTGTTTCTACCGGAAGCATCTATTATTGATCAATCTCATGAACAAGTCTGTGATGTTTATAATCTGGCGAACAAACACCGAAGGACTCATCATCATCTTTTCAGTATTTGTTCAGCCATATATTTGAAATTCTTTCTTCGGCTTTACATAAGACTATGAAAACCTCATGTTAACTGTGCAAGTTGTGACAATTTACTAAACCATAGTCCACAGAACAGCCTGTGTAATATTAGTTTTAAATTGTCATTTTTACAAATATATATTTCCAAAAATACTATGACGCATTGTGAAATATATAAAATATGTTAATATATAATTTTTCTATTGTATTAACAATTTTCATTCCGAATAGAATTTGATAAATGAAATGTCAGCTGATATAAATGGGCTTCTATTATCGTTTGAAGTAAGTGAATTTTGATAAGATCAGAGTATTCTTTATTCACTGATATACACATTTCATGCATACATAGATTTTGAAAACAATACTTACACTCGGATTTAATTAACGCGATAAGTGAAATGGAATTGCGTTTAAGAGTTTTTGAATGTATGAAAATAATTTACAAGGCTTGAATTTCATATCAAGGAGAAGAGTCAGTTGATGCGATTTTGCAGACCTTTTTGTTGCGAATTGAATTGTTTTCTATAACTGTTCACAGTCATAAAATAATAAAGCATATTTAAAAGACATTAAATAAGATTTGAAATTTCTGGCGCTTTGTTGTTTACGTTGCTCCTTCACTTTGGATAAACAACTAAAATGCGGATAGTTATTTTATTGAGGGGAATCAATCGAATGGAAATACAAAACATGAGAAATTCTCATTTTCGTTCATCAAAATATCGCATATATATATATATATATATATATATATATATATATATATATATGTTTATTTAACTTGTGTTCAGTATATTTACAAAATCTTCAAATAACCATCAAATTCGCTTCAATATGAGTGACTAAATACTGATGTTTAAATGAAGGCTTACTCAAAAGCATCGGATACAGTATAAAACTTGTTCAGATATAATATTTATTAGAATTAATTGATTTATATTTATTCCAGACATACAAGCAACAGGCTACAAGGAATCGTGCTGATTTGGATGGACGTTCGTTTTTCCATTCGTTCGCTAAAGTAAGTTATGCACACTGACCGAATGTCATTCGAAAAAAACTCTCCGCTGGTTCATTCACGTGAAATGTGTATCATAATAGATCTTTTATCACGTTTAACGGGTTCACTAACAATGTCTTCATTTTGGTTACCAACTGTAACAGATGCAAAGTTGGTAATCATTTTGAAAATAAGGTTACTATGTGCAGTTGAACAGGTTGGAAAATAAGCTCATCAACCAGATAATTTTACACTGAGGAAACCACTTCCAGAGTACATGACTTCGAAATAATTCAAATGTTCGAATCATGGGTGGTTGCAAATTAGAAATTCATGCATTAAATTCCGATAACTTATTGAGTGCCATCTTTTGTCGTCTTTCAAATAAAACTGTCCATAATTTGAGGTGTAAATCAAATGAATGCGTAGAAAATTGTCCTCACTTTCTATCCACGTGGAGATGCAGCAGTTGAATTTATACATCTTTGTTTATCCAAAAACGTGCAAAATGATCATTGATGGTTGGAAGTTTAGGAGTAGAGATGCACTGACCAGATCTACTGATAAATCACAGCCAGCATATTCGTTCGAACGAATTTCCGATAGGAAAGTGAGATGCAAAAACACACATACTTGAATGGAACAATTATGTTTAATGTACTAGCAAGAGTTCAAACAATTGCATATATGTGGTGTGTGATTTTTCATTGTAAAAGTATGGCTCCTAATCAGGGGTACAAGATCCTGGTATTATTACGTGCATTGTTGGTTTTCTTATCCTAATACACAGCGTTATATAACTTCACAAATTTTTTAGTTCTGCTATAGTTTAATGGATAAGAATATGTTATATATCTCGATTTCATCAACCCTTCTAGCTAGTCTCTATGCATAATAAATTATTCATGATTTATTTTACCTGATTTATTATTCTTATACCACAGTCAACCATTCATGACTTTTTCGAATTTTGTCTATTCTTTGTAACTGAAGATGATGTGTGATGGTTTCTTCCCTGATCTGATCGATTACACGTTCCAATCGTCATTTCGATACTATCAAATCAAGTAATGCATTTGTAAATTCATAAGTTTATTTTAAAGTATATTCATGTTATGCTGGCCATCAGTTGTCAACCATCTAGAGTATCATTGGATATAAAATATCTTTCCAGTTTCACTACATATTAAAGTCGAAATCACACAAATGCACTATGCCTAATCTGATTGAAAACAGTGTAGTTTTGTGCTTCCACGTATGTACAGAATGAATTTTAGTTTGCAATCATTGACGATTGTCGCTCTAAATAAAGCCGACATCATTGTACTGTATTAATGGATTACACATTATTATAGTGTATCATATCATACCATTTGGGATTCCACATTTTTTTAAGTTTTATTTTCCTTATTTTCAGTGTGAATGACATTCTGAAACACATTCCAAATTTTGCTGCCACATTCCAATGTTCAGTTGGCCCGAAAATGAATCCTGAGGATCAATGTACTCTTTAATGAAACACAAACATCATTTGTGCGTGTGTGTGATCATATTTATTCGTTTATTTTATTAAATCTGTAATTGTAACTGTAATTGTGTAGTTAAGTTGTCCACTTTTTCTAATAATAAACATTTCAAATATGACAAATGATATTGAATCTTTAATTGTTGTTACATTCGAGTGGATTGATTCTGACAAGTGAGCTAACAGTAGGAAAATTATTTCAATAGATTTGAGGAGCGATTTTGAAGTTATTCTTTCCTGATTATGAAATAACCTTGTGTATCTATTAAATGATGGATGACTCAATATAATAATGTGCAAACACTGATAAATTATTCAAACATTTACAACTAGGAAACGTTATGAGGATGACGGTAATACTAACCTCCATTGCTCTCGATTCCCCCAGCTCATTTACGTACAAGAATAAATTCACAGGCATATAGTTTACAACGCGCAAAAGTAGAACAATATTATGTTTGTGAAAAACGAAGTATTTATGGCGACCATCTGTACATCAAGATAAAAGTAACGAGAAGAGTATTTCGTCAGTAGACATTAGGGTTCCATCCACAATAGCAAAATGGAAATAAACTAATATTATTAAATATCGACAGAATATAAAGTGTTGTGCACAATTATTATTTTCAGTTATACGATGTCTTTACTCCCGAACGTGCCGATACTGGAGTTTGTATTCACATGGCATTTTCTTAATAGAGATACTTGTAAAATACTCCAGTTTCATCGCACTACTCCATTATAGATGTGTGGGCTGACCCAGTACAAACATATCATGGAAATATTTTTCATACAATGATCAGACTTTATTAGCATCCATATCTGCTGATATATCATATTTTCATGTAATATTGTTTAGTGAAACGTCTGAATTCTTCTTGTGTATCTTCAAATTTATCCATATGATTATGTAGAGGAGTCTCCTTCGTGCATATCCTCATCAACAATAAGTATAGGTTAACCATAAGATGGTTTAATCTGTCAGCTAAACTGCTTCATATCGAAATTGAAACACGCCGTCATGGAGAGAATAATCGAAACGTGGGCTGATAAGTTGTAGGTGAAAGATCTATAAAGAAGGGAAGAAAATGTCTGTGAAAGAAGAAGAGATAGAAACTAAGAGAGATTATGATCATGATAGAAGGAGAGGTTGCCCGAGTTCACTTTGTACACATATTTTTACGTTTAAAAAATATGAAGGAGATGCTTTGCCAATACTAAGAATGTGGTGGCTCAGTGCATTTCATAGCGTTTGTGCGCAAGCCTGAAGGTACTCATTTCGAATCTTGCAAGGTGCAGAAGTCATGGATGCTCACTGCTAACGAGTTCCGTACGAGGGCAAAATGGCAGTCCAGTGCTTCCAGGTTTCAAATGTTGGTCTTGAAAGATTGTACAAATATCTGATGCAAAATCGATTACGTTATTTATGAATAGCTGTTCAATCAATATACAGGGAATACTTTTAGAGGTCTGTTTTAATTTTTCATGTCGTTGGTACTCTTAATTCAGTTGTATACAAATTAATAAAATATTCAAGGTGTATGCTATTTTTGATGTCCATAATATTCTGAAAAAAGTAGGAAAGGACGTCAAATCTACGCTGGTTGAGTCATCATGCTAGGTAATCTAGACCATCGCCTCAAGGTGGCAGCTACGTTTGGGCCTAGATTCTTTCAAACCTTTCCTAATCAGCTCAGGTGCATACTTCCTTTTAAACCTACCCACCCAACTAACGTAGTATTAGATTAAAAACAGATGAAGCGTAAGATGACCCGGCTTTGACATAGTTTATGGTGCAATAGACTCATACTCTGAGCTATTTATGTGGACACATGTTTATTAGGGTAACCTGGATTGGTGGTTAAAACTATGACTTCACGTCAGTCTCTATAATACAACTGAGTTCATGTTTATCTCCAAAGTTTTCATCACTATATCATACGCATACGATGTTTCCATATTTTGCACGTTTTCCTCTTTCATCAGTTGATTTATCACTATACTGATAACTAACTAACACCAATGCGGTGGATTTACAAGAAAATATGGCTACCTAGATAGTCTGCTGAGTCGTTCTTTCGACAACCCAATTTATAGGCAGCTAGAAACTTCACTTAATCAGCATGTTCATCGATCTGTTTGATTTTCTCCATAACTAGATTATTATTGTTAGTTTAGAGTCGGAACCTCCTGAACTGATTGAACTTGCTCATATGAACGTTTGTTTCGATATCCGACCCCTCGCGGTTCCATCAGCTGGTTTCTGTGACGACCATACATGACTACATTGTTCAACTTTAGTACACTGGTGCTCAACAGCGTGGCTATCAGCTTCATAGGTGCTTTATTGATTTAAGTTATCGTGTATGCAGTACAACACTATTATGCAAACCGTACAGAAATCCACTTCACGGAAAATATTGGTCAAAATCATCCGTTGGACTTCACTCTGTCTTACACTACAAACCGTTGCCGCCATCTCAAGCCTCGGTATAGTGACTTGTTTGATAGGTGCTAACTTGTCCATGCTGTCCAACAAAATACAGAATGGTGGTTTCTTCAAATAACTAAATGGTGCATAGGCAACTGCTCCATATAATATCTGGGGGTTCACTGCACAAATGTAATACCACTTTCGTCAGTTTCTTCGATTCAGTTTTCGACACCTCGAGCTATTTGACGCAGAAATTTCACATAATTTAGACACGTGGACAGGTATGGCTGGTTGAGTTTTTAACCACAACCTACTTGAGATTTGGCAAATCAAGTGTGGCCGTGAGAAAGGCTGGAGCCATTAGGCCAAAGGAAGGAATAGGGACAAAACAACATATAGAATCCCTCTTCTTGTCCAAAGCCTTTGCAGTGTATCACGGTAAAAATTAAATACATCCCGTTTGAAATCCGATTCAACACCTAGAGTTCGATGAGTGAAATTGTAGCGCGTTGACATTTCTATCAAGCAGACTGATGAATGTTTTTTGAATGTTTTGTTTTTTGGAAAATCCCTCCATGTATATATATTTGTGTTATGATATGACTGACTCCTTCTGTTGACATTTTGGTACTCCATTTGATTCCATTGTGAGATTTTATCATTGTATATTGTTATAATTTCTATATCTTGCACTTATATTGAAGTTTTTATGTTTGCTTCTGAACTGTACATATGTTGTTTAAATTTGATATTTAATATGGATACAGCCATATTTAGATTTGATACCGTAGCAATTCGGACTGGAAGCACTTATTTTTCCAGAAACGGATACCAACCAGGGTAAATTGGATCTGGAAGGTGTAATAATTGTTTGGTAATTGTCTGTATTTCCTTTTTATATTGAATAAAGACCGTTTTCTCCCAGAATTATTGTGTTTTTTTGGTATTGGATCTGGGACATCGAGTACCAACATGCACCTATTCGAAACGGATTAAACTGTTAGAGTAGAAAATCCATTTACACACGCTCCTTTACATATTTCAGGCGTGATTGGGCTTACTTCTTCTGAGTTGTTGATTTCTTTCTTTAATTTAAATTCTACACTGCATAATAATAATCATTATCTGCTTAACAAAATTCTATGCCTGATCACAAGTGGAAAAGGATATCAAGCGCGATCAACATAGAAATTATTCCTCATAATCATAACCATCCGAGAATGTCTGTTCGTCTATTCATGGCAATGTTCGCACAAAACGTTTATTATATGTCACGAAATGGGTGAGAGGTCATTTGAAATTCGGAAGCTTCCATCGACATAACTTCATCGAGCCACCACAGAAATCCTAAAAATCCTCCATCACAATCAGGGACCTTCACTGCATAGCCTTCAGGAAAATTAACTTCCATTCTTTTTATATACCAGATGTGTAGATTGTCATCCTGCAGCAAACTGTGCTTCGAATTCGGAAGGTTCCATCGATCTCTGTGGTCGCCTTTCCAAATTCGTCATCTTATGGCGTAGTATTCTAGCCACAATCAAATCTCCTCCGATCACAAGAATATACTTCAAAAGCGCATTCCTTACCTTTGTTTGGGGTTAATCGGCTGATGGAAAACCAAGTTTCAATGGTAGTTCAGACTGTAGGTGGTAATAGATCGAATATCTGACTTTATCGATGGTACATCAGAACCGTTATCGAAGAAAGCATAACTCACAATTTCGGCATTTCCCTGTCTCAAGCCCACTGGACTCTTTGCTGAACACACTTGACTATTTGGTGATTTGGTAAAACCGCAAGAATTCTGCGTTCCGAGTTCATCAACCGAGCCGTTGACTGTTGAATCATCGTGATTCGGAAAGCGATGTTTTTCCTCACATCTGTCGACTTTACTCCGCTTTGTCTGCTTACATTCATTAAATTTGTGCCCTTGCCGAAGACAGACAAAGTATATTTTTTCGCTTTTCACATGAGAACTGTAAGCGCTAAAATTCATAGGCATTATAAACAGCGCGGTTATCGAAACATTCACTGCATTAAGTTTTTAAAGTCGAACCATTGCCATTGGACCCGATAAGATCACATCGCCATCAGCCACCAACGGAGCTGCGTATTTATTTCAAGGGCAGCTAGAAAGACAGTTACACGACCATCCAAGCGATTCTCATCTAGTGGTAGCTTGGAATGATATCCAAAATGCTGTGTACTCAGCAGAGATATCTGCTATTGAGGAAAACCACAAGGCTAGGAAGAAGCCGGGGATCTCAGTAGCATTGGAACAAACGGTATGTAGAAGAAAACTTGTATCGAAAATCCTCGTAGTTCCCCTCGTGATTGAGTCAACGGATTCAGACAAATAACTGCAAACCCCATCGAAACTAGCTTGGTACTTTATGGTTTTATCATTTGACACAGGAATCGCAATTATTCCTTTTCAAATTCAAACGTATCGGCGTCAATAGTGGCGACATATTTCAAGCATTTTGTGGACGAATGTTGTCGAGAAGCTAGTTGCTTGTATATCATCAATGGATGCATAAAATTCTGTCACACCTGATAGTGTAGACTTTGACTTCACCAAGGTATTAAGCGTTTACTGGCAGCCTGCTCCTTCACACGTTTCGATATTCAAGACTCTCCGTTTGATGACTGTTAACTTCAGAAATCGAGATGATTCAGCGTGAAGTGATCACTCTAGTTACATTAGATTTTGATAGGATGTACCAAGATCTGTTAGACGAGCGCATACTGAAGAAGGTTGACCTCGATCGACAACCAATAACACAAAGAGCAAAGTTCTTCGTCTCATCGGTTGAATATATAAGACAAAAGGCTAACTGAGTTTGAACAATTTGTTTGTTAATCCGACCCCGGCGATTTCTGCAGAGTTGCACCAAGTGGTGAGACAAAACGTCACCGACGTGAATATCAGCGATATAGTATTAAAGGGTAGGCTTTACAAACTCAGAATTATGTGCTCTCAGATGGATTTGAAGATACCAATGTTAACTGAAACATGGATATACTCCAACAATAAAGATTTTCAACTGAGCTTACAAGGCACGACACTCTTCCTGTATGACAGGGAAAATAAGGCAGTAGGGCGGAGTGGTCATACGTATTAACAGCAGTTTCAAAGCCAAAACACGAGACGGCACGAACATTAGGCACGTCGCACTATGATAGTGAAAAAGAATTCGAGGCAAATGAGGAACATAACGTTTGCAAGAGGTGAAAAGCAGAATCGCCTCAGTCGGAGATGTCTCACCACTGTCCCTGATAATAATGACTGACCCATTAAATGAAATTAACTCAACGGCATTGACTCGGAGGTCCAGAAGAAGCGAAGGGTATTGAACTTACTTTTGAAAGGACTTTACAGAAAATAAGATTGCTAACTTTCATTCTTCTCTTAATACCAAGCAATGACTTCAAACGTTTTTCACTAGTCTCTCAGTATTAGGAAAAAGTTGATAAACGCAAAGCTGGATTTTGTTGGCACCCACCATCAACACACTGGATTCTGTAAGGATCAATCATAAACAGGCAGAATCGCAACATCACGGATGATTGTGGAACAATCAAACTCAAAGAATTCAAGTTATCCCTGAGATATAAGTTGCAGAATTCTCACGGTCTTCTCAATAATGGTAAGATTATCATGGAGAACAACTGGAAAGAGAAGGCAATTTCGTGACCAAGCCTCCAGGTTTCACACAACAAGAACCACAACCATAGGTGACAGACAGAAGAATGGCAGTCATCACAACAAGTCGACTTCACTTACTACGAGAAAGCATTTGATATTATGAACAGAATGAAAGATACAAATGAAGGCTTCTTCGAAGATATTCAACATAGTTGGAAGAGCAAGAATCTTGGACAAAGCACAACAAGTACCGAATCACTCACACCTGAAGAACAAGATTCGGTTTAAACAACAATTTTACAGTTACTGAAGGTGATTGTACAATATGAGTGGTAATATGACAAATATGAAGAGCAACAGAGGTGCTTTGCAATGTAAAATTATGTTAAATATCTCCGCAGCTTGGAATGCTGAAGAACGATAAGTAGAATTCTAACGCTAATTAGAGAGTAGTGAGTGCAATGTAATCAATAATATTATTCTCAGATATATTATGATTTCGCTTACCAGTTGGCAAGGTGCTATTTAGAAAGTTTTATATTCTCATAAGTAAACCATTGAAAGATATAATGTGTTATATAATGCGACTTTGGAATTCACCTAATACATTCTTGATTAAATCAGATGATACGATGTTGATGTGTTCCTGATATTGTGACCTAGCAAAATTTTAGAAATCTTATTTGTCTGAATATATATATATATATATATATATATATATATATATAGTGACTACATATTCACCTATGCTTTTCAAAGTGATCTTCACCTGAGTCATTTTTTAAGTCACTGGCTAATTTTCGTCTGACTATAGGTAGTCAGTCACGCTTCATCAGACGGAGTTTGCAAATATGACTTATCCAGGTCACCTCACTTTTCTCCTTCTCATCCAATTCTTTGTCCTTTTGAAAGAGTGCATGAAATTAATTCAGTCCACTAGATTCTTATTTCACTTCAAAAAAGGAAACGTGGTATCCCGACTAGGCTACAAAGTGACGTGATTACAGAATGTGTATTCAGCGAAACTTATGTTCAATTATGTAACACGTTTCAATCCAATGTTTATTGTTTGACAGTATGTTACTTTTTTTTCGAACGAAATCGTAAGTACTCTTCATAATTCATAAAATGATTTTTGATATATGAACTGAAACGGGAAAGAAAGTTAAGTTACATATGTTTGACATCTAAGTGATACGTTTTACAAAACATTTTCATGTTTAGCCGTGCAGCTATTTCGTTCTAACGTACATATCCAGTGAACAAATCATGGTTTTTAAAACCTCTTTGACATTGTTAATTTATTGTTTTCTTTTTTTAAGTGGAAAATACAACGTATGCAAGTGGGTCAAGTATTGCGGCATCTCAAACGTACTACAAAACGTGCACAAAAGCCATCAACGTGTCCGAATCGTCGATAGTGGAGAAACGTGATGAATTGTTAATGTCAAATTTCGAAGCGCGACTTCAAATATCAGACCACAGTCCTACTATCGAAATGGACAAACGGTTGCTAAAGGAGCAACCTAACGAATCGGCAATGTTACTTTTCAAAAAGGAAAAACGAATTAGAGATCCATATATCACCGTGAACAGATTGACATTCAGTCTACTGACTGATGACACTACAGCACTCAGATGCATCGTTATCATGATTGTTAGTAAATTGTGGTTGTGAACAATCTTGCAATTTGATTGTCTAATGAAACGCATCTGTGAAGAACAGATGTGATTTCAGTCTGTTGGTTATTCACATTATTTCATCCAATTTGTGTTGCTTAAATCATTCGAAGACATACAGCATCAGCAGAGATCAGTTTTACGTTTTCGTTTATCTTCAGTTAAGCTATGGAACTCCCCGTGAGATAGGTAAATAAATTTCCAGATGGAAAAAACGAAATACATGTACTGATAATCAAAAGTCTGCACACCCTTATTTAACAAACAACCTACGTCTATTTGATAGTTGAGCATTTTGGGTTACATCAAGGTGAATACATTTACTTTCTTCACAAAAAGCAAATAGAAATGGTAATGGAAAACGTATATGGAATATTTCACAAATGAATGCCTGCTGATCATTAGCCTTTACTCATGTCATATTTCTTTTAAACTATTTTGTAATATAAATGTGACTTTGTTCTTACGGATTTCTATAGTACAATCTGAGGAACTTTACGGATATATGGTATGATCGACTGAACTTAAATTTTACATATTTATTCTGGTTATAAGACAAATATTGCCTAAACTTAGTATGGTGTTACATGCGCTTTCAGAAAATTGAAATAGTTAGTGAAATGAATTTCAATTAGTTGGCCAAAATCATAGACATTCATGTAATAATTTCAGTAATAAAATGATGAATTCACTATTTTTATGGTTGAAATTTGAACAGATTCACACCATTATCTTACCAAGTATTATCTTGTGCCCTCCTTTCTAGTAGGTGCTGAAAGCTATTCATGATCTTGACACTTGCCATCATTTACGGAACCTGACTGTTTGTTGTTCTGTAACACTTTCCTTTGACTTGAAGATTCCATGTTAAGGCCTACATGAAGATGTAACTAGATAGTTTCGGCAGAGCGTTTCTCATCCATCTCTCCAGTCCTTTTTAAATTCCCTCCTCAACAAACAGCTGATTTGTTCTCTACGAAACTAGCGTGTTGCTGATGGCGGACCTGAAAGATTTTGAAAAGGCAGTGGCGTATGAGTACTTATGCACTTATGTTACGTCCAATTTTTTGCTCTTTGATCCTTAGAAGCACAGTCTGTCGATCTATTTGCAATTCACGATCATAAATATTAAACCAAAAGGAAACTCCAAAGTTAAGTACCAAAGTTTATTGCCAATTACAAATAATCGACCAAAATATCCTCGGTTTATTACAAATAGACGACTAATGTCGTTCTTACAACAATAATTATAATAATTACAATTACCTTCTATTTTATAGGTTCTTGGAGCAAAAAACTGCAAACGAACAACCAAGACAAACAGGAGTCCAAAAATGGCCGAAAATAATAATTCAAACAAGTTCATAAGTTAAGTAAAACAAATATACCCAAAAAACACAGTGAAATTAATGATATATATATATAAAGGTTTTGATCAGCAAAATGTCTTCATTTCTCCCGTAACAACTTATGATAGAGGTTGTAGTAGTTTTAACAGTTTCAGCAACATTCTAACTTTTGTAATTTTTAACAATTCTTTACAGTTCCGGATCTGCTGACATTGTTGACATCTTCTCTTGCTCTGTAAATTTGTGTTTCCTAACTGAATCGGTCCTGCTAGTTTATCAGTATCTTCAGCATGCACGTAAGGCTTCCATCCTTTTCAGAGTTTCGTTTTCAGGTTTGATTGGGCTGTTACTCGCTGTGCTTTACTTCAGAATCTTGATTCCTCACTTGCGATTGTTTATGTCAATGCATGACTCGCCACTTGCGCTCTTACACACTGCTCTGTTTTCTAAATAGGATGTAAATCATCTTCCATATTCCAGCTGATCGAACTGTCCTCAAATTTTTCATTTACTTGAAGTGCGTTTCCTGAATTTTGCAGGTCTTCATAATCCGGTTATTGGTTGTAGGAAGAAAAAGGCTGAGAACTGTCCGTCTTTCCTAAAACAGTGTGATTAAGAGGATCCTCTTGAGCTCTCTGCTGTGTCGAAAATAATATACACGGTTCCACCTTTCAAACTGTCGAATGCATTCTCTTGGTCATCCGAAGACGCAGAATAAATTGTAAGACTACTTGCCGATTTTTAGGCGTGTTTCTCTACCGTCAGTTTTATTTCATTTTACTGACGAGTAGCACGTGATGACCTGTAATTATACCAGCTATTCTCTTTATCCTAAAGACTTGATGGACCTATAAATGATAGTGCCAGCTATGAAATCGTACCAGATAATCGATAGTTTGACAAGATCAACATATTAAGTAACCCAACATAGTGCCTATGTTTAAAGACATAAACCTGTCTTCCAAAGTCAGCTCTGCAGAAAAATTACTCTGTACTGTGAACGTTGTAGTTGTTGCAATAATTGTATCCGGAGACAATTTAGTAGACAGCAGTAACCAAAGGCACCCTAATATTGGTGGAAATATTTATCACTTTGTTCGTATTGAATTTGACCTTTGCTTTTAATTATGAGATATTCATAATTATAGCCAACAATAATGACGGTTCCATCATATGATTTTCAGTATACACAAAATCTAACAGATTAGTTATAGGAAATAAATTCTACTTTTATGAGAGTGAATAACGTCGAATAATACCTTTAGTTTGGTAAGAGGAACAGCTGTGAAGTTATTAAATTTTCTTCAAATGATATTTCAAGTCATATGCATCGTTACGTATCACTGATGTGAATAGTTTTGAAAAACATCAGGTTGATACATAGCTAGATCATCCAATGCGGACTACAAAGTTCAATGTATGAAATTAATAACAGTAATGATCGCTATTTCGAAAATGAGTTCAAACGAAGGATCACTGAACATCGCTTTCGCTGTAGTTTCGAAATCAATGACAATTCTGAACGATAGTGCTGTTTTTGTCTACACATAGTCCATCGAACTGTTGATTAAGTTATTCAAGTTATTATACTGTCTTTTTTCAGATAAATTTAGACAAGAAAACTAAAGCAAATGTTGTAATAGGTGATCTGAAAAGAATCTGCCCCCTAGTAAGTTGACAATCAATGTAACCTTACAGTAATATTTTGTAACTCCATTGCATTAAAATAAATGTCATCCTCAGTACATTTAGAGCGATTATTTGATAATCAGATTGAACGTAGATGTTAGTGAGCTTTACTACTGGTATTATTATGAAGAGATTCTTCTAAAGTCTACCATTCTATAAGAGAGGGGAGTTACCACATTTAACCAGAAAAGTGGAAATTACTAATAACTTGCTTGAAGTTTGAATGAAATATACAATCTGTATGTGTGTATTTGTGTCCAAAGTTTTCGTTAAACTGTACTGTGCTGACGGTCGAGTGGACTATGTAGTTCATGGAAGTGACTTAATCATTTCATTCTTTACCTATGAAATTTGATATTGGGATCGACGTTTAGAACTGTGTACCAAAACATAATAATTATGCGGAATATTAGAAATGCATGTGAAACTGATCACACCGTGCACAAAATTTATGAATTTATTACAAATTATTTATTTTGACTAGATTGATTGGGCTGTTATATTTAAAAGTATATTTGACGAAATCGAGTATGAATCATACATGAATTTTGACATTATTATAGAAGACAAAGTTGCCTTTATGGAAACGTGTGATAAAACCAGTCAAGTTATCGAAAACGTTGATGGACAAAGGTATGTTCTTCAATTTTGAGTTTTTTGCTTTACGAAACGATTTTTATCGTGTTACCAAAGAAATACGTCGTTACAAAATAATTATCCAGTAATCAACATGGTAAACATTAGGCTTGAAAGTAAATAATAATATCCATTCCTCTGTCCTAGACTTCCCTTTCCTGTTCTGTCCAATTTTTGTTCATTTTTCTAATGTCCTACTGTATTTCTCAGCCTAATGTGTTCCTTCGCCTTCCTATTTTCCTTTGGCTATGAAAGTACCGTGCGAGAGTTTGCATTAAATGGCAGTTCAGTGATGTTCGCAATGTGTGTCCTATCCACTTCCACCGCATCTTCCTGATTTCATTCCCCACTGAAATCTGGTTTGTTCTCTCCCACAGTACGTTTTTCCTCATAGTGTCTGGCCAACGAATCTGAAGTATTTTGCGTAGGCATCGTTTAATTAACACTTGTATCTTGTGGATGATGCTTTTCGTAGTTCTCCAAGTTTCCGCTACATATAATAGTGTAGAATGTTTTCTGAATGTTTTGTTTTTTGGAAAATCCCTCCATGTATATATATTTGTGTTATGATATGACTGACTCCTTCTGTTGACATTTTGGTACTCCATTTGATTCCATTGTGAGATTTTATCATTGTATATTGTTATTATTTCTATATCTTGCACTTATATTGAAGTTTTTATGTTTGCTTCTGAACTGTACATATGTTGTTTAAATTTGATATTTAATATGGATACAGCCATATTTAGATTTGATACCGTAGCAATTCGGACTGGAAGCACTTATTTTTCCAGAAACGGATACCAACCAGGGTAAATTGGATCTGGAAGGTGTAATAATTGTTTGGTAATTGTCTGTATTTCCTTTTTATATTGAATAAAGACCGTTTTCTCCCAGAATTATTGTGTTTTTTTGGTATTGGATCTGGGACATCGAGTACCAACATGCACCTATTCGAAACGGATTAAACTGTTAGAGTAGAAAATCCATTTACACACGCTCCTTTACATATTTCAGGCGTGATTGGGCTTACTTCTTCTGAGTTGTTGATTTCTTTCTTTAATTTAAATTCTACACTGCATAATAATAATCATTATCTGCTTAACAAAATTCTATGCCTGATCACAAGTGGAAAAGGATATCAAGCGCGATCAACATAGAAATTGTTCCTCATAATCATAACCATCCGAGAATGTCTGTTCGTCTATTCATGGCAATGTTCGCACAAAACGTTTATTATATGTCACGAAATGGGTGAGAGGTCATTTGAAATTCGGAAGCTTCCATCGACATAACTTCATCGAGCCACCACAGAAATCCTAAAAATCCTCCATCACAATCAGGGACCTTCACTGCATAGCCTTCAGGAAAATTAACTTCCATTCTTTTTATATACCAGATGTGTAGATTGTCATCCTGCAGCAAACTGTGCTTCAAATTCGGAAGGTTCCATCGATCTCTGTGGTCGCCTTTCCAAATTCGTCATCTTATGGCGTAGTATTCTAGCCACAATCAAATCTCCTCCGATCACAAGAATATACTTCAAAAGCGCATTCCTTACCTTTGTTTGGGGTTAATCGGCTGATGGAAAACCAAGTTTCAATGGTAGTTCAGACTGTAGGTGGTAATAGATCGAATATCTGACTTTATCGATGGTACATCAGAACCGTTATCGAAGAAAGCATAACTCACAATTTCGGCATTTCCCTGTCTCAAGCCCACTGGACTCTTTGCTGAACACACTTGACTACTTGGTGATTTGGTAAAACCGCAAGAATTCTGCGTTCCGAGTTCATCAACCGAGCCGTTGACTGTTGAATCATCGTGATTCGGAAAGCGATGTTTTTCCTCACATCTGTCGACTTTACTCCGCTTTGTCTGCTTACATTCATTAAATTTGTGCCCTTGCCGAAGACAGACAAAGTATATTTTTTCGCTTTTCACATGAGAACTGTAAGCGCTAAAATTCATAGGCATTATAAACAGCGCGGTTATCGAAACATTCACTGCATTAAGTTTTTAAAGTCGAACCATTGCCATTGGACCCGATAAGATCACATCGCCATCAGCCACCAACGGAGCTGCGTATTTATTTCAAGGGCAGCTAGAAAGACAGTTACACGACCATCCAAGCGATTCTCATCTAGTGGTAGCTTGGAATGATATCCAAAATGCTGTGTACTCAGCAGAGATATCTGCTATTGAGGAAAACCACAAGGCTAGGAAGAAGCCGGGGATCTCAGTAGCATTGGAACAAACGGTATGTAGAAGAAAACTTGTATCGAAAATCCTCGTAGTTCCCCTCGTGATTGAGTCAACGGATTCAGACAAATAACTGCAAACCCCATCGAAACTAGCTTGGTACTTTATGGTTTTATCATTTGACACAGGAATCGCAATTATTCCTTTTCAAATTCAAACGTATCGGCGTCAATAGTGGCGACATATTTCAAGCATTTTGTGGACGAATGTTGTCGAGAAGCTAGTTGCTTGTATATCATCAATGGATGCATAAAATTCTGTCACACCTGATAGTGCAGACTTTGACTTCATCAAGGTATTATTCAATAAGTACAACATTAATCAGTGATAAATTCTTAATCAAAAAGTCAACAAAGAGACAAGTGAGTAAGGAAACTGTGACTCAAAAGATGAGCAAACATGGTAATTTTGGAATCATCAATTACGATTCTCTAGAGATATTGACAATAGAATACACAAAGATTCTTTTGGAAATTTGACAATGAAATATTGACCGTGTCCTGAGTTTCCCACCTGTCTATATGGGAAGAAAGTACGAAAGATTATTATCATGATAGAAGGAGAGGTTGCCTGGGTTTACTTTGTACACATATTTTTACGTTTTAAAAGTATGAAGTGGACGCTTTGACAATACTAAGAATGTGACGGCTCAGTGAGTTTGATAGACTTCTTTTCGCCTTGTAGACGACCTGAAACAGTATGTTTAGAATGAATTACTTTGGATGGAACAAAAGATTTGTTTGATAATCTTATCCATAAATGAAATTAACAGCGATTATTATCTCAGGAGTATAGAAATTTTAAACATGGAATGTAGAGTGGTATTTAACTGGCACACATACTGATTCGAGCATATGAGGAATTGATATAAGCGGTGTAAATCATGAACGATCATGAGAAATGAGATAAAGATATTTGAATAGAATAATTTGAGGACATAGTTGATATGAAAAATCTTCTACTAAAAATGTTAAAAGTGACTGACTGTTTGAAATTTCAGAGTAACATATTCATGTTAGATTTCATTGCTATCTACAAAACGAAAACACACAATAAACGTATGACTATCCTAAATACTGAGATATTCAATCAGTACAACATTAATTAGTGATAAATTCTAAATCAAAAAAGTCAACAAAGAGACAAGTGAGTAAGGAAACTGTGACTCAAAAGATGAGCAAACATGGTAATTTTGGAATCATCAATTACGATTCTCTAGAGATATTGACAATAGAATACACAAAGATTCTTTTGGAAATTTGACAATGAAATATTGACCGTGTCCTGAGTTTCCCACCTGTCTATATTCCAAAATAGTGGAAAACAAATAATAAATGACATTTGTAAGACTGTTTGATAATATTTTACCATATCTTCTAAAAGTTCATGTATGATGTACTCATTAGCAGTATTTATTGAAATCGATGCAATGTGGCATTCTGTTATGCATATATACAGAAGCATTAGCAGTTACTTTAGCTCTGGATTGAAATTATTAGGAATTTGTACTACAGAGACAGTGGTTATGGAATATGCACACCAGAACATTTTATGAAAGGAGAAACGACGAATAATGACCGAAACGGATATGTTTACTGAAATATAATGGATAATTAAAAACACTACTCATAGAAGTGAATGGCATTTACAACACGAGTGTGTATGTTAGCCCTATTCCACGAAAATTTCCACATGACATACGAAAAACAATTTTATATTCTGGCTTCTACAATGAACTGAATAGATAGTTTCAGAAAGAACACTACGGGTTATTATATTTTTTTAAATGTAGTGAATTTTTCAACATAGACTTTTTCTTCTTATTCTGAGCGTCAATAATTAACAGTGAACTAGCTACATGGTCTGACAATTCCAATTTATACATGAGAGTTGATCGGTTTTTAATAGTATGTTTCCCTGAAGTATTTATTGATGAGGTTCAATGTTCAGTCCAATAGGCTATGCAACGTGTTATCACTGGCTATTATCATGGGACAACAGTGTATATATCTATATTTATGAAGTGTAGATGATATTGTACCACGAATTAAAATGATTTTACAGTGGCCATGAAAGTAATCATGGGTTTTTGAGTAAACTAAGGAAAAGATTTTGTTCAAAGTTAGTACTATTCAAAAACAACTCGAAAGTGCAAACTTGTTATTCCTCCCAATAAACACGATGGAGCTTCTCAAAATGCAGATTCAGCATGCATCTTTTATATTGGCAAATATGTAGGCGAATCTATAAACATTACACTAACACCGCCGGATACCGGCTCAATGGTCTAACGGTTAGGGCGTTTGCACACAATACCGAAGGTCCAGGGCTCGAATCCTGCGGGGTGCAGGTGTCGTGGATGCGCACCGCTGAGGAGTCCTATACCAGAACGAAACGGCCGTCCAGTGCTTCCAGGTTTCTAATGGTGGTCCAACATTGGTCGATTCATGGTTTCAAAAAAGAATCTATAAACCTCACAAAGGTTTTAGCTATTTGGTTGCAATCAATAAAGACTTATTGAACAGCCTTAGTTCAAAGGTCATGTATGTATTCAGTCACTCCATACAATAATTTCTTTCACTTATCTATCTATTAGTTAAGTGATTGAATCATATGAGATATCAAGCAGTCATGAAATAGCTAGGATTCCATCCATTCTCTACAAATGTGGTTGTTCTGAATTAACACTTCTTCTTCTGAAGCTGTTTACACGCTCTCTCTATCTCTCTGTGAAGATTGTTGATTAACGTGATATGCCGCTACAAATCTGGCTATAAGAGTAATACGAAAAATTATCGGCCGTTAAATGTTCAGTAATCCATAAAATAGTGAAGACAGTTGCTGTTGAAGTACTTCCTAACTGTTCTAGTGGTGCTTGTAACTTCAGTTGGAGCTTTAAACGGCCAAAAGTCTGTGGAACAGCTGAAGTAATCTTTTACTCTTTCTACATTCAGTCTATGTTTGTAGGACGGAATCAAATTTCAAAAAGTAGAGTACTTAGTACTCAAATACTCCTATAATTTGTCCTTATGAAAACAAGGATCTAAAGAGAGAAGTTGGAAAAACGTGTAACTCGTTCCCATTCTGTAACCAGTCGGTGGGATATATATTTCTGTTACGTCGGGATTGTACATAATACAAAGCTATTTACTCACGTCGTCCGTTATTCTACCTGTAGTTTTATCATTTTGGTTCTCTGTTTTCGGAAACTGAATCAAATAAACTGCTAGTTGGCATCATACAGTTTATTTTATTGTATGTAAAGCTATTCGTATTTTGCTTCGGTCACCCAATTACTACACACCACCTAATTAAGAAATGTCGAATTGGTAAGGAATTAGTTCGTTGCACTTGGTCTCAATATTATCTTAGATGTTAGTTAGTAAATTTTTTTCTGTTTCATGAGAAGACAGTTTGTTTAATCATGATGTTTTGCAAGTATTGTGATACAGAATAATATAAATATGAGCCGTGATAACTTCATGGAGCATCTTTGTTTTCTTATTCCAGGCTCAACAACAATTAACCTTAAAGTAAGTTAATTTGTTCTGATTTTCATCGTAAGCTCTCAATGTTTGATTTTCCTTGAAAACAGAATCTATCTGGCTAAAATGTCTTCTGTGAACATACTTCAAAATATGATAACCACAATCTCATATAAGCGAACTATGAAACTATCTATTCATTGCAGGCTGTGGAGGAAACATTTTTCGAGCTTCTACCATTAATCTAAGCTGAAGAAGTTGGTTAGTGAGCGATAATCAATCATTGTTTCTTTGCAGATCAAGAATCAGAAGCAAGTTTTCAGTTTTTCAAAATTCACATTGATGGCCGTTGTCTGGTTATTGGTGTTCAGTCTCACTGACAACGTATCACATGATATGATGATGCAAAACCTGGGTAATTCTCACTGATTATTGACGTTTAACGAGGAATTTGTGTAGCGAAATCATATTGCTATTCAAAACATCACAAATATTTGCGGTAGTCTTGAAGGACTTGGTTTGTGATAATTCGTTCATGTGAAGGCAGTAATCACATTCCTTTCGGTTGTGAACATAAATATGCAGGATGCTACTCAGAATGAACCACTGTGGTCCAAAGATAAATAATGTAATTATTATTTTGCGTTGTTATCGATTTAAGTTGCAGATGAAAAGTTCATCAAAACAATCATGTATCGACATTGTTAAGAATTATTACACATCATGCAGAAAAAGTCTAGAAGATAAAAAAACTAGGAAAAATGAAACTGGACACAAATCTGATTACACGTTTTAATGGTTGGTTGTTGTTAAAGAATCCTATTGAGTATTCCTAAAAATTTAGCGAGAATTCAATCTGTAGTAAAAATTTTAATTGCCTTTTATATACCAGCGTGGAAGTATCATTTAATTTTCCTCAAGCATTCGCGAGAAAGATGAATCTATTAGACATCCGTATATCTCTTAAACAGTTGCATTTTAATTACTTGATTTGGTACATTATAGATGCCTAATTATAAAAGTACTTTGCACTGCTTTAAGTGATGTGAATATAAACGGAACTGTAATGTGCATTGATTGAACAAACGACTTCCCGACTTTTATACCTAGAAAGGATTATCTGCAATGTTCATTGCATGAGTAAAAGAGTCAAGGACTTCAGATAATCAATTGTTTTATAGTTCGGAACATAATGGAGTTTGGGAGGTTTTAAGAGCAATCTAAACTTAAGCTGCGTAAACTCATATCCGGTTCCTTCTTGAACACTATATTGTAAGTCATGTAATATTACTCTTAGAATCCCATAACTTGCACACTATAATACATTACAATTAGTAACGACGATTGAACGCTCTGTATGAGAATACATTTCCTTATTCAACACTTTATGCAATTTATAAATATTCAAAGTGAAGGTATATAAATACAGTAGTCGTGCGCTTCGGAATTGATGTGTTCTCGTTGTTTTCCATAGATTTACAGGAGATAATCCAGTTTTGGATACCAGATTGGAATATACAATCATTCAGGAAGATATAAAGTTGTCTCCATTCACTGGTTGACCGTCTGAGTACTAATTCAGACAAATGTTCTCACTGCGAGTCAGGACCGTTGTGCAGTAGGTCTAGTTGTCTCGACCAACTGCTCTCTTCCTAGTTGCTTCGGCAGCATACACATATTCATTTACACGCATACATACGACTTGTGGACGAGTTACTGGATCCATGCGAAGTTGCTTACTAGAACGGATAAAAGTGAAGTTGCAAATTTGGAGTTCTTTCAGGTTCTATTTGTTCGTGGTTATATTTATGTACTACTGAGTTCTACCTTCCAAAACTGCTATTTCACTTAATTCTTTCTCTCAGTTATCTGGTTTATCATCTCCGAATCTCTCTGGTTTAATGTTAAGTTATAAGGATGCAATCACATCTTATAATATAATCACCAGAAGAATTTTCTGAGGTATGAACTACGTGGTGGATAGTGGGTGGACAATCCCAGTATCGAGCGACAGGGTTGTTAAAAAACTCAGACATCATTTGAAGGCATTCAACAGGGCAGTGTCTGTAGTAGGGATCACTCAATTGAAACACCACTTGATCTTTAGACATCACACCTCCGAATCTTATTCGTTAAAAGGGCAGTAGGATATATAAGAATATGAATGTTAGTAGGAAATGTCCATCGAGTCTCCATGTCTGATGTCTGTGGAATTCGGTAATCGAGAAGACCCAACTGAGACTCTCCAGGCTTGTTATAACTCGACGGATGACCTGTCTAGCTACATTTGATCAAATACACTTTCACCTCTAAATCTCAGCAATCATGGTACAACTCCCGCTGGTTGGTTCTAGATGCGACTTGGCTCAGTTATTAGAAGTTCTGGGCTACTCCAAACCACCCATAAGATCAAAATCAGTCAACCTTATGTCTGACGAATCTAATATTGAAAGAGTCACTCCTCCGTCTTGTAAATTCTGAACCTCTAATCAACAAATTTCATCTTTAGACAGTAATCTGTGTGACAACTCTTCACTAAGTATTCCAACGATGAGACTCGTGGATATCAGAGGAAATATTGTGGTGTGTTCTACTTATACGAACGATATAAGTAGTGTAAGAAGGGATGTGAAAGAAGTCTCACAGTCAGAAGAGGAAAACGGAAAGCAAATGGAGCAACAGCAAGAGGTAAATGGAGTACCAACAAGAAGTAAAGGAAGCAAGAGCAGGAATGGAAGAAGGCTGGAGCGTTGGAAGTCACGATTCAAAGATGGTGTGCAAATAGAGTTTTCAATGTAATGTTTTCGTTTTTAATTAACTAAGGATGTAAATTTGCACGATAAAATCTTCCGCGCCTGTCCCAATCTTCTCAGTTTGTTTCACTTCCTCTACACAGGATGAAGATCCAATGGCCTCGGGAGTTTGAAGACGGAGATGGAAGGAGCTTCTTGAATGAGTTCGAGGCCGTTGCGGAGCTGATAGGGGTCAGGGAGCAGAGGGCGAAGGCGATGGTGTTGAGGACTCTACTAAGAGGCAGGGCGAGGGCGGTGTACAATGGTGTGGAGGACGCTAACTGGTAGGTGGTGACGGAAAGGCTACTGGTGGAGGTTTTCAGCCCGGCGGATAAGCAGGACGCGCTGCAGAAGCGAGACTGACGGTGAATGGCGACCCACTCGTGCTGACTGTGGAGTTGGCAAGATTGCTGCGCCAAGGTCTGCCGAATTTGGATTAGGAGTCGCAAGCGCAGCTGATAGCGCCGCAATTGAATAAAAGTGTGCCTGCATAGGTTGCCCAAAAGTTGAGACTGGTGAATGCGGCACAACCAATGGACGTCACCGAGCTTGCTAAAGTAAGAAGACAACTGATGAACTCAACATTTGCCTCGGTGGCGTGTGAAAGACAGGCTGATGATGTCGCAAAGAAGATAGAAGAATTACAACGCGAGGTTGTAGCATTACTAATAAAGTGTGGAAGAAATAATGATTGCTATATTTGCGGAGGAACCGGGCATTGGAAGAGGAATTGCCCAACAAGACGAAAAGGTAAACATTTTAGACTATATGCATGGTGTTCTTTGTGTCCTGTGAAACTGGGAGTCGCGGCATTATTAGATAGGGGGGCGGTCTATGCAACAGTAAGGATAAACGAGCGAGATGTAGTGTGCCTGATTGATACATGGCGGCAGTTTCGATAATAGACAAAGAGCAGTGTAGAAGTATCAGGCCGAGTGCATTAGTTGTTAACACCTTCGGAGGCCACGTGTTATAAATCCTAAGAGTCTCAAATGATATCGTGAAAATCGGAAATTCGGAAATACAGTTTCCCGTTGTGTTAACGACGATTTTGTCGAGACCAATACTAAGAGCAGATTTCTTGGGGGAAGTAGGAGCAATTATTGATACAAGAAGTAAGAAGGTGGTTAGAAATTACGGCTCCCTGATAATACATGAATGCAGCGAGGTGGCTGAGGTTAGAGAAGCAAAAGAGGACAATGAAAAGAAACAGAACATTACCGAGGTGCTCACGTTATATACGAAGTTGTTCACGGGAGACGGAGAACCGTACGGGTTTTGTAATAAAGTTAAACATGAAATTCCGAAAAAGAATGAAGAAGTGACCATCTTCACAACACGACGTGTCCCCGTACATTTGGAAGCTGAAATAAACCAGCAGGTACAGGAGATGTTAAAGGCAGGTATAATTGAAGAGGCAAATGGCCCGTACAGCTTGCCGGTACTTTTGGTAAAGAAGCCAAATGGAAAGTATAGAATCTGTGCTGACTTCAGAGAACTGAATGACGTGACAGAACTAAAACCATGTGCAATGCCAACAATAGCGGAGACATTAGATCGTCTACAGAGTGCTACGGTGTTCACAGTGTTAGATTTACGGTCGGGCTATTGGCAGCTACCAAAAAAAGACAGTGATCGTAGCAAACGGCATTTACCGTACGGGAGAAGCAGTATCAATTTAAACGAATGCCCTTTGGATTGGCGTGTGCGCCGTTCGCGTTTTGTAGACTAATGAGATTGTTGCTCAGAAACCTGGAGAATATTGAAGTGTATGGCGATGATTTGGTCGTATATAGTCGTACAGAGGCAGAACAGGTGAGGCACGCGGAGGCGGTCCTGAGACGAAGTGATGAGTTTGGTTTACGAATTAACATAGACAAGTCTCAGATAGCGAAAAGAAGCGTCACGTTGCTAAGGCATAAAATAGGCGATGGAGAAATAAAACCACTCTCGGGGAAGATTCTAACGACAAAGTATATTGCAGTTCCCAACTAAAGAAGGAAGTTAAGACAATTCCTGGGAAGAGCGACGTTCTACAGCAGATTCGTGAAGAACTTCAACGATATAGCAGTAGCTCTATATACAGTGCTAAGCAATGCAAAGCATACGTGGACAGAGACCGCTCAACAAACTTTCGACCGAATCAAAGAGCTGTTAGATGATGGCCAAAGGACACTGAAACTGCCGGAACCCGAGAAGCAATTTACAGTGACCACTGATGCGAGCGATCACGGTATAAGTGCCGTCTTGAGGCAGTCTGACAGAGTGGTGGAGTATGCCAGCCGTGTCCTTACGCCGACGGAACAGAAGTATTCCACAGTAGAAAAAGTGTGTTTAGCGATTGTATGGGTGGTAGATAAATGGAGACCGTATCTACTGGGTCGGCGATTTCACATCGAGACGGTTCATAAGCTCCTACAATTGTTGAAAACAGCAAAAACCCCGGGGGAAGTTGTCTCGATGGATGCTACGTCAAGGTCTCTGTTTCGAGAGTGATGAGTTCAAGTCCCGTATAAAACAGTTAGGTATTAAAAGAGTACGAACAAGGCTGTATCATACACAGACGAACGAGTTAACGCAAATGAATAACCGAACGCTTAAGGAATGGCTAGCTTCTAACCATTAATCTTGGTGGCACATCGTGCGTCGGCACAGGAAACAACCAAGAAGTCACCGTTCCAGCTGATGTATGGCAGACGGCCGAGACTATCAACATATGATAAAACCTGGCGGCAACAACAGAGATGGAATACAATAAGGTTGAGAACAGAGCGGAGACAAGCAATCAGGCATGTGAGAGAGAAACAAAAATCAGACATGGAGAAGTCAGAACAGGAGAGAAGGAACTGGAGACCGTTTGAAGTGGGAGACCAAATGAAGTCTAGAGAACGGAAACATACCACAGGAAGAGGGTCAGGGTCAGGTAAGCTGATCCCGAAGTGGGAGGAACCGTACGTAGTCACCGAGAGACGCGGCGCAGTGTATACGATCCAGAAAGGAAACAAACAGAAACTCTTGAATGCTAGTGAACTCTAAAGGTGTTTCCAGGTGCGCCAAGAGGGCGAGACACAAACAATGATAAAGAAGATGGCTGTACGGCGATCAGAAAGACTGAGAGAGCGACTTGATAAAGGGGGGACGAGTGTGGTGTGTGCTACTTATACGAACGATACAAGTAGTGTAAGAAGGGATGTGAAAGAAGTCTCACAGTCAGAAGAGGAAAACGGAAAGCAAATGGAGCAACAGCAAGAGGTAAATGGAGTACCAACAGGAAGTAAAGGAAGCAAGAGCAGGAATGGAAGAAGGCTGGAGCGTTGGAAGTCACGATTCAAAGATGGTGTGCAAATAGAGTGTTCAATGTAATGTTTTCGTTTTTAATTGACTAAGGATGTAAATTTGCATGATACATTCTTCCGCTTGCCTCAGTCTTCTCACTATAACCAAAACGTCAGCACAGAATAAACTTCATCATAATCTTTGAAGCCGAAATCTGAAAATCCACAAACCAAGGAGTTGAATGATCCATCCGAAACTGACCATACTAGTACAGCGGTTCGTACGATATACTTCTTCTCGCGAGAACAAATGTTACTCCACGGACTCTGAGAATCAAAAAGGAAACAGACTCTAGAGGAAGAAATATATTTGACACTGGCCTAGTGATATCAAAATAATGTCATTGCAAGAGGGCGTACAAACAGCTAACGTACACGTAGTAGACGTGCGAGGAGGGGAATGGGAAGAAAACGCTTGGTGCGCGAGAGATAGTCTTTAGTGCAGATAAATAAGAGGTGTACAATATAAAAATTATTGTCAAAATTAGGTACAATAATAAATGTTTATATTTCAGTAGTTGTTTTTTCCGTAAATGTAAGCCACTACTTTAGCCTCTTCCTAGAGAGTGCTTACAATTTCGAAACGTAGCGCTTTCTTGAGGAAGAAGAAGTGGTCAGCTGACAGGCGGTTGTAGGGCAGAAGTGTTGACGGACAGGAAGCGACCAATGAAGCTCGATTTGTCAACGGGATTCTTGTACATTGAACTGTACGAATAGTAACGTTACAAGGTTAGTGCTCGATTTGAAATGTCACACCAGCGTGGATCATATCCAGAGTCTGAAGAATACGTTCATTGGGGTTCGTACCAAAAAATAAACTGCAGACGTATTGCGGAACCAAATTGAGCGTAGGAGCCAGAAACGACCAGTGCGAAAGCATGCGTATGCAAGAACATTCGAAACCAAAACATAGACTGAGTGTTATGACAAGAGCGTGGGTGATCATGCAAGCTTTCACCGAGATTGACTGGAATCGATGGTATCAACAGGATGATGTCCATGTACATTTGCTCAGGATAAAAAATGAAAGAAAAAAAGAAAGGTGTACCATACATGTAGTACGAGGATAGTGTACTATCACGTTTCCGTTATTTCGTGATCGGTTATTGGAGAAGGCGTACAGGTAGGCGTACGCGGTGACCGGAGCGCGAGAAGGTAGTCTCGTGCGAACCTTGTGAGCTGACTATCTCATCCATAGTCAAGCGTGGCGTGGTCTGTTGATCTGGATTTGAGACCGGAGCCTCATCTGTAGATAGTGCAGATGGCGCGTGCTGTTGACTGTGACGTGAGAATGAGGTCTTTGATTTGGCAACTACAAGAGATGTTTGGTTGCATAACGGCTTCTATAGCAAAATCTGAAGTAGCAACCGGTATACTAAGAGTGGATGATGGGTGAGAGTAGCGTGGTTTGCGCAAGTGCTTATTCATCTCAGAAAATGAAGTACGCGCGGCATCGATCAATTCAAATGTGCGTGGGTTACCGCAAAGTAAGTCTTTTAAAGGTCGTAACTGCCCTGGCGCAATGAGGAATGAAACATCGGTAGAAGTTGATAGAACCGAGAAAAGCCTACAGTTCCTTGAGTGAGGACGGTACAGTGCACTACATGATTGTACGTAATTTATCTTCACAAGATAAAATAAACTTGTGCTTAATGATGTGACCCAAGAAACTCATTTCTGCCTTGCCCGATGTTGGTGTTTATCAGTGGTTTCGGGACAAGAAATAACGGTGGAAGAAGTTAGATACGCACCTTTCTCAGTTTCAAGACAACAAAACAGAGATTTATCTGGGTGAGAAACGGTTCTATTATTAATTACTTAACTAAAATAAATACTTAAACAATAGTACACTGTTATTTAACACAATTTAACACAATGTATTTCCGAACCTAAAAGAATGCTTGCGTATATATCCAAAATTGCATTATTCCAGTCCAGATTCAAAGTTCACCTGCCCGGGTATGAAATCCAATATGGCTGATCGCATAATTAAGTATCAATTTAAACAGCATAATATAGTTTAGCAGAGAACTTAGAAACTCCAATAAAGGTACAAAAAATAGAAACTTTAACAAAATACAAATCTTAACATCACAAAATGGGATTAAACAGAATACCGAAATGTAGCACAGGAAGAGTAAGTAAGAACACATTGCAAATATGTACATGGACGAATTTTCCCCAAAACAAAGCCTTAAAGTCGGATTCAACAACCAGTTCACACGTGTCTGGGTTTCTCCTTTATCATTATCCTAAAGGCGTTCTAAGAACAGCGTGTTATTATTGTTCATCTACTTTGATGATGCGATTAGCAGATCTTCAATATAGACGTGGACAAAATCGAAGTCTGGTACTATGCAAACGATAATACTTTGGAAAGTTTTAGCAGCATTCCATAATCCAAATGGCATTTGTGGGAACTCAAAAAGAGCGAAAAGAGTCGTGATAGAAGTTTTATCGATGTCTTCAAGCGCGACTGGTATCTGGTGATATGCTTGTACCAGATCAATCTTAGAGTTGATAGTCGTGCCCGTTCGCAGCCCGTAGTCGAAGCATCATAGGTTGAGACTTGATGCTACCAAGTGGTACGACAGCAACTTGAGGACCTTAGTCAACGAGGTACCTAGCGTTAGTGCGTATATAGTGCACGTAAAATAGGCGACCAACCTGAGGTGAGGGGCCAACTAGTGCGGTCGCGGTTACTCGTCGGCTTTGAGGTTATCCGCCTTGTATGAGCAGGGTGCTCCACAATGGCTGGCGCCAGACTTTAAAGTCTGGTGGAAACAGCACAAACCAGTACTCGCCTCCGAGGACGTCTTTTGGCTTGGCTTGGAAGATGCCCGCTGTGGGCGAGTACTTGCAGCCTTATAATATCGCGAGCAGGTTCGTTCGACATGAGGTTCGGGAAATTAAGATGGCTGTGAATAAAGCAACCTCTATCAATCTGAGCCTTGAGGTGACTGACATCGAGGTCCAGGTTTGCATGTGACGTGGACGCAACTGTATAATTGTCTAGGTTGCCAGTTCGCACGATAACTCTGTCTCCGACGAGTGCATCCTGGGTAAGCGCCATCTCCTTTGGCAGAGTGGCTACCAAAGGCTGAATATGGGCTGGTCGTGATTCCAGCCACATTTCTCTGACAATGTCAGAGTCGGATGCCGTTGCTCCCGCTAATGATTGCAGGCGCTTGAGGTGGTGGTTAGTTTTAGCATCACTAAAAGGGGTGGCGTGCTAAGTGTCCTTATTCGTTCCTCGCTCGATAGCAGAAGATGTTGAAGAATCGCCTGCTTAAGAGGATCGTATACGTCTGGTCCAACAGAGTTGTGGACAACCTCACGAACGGCGTCTATGTGGTTCTGCGGCAGAGATTCCAGGACGTGGGCATAAATATGCCGCTAGTTCGTAACGTGGAAAACCACGAATTGAGCTTCCAGTGCCTTGAACAAGACCTTTTGATCATGGACGATAAAGAGTACAAGTTAAAAACGTAGAACCTGTATATATATATATATATATATATATATATATATATATATATATACAAATATATACAAATATTAATATATGAAATTATCAATATTTGTTAAACAACTGTTAAAATAGTAAGAAAATAGGATACAAAAATGACAGACTCACCGAACTTACTGCGTGTTCGAATTTGTAGCTCACCAATGTAGCAATTCGCACGATATACGTCTTCGCAGGAGAACAAGTGTTACTATACGGACTCTGAGAATCTAATAAGAAATAGATTCCAGAGGAAGAAGTATATTCGACACTAGACTAAAGGTATCGAAACAATGTCGAGGCAAGAGGGCGAACACACAGCCAAGGTCCACGCAGGAGTCGTGCGGAGAGGAGAATGGGAATAAAACGCTTGGTGAGCGAGAGATAGTCTTTAGTGCAGATAAATTAGAAGTGTACAATATAACAATTATTGTCAGAATTAGGTACAATAATAAATGTTTATATTTCAGCAA
>OX103972.1:29406484-29570835 GCA_944470395.2 Schistosoma turkestanicum
AACTGCTGAAATATAAACATTTATTATTGTACCTAATTCTGACAATAATTGTTATAGTGTACACTTCTAATTTATCTGCACTGAAGACTATCTCTCGCGCACCAAGCGTTTTATTCCCATTCTCCTCTCCGCACGTCTCCTGCGTGGACGTTGGCTGTATGTTCGCTCTATTGCCCCGACATTGTTTCGATACCTTTAGTCTTGGGTCGAATCAACTTCTTCCTCTGGAATCTATTTATTATTAGATTCTCAGAGTCCGTTTAGTAACATTTGTTCTCCTGCGAAGACGTACATCGTGCGAATTGCTATATTGGTGAGCTACAAATTCGAACACGCAGTAAGTTCGGTGAGTCTGTCATTTTTGTACCCTATTTTCTTACTATTTTAACTGTTGTTTAATATATATTGATGATTTCATATATTTATATTTGTATATAATTATATATATATATATATATTTACAGGTTCTACGTTTTTAACCTGTACCCTTTATCGTCCATGATCAAAAGGTCTTGTTCAAGGCACTGGAATCTCAATTCGTGGTCTTCCACGTTACGAACTAGCGCCATATGTATACCCACGTCCTGGGATCTCTGCCGCAGAATCACATAGACGCCGTTCGTGAGGTTGTCCACAACTCTGGTGTACCAGACGTATACGATCCTCTTAAGCAGGCGATTCTTCAACATTTTCTACCATCGAGGGAGGAACGAATAAGGACACTTAGCACGCCACCACTCTAAGTGATGCTAAACCTAAGCACCACCTCAAGCGCCTGCAATCATTAGCGGGAGCAACGACATCCGACTCTGACATCGTCAGAGAATTGTGGCTGGAATCACGACCAGCCCACGATCAGCCTTTGGTAGTCACTCTGCCAAAGGAGATGGCACTTACCCAGGATGCACTCGTCGGAGACAGAGTTATCGTGCGAACTGGCAACCTAGACAATTTTACAGTTGCGTCCACGTCACATGCAAACCTGGACCTCGATGTCAGTCACCTCAAGGCTCAGATCGATAGCGGTTGCTTTATTCACAGCCATCTTAATTTCCCGAACCTCATGCCGAACGAACCTGCTCGCGATATTATAAGGCTGCAAGTACTCGCCCCCAGCGGGCATCTTCCAAGCCAAGCCAAAAGACGTCCTCGGAGGCGAGTACTGATTTGTGCTGTTTCCACCAGACTTTAAAGTCTGGCGCCAGCCATTGTGGAGCACCCTGCTCATACAAGGCGGGTAACCTCAAAGCCGACGAGTAACCGCGACAGCACTAGTTGGCCCCACACCTCAGGTTGATCGCCTATTTTACGTGCACTATATACGCACTAACGCTAGGTACCTCGCTGACTAAGGTCCTCAAGTTTCTGTCGTACCACTTGGTAGCATCAAGTCTCAACCTATGATGCTTAGACTACAGCCTGCAAACGGGCACGACTATTACTTCTAAGATTGATCTGGTACAAGCATATCACCAGATACCAGTCGCGCTTGAAGACATCGATAAAACTTCTATCACGACTCTTTTCGCTCTTTTTGAGTTCCCACAAATGCCATTTGGATTATGGAATGCTGCTAAAACTTTCCAAAGTATTATCGATTGCATGGTACGAGACTTCGATTTTGTCCACGCCTATATTGAAGATCTGCTAATCGCATCATCAAAGTAGATGAACAATAATAACACGCTGTTCTTAGAACGCCTTTAGGATAATGATAAAGGAGAAACCCAGACACGTGTGAACTGGTTGTTGAATCCGACTTTAAGGCTTTGTTTTGGGGAAAATTCGTCCATGTACATATTTGCAATGTGTTCTTACTTACTCTTCCTGTGCTACATTTCGGTATTCTGTTTAATCCCATTTTGTGATGTTAAGATTTGTATTTTGTTAAAGTTTCTATTTTTTGTACCTTTATTGGAGTTTCTAAGTTCTCTGCTAAACTATATTATGCTGTTTAAATTGATACTTAATTATGCGATCAGCCATATTGGATTTCATACCCGGGCAGGTGAACTTTGAATCTGGACTGGAATAATGCAATTTTGGATATATACGCAAGCATTCTTTTAGGTTCGGAAATACATTGTGTTAAATTGTGTTAAATAACAGTGTACTATTGTTTAAGTATTTATTTTAGTTAAGTAATTAATAATAGAACCGTTTCTTACCCAGATAAATCTCTGTTTTGTTGTCTTGAAACTGAGAAAGGTGCGTATCTAACTTCTTCCACCGTTATTTCTTGTCCCGAAACCACTGATAAACACCAACATCGGGCAAGGCAGAAATGAGTTTCTTGGGTCACATCATTAAGCACAAGTTTATTTTATCTTGAGAAGATAAATTACGTACAATCATGTAGTGCACTGTACCGTCCTCACTCAAGGAACTGTAGGCTTTTCTCGGTTCTATCAACTTCTACCGATGTTTCATTCCTCATTGCGCCAGGGCAGTTACGACCTTTAAAAGACTTACTTTGCGGTAACCCACGCACATTTGAATTGATCGATGCCGCGCGTACTTCATTTTCTGAGATGAATAAGCACTTGCGCAAACCACGCTACTCTCACCCATCATCCACTCTTAGTATACCGGTTGCTACTTCAGATTTTGCTATAGAAGCCGTTATGCAACCAAACATCTCTTGTAGTTGCCAAATCAAAGACCTCATTCTCACGTCACAGTCAACAGCACGCGCCATCTGCACTATCTACAGATGAGGCTCCGGTCTCAAATCCAGATCAACAGACCACGCCACGCTTGACTATGGATGAGATAGTCAGCTCACAAGGTTCGCACGAGACTACCTTCTCGCGCTCCGGTCACCGCGTACGCCTACCTGTACGCCTTCTCCAATAACCGATCACGAAATAACGGAAACGTGATAGTACACTATCCTCGTACTACATGTATGGTACACCTTTCTTTTTTTCTTTCATTTTTTATCCTGAGCAAATGTACATGGACATCATCCTGTTGATACCATCGATTCCAGTCAATCTCGGTGAAAGCTTGCATGATCACCCACGCTCTTGTCATAACACTCAGTCTATGTTTTGGTTTCGAATGTTCTTGCATACGCATGCTTTCGCACTGGTCGTTTCTGGCTCCTACGCTCAATTTGGTTCCGCAATACGTCTGCAGTTTATTTTTTGGTACGAACCCCAATGAACGTATTCTTCAGACTCTGGATATGATCCACGCTGGTGTGACATTTCAAATCGAGCACTAACCTTGTAACGTTACTATTCGTACAGTTCAATGTACAAGAATCCCGTTGACAAATCGAGCTTCATTGGTCGCTTCCTGTCCGTCAACACTTCTGCCCTACAACCGCCTGTCAGCTGACCACTTCTTCTTCCTCAAGAAAGCGCTACGTTTCGAAATTGTAAGCACTCTCTAGGAAGAGGCTAAAGTAGTGGCTTACATTTACGGAAAAAACAACTACTGAAATATAAACATTTATTATTGTACCTAATTTTGACAATAATTTTTATATTGTACACCTCTTATTTATCTGCACTAAAGACTATCTCTCGCGCACCAAGCGTTTTCTTCCCATTCCCCTCCTCGCACGTCTACTACGTGTACGTTAGCTGTTTGTACGCCCTCTTGCAATGACATTATTTTGATATCACTAGGCCAGTGTCAAATATATTTCTTCCTCTAGAGTCTGTTTCCTTTTTGATTCTCAGAGTCCGTGGAGTAACATTTGTTCTCGCGAGAAGAAGTATATCGTACGAACCGCTGTACTAGTATGGTCAGTTTCGGATGTATCATTCAACTCCTTGGTTTGTGAATTTTCAGATTTCGGCTTCAAAGATTATGATGAAGTTTATTCTGTGCTGACGTTTTGGTTATAGTGAGAAGACTGAGGCAAGCGGAAGAATGTATCATGCAAATTTACATCCTTAGTCAATTAAAAACGAAAACATTACATTGAACACTCTATTTGCACACCATCTTTGAATCGTGACTTCCAACGCTCCAGCCTTCTTCCATTCCTGCTGTTGCTTCCTTTACTTCCTGTTGGTACTCCATTTACCTCTTGTTTTTGCTCCATTTGCTTCCCGTTTTCCTCTTCTGACTGTGAGACTTCTTTCACATCCCTTCTTACACTACTTGTATCGTTCGTATAAGTAGCACACACCACACTCGTCCCCCCTTTATCAAGTCGCTCTCTCAGTCTTTCTGATCGCCGTACAGCCATCTTCTTTATCATTGTTTGTGTCTCGCCCTCTTGGCGCACCTGGAAACACCTTTAGAGTTCACTAGCATTCAAGAGTTTCTGTTTGTTTCCTTTCTGGATCGTATACACTGCGCCGCGTCTCTCGGTGACTACGTACGGTTCCTCCCACTTCGGGATCAGCTTACCTGACCCTGACCCTCTTCCTGTGGTATGTTTCCGTTCTCTAGACTTCATTTGGTCTCCCACTTCAAACGGTCTCCAGTTCCTTCTCTCCTGTTCTGACTTCTCCATGTCTGATTTTTGTTTCTCTCTCACATGCCTGATTGCTTGTCTCCGCTCTGTTCTCAACCTTATTGTATTCCATCTTCAACAGAAACTGTCTTCACTATTTTATGGATTACTGAACATTTAACGGCCGATAATTTTTCGTATTACTCTTATAGCCAGATTTGTAGCGGCATATCACGTTAATCAACAATCTTCACAGAGAGATAGAGAGAGCGTGTAAACAGCTTCAGAAGAAGAAGTGTTAATTCAGAACAACCACATTTGTAGAGAATGGATGGAATCCTAGCTATTTCATGACTGCTTGATATCTCATATGATTCAGTCACTTAACTAATAGATAGATAAGTGAAAGAAATTATTGTATGGAGTGACTGAATACATACATGACCTTTGAACTAAGGCTGTTCAATAAGTCTTTATTGATTGCAACCAAATAGCTAAAACCTTTGTGAGGTTTATAGATTCTTTTTTGAAACCATGAATCGACCAATGTTGGACCATCATTAGAAACCTGGAAGCATTGGACGGCCGTTTCGTCCTGGTATAGGACTCCTCAGCTGTGCGCATCCACGACACCTGCACCCCGCAGGATTCGAACCCAGGACCTTCGGTATTGTGTGCAAACGCCCTAACCGTTAGACCATTGAGCCGGTATCCGGCGGTGTTAATGTAATGTTTATAGATTCGCCTGTATATTTGCCAATATAAAAGATGCATGCTGAATCTGCATTTTGAGAAGCTCCATCGTGTTTATTGGGGAGGAATAACAAGTTTGCACTTTCGAGTTGTTTTTGAATAGTACTAACTTTGAACAAAATCTTTTCCTTAATTTACTCAAAAACCCATGATTACTTTCATGGCCACTGTAAAATCATTTTAATTTGTGGTACAATATCATCTGCACTTCATAAATATAGATATATACACTGTTGTCCCATGATAATAGCCAGTGATAACACGTTGCATAGCCTATTGGACTGAACATTGAACCTCATCAATAAATACTTCAGGGAAACATACTATTAAAAACTGATCAACTCTCATGTATAAATTGGAATTGTCAGACCATGTAGCTAGTTCACTGTTAATTATTGACGCTCAGAATAAGAAGAAAAAGTCTTTGTTGAAAAATTCACTACATTTAAAAAAATATAATAACCCGTAGTGTTCTTTCTGAAACTATCTATTCAATTCATTGTAGAAGCCAGAATATAAAATTGTTTTTCGTATGTCATGTGGAAATTTTCGTGGAATAGGGCTAACATACACACTCGTGTTGTAAATGCCATTCACTTCTATGAGTAGTGTTTTTAATTATCCATTATATTTCAGTAAACATATCCGTTTCGGTCATTATTCGTCGTTTCTTCTTTCATAAAATGTTCTGGTGTGCATATTCCATAACCACTGTCTCTGTAGTACAAATTCCTAATAATTTCAATCCAGGGCTAAAGTAACTGCTAATGCTTCTGTATATATGCATAACAGAATGCCACATTGCATCGATTTCAATAAATACTGCTAATGAGTACATCATACATGAACTTTTAGAAGATATGGTAAAATATTATCAAACAGTCTTACAAATGTCATTTATTATTTGTTTTCCACTATTTTGGACTATAGACAGGTGGGAAACTCAGGACACGGTCAATATTTCATTGTCAAATTTCCAAAAGAATCTTTGTGTATTCTATTGTCAATATCTCTAGAGAATCGTAATTGATGATTCCAAAATTACCATGTTTGCTCATCTTTTGACTCACAGTTTCCTTACTCACTTGTCTCTTTGTTGACTTTTTTGATTTGGAATTTATCACTAATTAATGTTGTACTGATTGAATATCTCAGTATTTAGGATAGTCATACGTTTTTTGTGTGTTTTCGTTTTGTAGATAGCAATGAAATCTAACATGAATATGTTACTCTGAAATTTCAAACAGTCAGTCACTTTTAATATTTTTAGTAGAAGATTTCTCATATCAACTATGTCCTCAAATTATTCTATTCAAATATCTTTATCTCAGTTCTCATGATCGTTCGTGATTTACACCGCTTATATCGATTCCTCATATGTTCGAATCGGTATGTGTGCCAGTTAAATACCACTCTACATTCCATGTTTAAAATTTCTATACTCCTGAGATAATAATCGCTGTTAATTTAATTTATGGATAAGATTATCAAACAAATCGTTTGTTCCATCCAAAGTAATTCATTCTAAACATACTGTTTCAAGTCATCTACAAGGCTAAAAGAAGTCTATCAAACTCACTGAGCCGTCACATTCTTAGTATTGTCAAAGCGTCCACTTCATACTTTTAAAACGTAAAAATATGTGTACAAAGTAAACCCAGGCAACCTCTCCTTCTATCATGATCATTATCTTTCGTACTTTCTTCCCCTATAGACAGGTGGGAAACTCAGGACACGGTCAACATTTCATTGTCAAATTTCCAAAAGAATCTTTGTGTATTCTATTGTCAATATCTCTAGAGAATCGTAATTGATGATTCCAAAATTACCATGTTTGCTCATCTTTTGAGTCACAGTTTCCTTACTCACTTGTCTCTTTGTTGACTTTTTTGATTTAGAATTTATCACTAATTAATGTTGTACTTATTGAATAATACCTTGGTGAAGTCAAAGTCTATGCTATCAGGTGTGACCGAATTTTATGCGTCCATCGATGATATACTAGCGGCTAGCTTCTCGACAACTTTCGTCCACAAAATGCTTAAAATATGTCGTCACTATTGATGCCGATACGTTTGAATTTGAAAAGGAATAATTGCAATTCCTGTGTCAAATGATAAAACCATAAAGTACCAAGCTAGTTTCGATGGGGTTTGCAGTTATTTGTCTGAATCCGTTGACAGAATAAACCATCTTTATGGTTAACCTATACTTATTGTTGATGAGGACAAAAACTCACATCTGCACGAATTAGACTCCTCCACATAATCATATGGATAAAATTGAAGATACAAGAAGAATTCAGACGTTTCACTATACAATATTCCATGAAAATATGATATATCAGCAGATATGGATGCTAATAAAGTCTGATCATTGTATGAAAAATATTTCCATGATATGTTTGTACTGGGTTAGCCCACACATCTATAATGGAGTAGTGCGCTGAAACAGGAGTATTTTACAAGTATCTCTATTAAGAAAATGCCATGTGAATACAAACTCCAGTATCGGTACCTTCGGAAGTAAAGACATCACATTACTGAAAATAATAATTTTGCGCAACACTTAAAATTCTGTCGATATTTATCGATATTATTTTATTTCCATTTTGCTATTGTGAATGGAACCATCATGTCAACTGACGAAACACTCTTCTCATTAATTTTATCTCGATGTACAGATGGTCACCATAAATACTTCGTTTTTCGCTAACATCATACTGTTTGAATTTTGCGCGTTGTAAACTATGTGAATGTGCATTTATTCATGTACGTTTATGAGCTGATAAAATCAAGAAAAATGAAGGTTGGTACTACTATCATCCTCATAATTTTTCCTACTCAGAAGTGCTTGAATAGTTTATTAGTGTTCGCACATTATTATATTGAGTCATCCATCATTTAATAGATACACAAGGTTATTTCATAATCAGGAAAGAATAACTTCAAAATCGTTCCTCAAATCTATTGAAATAATTTTCTTACTGTTAGCTCACTTGTCAGAATCAATCCACTCGAATGTAACAACAATAAAAGATTTAATATCATTTGTCATATTTGAAACGTTTATTATTATAAAAAGTGGACAACTAAACTACAAGAATTACAGTTACAATTACAGATTTAATAAAATATACGAATAAATATGATCACGCACACGCACAAATGATTTTTGTGTTTCATTAAAGAGTACATTGATCCTCAGGATTCATTTTCGTGCCAACTGAACATTGGAATGTGCCAGCGTAATTTGCAATGTGATTCAGAATGTCATTCACACTGAAAATAAGGAAAATAAAACTTGAAAAATGTGGAATCCCAAATGGTATGATATGATACACTATGATGATATATAATGTGTAAATACAGTACAAGGATGTTGGCTTTATTTAGAGCGACAATGGTCAATGATTGCAAACTAAAATTCATTATGTACATACGTGGAAGCACACAAAACTACACTGTTTTCAATCAGATTAGGCATAGTGCATTTGTGTGATTTCGACTTTAATATGTAGTGAAACTGGAAAGATATTTTGTATCCAATGATACTCTGGATGATTGACAGTTGATGGCCAGCATAACATGAATATACTTTAAAATAAACTTATGAATTTACAAATGCATTACTTGATTTGATAGTTTCGAAAAGACGATTGGAACGTGTAATCGATCAGATCAGGGAAGAAACCATCACACATCATCTTTAGTTACAAAGAATAGAGAAAAAATTCGAGAGAGTCATGAATAATTACCGTAGTAAAATGAATAATAAATCAGGGAAAATAAACCATGATTAATTTATTATGTATGGAGATTGGCGAGATGGGTTGATGGAATCGAGAGGCCGCTTCATACTGCACTATTTTACAAAATAACATCTATGATTCTTAGCATGAAGATAGATTGAAAAACCCTTTATTTATGATCCAATTAACTGAACGAAGGAGACGACAAAACAATCCATCAGATTGAGTTCTCTGAGATATTGAATATATGTTCACCTACTAACGTGGAATTGAAGAACTTGAAATTCTCAATGAGAGAACAAGTTGATGCATCGTCGAACATAAAGGAAGTACCATTTATATTGTCAAATTAACTCTCCTTCAATGAACGAACATCTCATCACTGGGTGATATTTGCATTGTCATGAACTCCGCTCTCGTCAAAGCAAACCTTAACGTACTATAATCAGTGCATTCGTTGACAGTCCATCTTTCTTCAAAAGCTACGAAATGTAACATATTCTTATGCATAAAACTTTAGCTGAATTAGACAAACAGTGAACTTGTGTAATAGGATAAGGAAACCAACCATGCACTCAAGCAAAAAATTTTTCGCATCTTACTTTCCTAACGTTCTCATCTTATTCTCTTATTTTGTATAAGGCGCTTGTTTCATAAGATATTTGGATTATTAGTGTACGAATCCACCGGAGAGTTTTTTTCGAATGACATGCGGTCAGTGTGCATAACTTACTTTAGCGAACGAATGGAAAAACCAACGTTCATCCAAATCAACACGATCCCTTGTAGCCTGTTGCTTGTATGTCTGGAATAAATATAAATCAATTAATTCTAAAAAATATTATATCTGAACAAGTTTTATACTGTATTTGTTTATTTTGCGTGAGCCTTCATCGAAACATCAGTATTTAGTCATTCATACTGAAGCACATTCGTTATTTATTTGAAGATTTTGTAAATACTCTCAACACAAGTTATATATATATATATATATATATATATATATATATATATACGATATTTCGATGAACGAAAATGTAAATGTCTGATGTTTTGTATTTCCACTCGATTGATTCCCCTCAATAAAATAATCATCTGCATTTTATTTGTTTATCCAAAGTGAAGGAGCAACGTAAACTACAAAGCGCCGGAAATTTCAAATCTTAGTTAATGTCTTTTAAATATGCTATATTATTTTATGACTGTGGACATTTTTAGACAATAATTCAATTCTCAACAAAATAGTCTGTAAAATTGCATCAACTGACTCTTCTCTTTGATATGAAATTCAAGCCTTGTCAACTGTTTTCATACATTCAAAAACTCTTAAACGCAATTCCAATTCACTTATCGCATTCATTAAATCCGAGTGTAATAATTGTTTTCAAATGGTATGTATGCATGGAGTGTGTATATTAGTGAATAAAGAATACATTGATCTTATCAAAATTCACTTACTTCAAACGACAATAGTAGACTATTTATATCAGCTAACATTTCATTCATCGAATTCTAATTGAAATGAAAATCGTCGATACAATAGAAATATTGTAGATAAACATATTTTATATATTTGACAGTGCGTCATATCATATTAAAAAGTCTGTTTTGTAGACAATGTTTTAGTCAATTATCACACCTCGCGCAGTTAACATGACCTTTTCAAAAGTCTTATGTATGGCTGATCAACGAAATTTTAATATATGGCCGAACAAATATTAAAAAGATGATGATGAGACCCTCGGTGTTTGTTTGCCAGATAAAAAACATCACAGATTTGTTCATGATATTGATCAGTAATAGATGCTTCCGGTAGAAACAACAGTTTCCAATTACTAACATTCAACATTCTTGTTTTAGTATAGAAGCCATATTGAATATCTGTTTGCTTATATAATAACTCATTTCGTGAGCACTGTTTCACGCATAATTGCTCCTAATTGTGATTCAGTGAATTCGTTGACCCTTTTATATACAGACAAAGTTCCAGAGATGCGCTTGCTTCATGGAAGTCAATCTAGTCAACAATGCTTGCCTAACAATTTGAGTGTGTGAAGATGTATCCGGTTTTGTTGATACTAGTATCGAATCAAGTGGTAGTATTCATCTCTGATGAAACAACAACTTGATCATGTAATAGATTTTCAGATCTTTTCCTGACTGTCAGACAAGTGTTACTCAGAAGTGCATTTCTCATATTTTTCATATTTGGCATGATATCTCCAGTGAGTTCTTCACATCAGCTGTTCAAACCCATCATATGATATTGAGAGTTTGTTTAATTATTCACTGTCCAAGTAGAGATGCCAAACGTTTTGTCTTATTTATTATTTTTTGAATGAATATCACTTTTCATAGTCTACAGCTTGAAATTCAACCTGGAAAATAATTTCAGTAATAGTCTAAGCTAATACGCTACTTACTTTGTTGTCAACGGCTTGAGAGATATTTTGTCTTGATAGACAACACAGTTGTTTTTCAATGAGTGATGGATTTTCTAGTTCACACGAAAACTCAGTGCCTTCCTGTCCATTCCGCTGACGTTTACTAAAAGCTGTAATGCGATCGTCAATTAGGCATTATTTATTTTTCAAAAATAAACGTGAAGTGAGTGTTTTGCTTCATGACTACTGTGCAACATACAATTGAACTACATGCATTCGAAGTAACAGAACACAATTCATTAAGAAAAGTTCTTCTCCATCAGATAGTTTTCAGAGCTACACAAACTCCAAAATATCACAATGTTTGACTCATGCTTCATAGTGTATTTTAGTGGAAAACTAACAGTAACCTTGCTATGAAACTGTGTAGGTTGAGGTGTATTAATACACAAAACTATATTTATCACATTTGAGTCCCATTTGACACATTCATTAGGGACGTTTCAGCAAAGACTTGTAAACTTATCAGCAATAAGATTTTCAACTTGCACTGTAATAAACTTAACTGTCATGGATTCCACTTTCAATGTTATCAGACAAATGCATTTACTTTAGATCGATCAAAATACGATTGACCAAATAAAAACAACCACTTTCTCGTAGATCATGAGTGAATTTCTCATGAATGACAATTTTTCATTCTCCCTGTTTTTCTAATAAACGAGCCAGTTAGAAAAATCACACTGGTCCAGACTATTGAGTAGTCTACTAGATTCAGTTTAGACAGATTTGGGAACAGATCGGAAACAGCTCACATACACAAATACAACACCATTAAGTTAGTCAAGTGCCAAGGACAATCAGATATTCAACTGTTGAATGCCCGTATTTAGTTCACAATATTTAGTTTTGTCAATCATAAGACTGAGCTAGATAAAATACGTTGAAATTTACCTGCAGATATCAGTTGACGACCAATAAGCCAACCGAGAATACCATATTTATAAGCCATTGAATCTGATGCATACGAAAACGGTGGATGCAACAATGCAGCTGACATACTAATCTTACCAGTTTCAGCAACAACAGATGTATATGGTACGAAAGTGAAGATCTCATTCCTAATCATTTGTAAGTATGAAAAGAACACAAATATACTCAATAAAATCGATAAACGTAGAAATATTGAGAAGTGCTTAGATAGGCAGATCTGTCATTGAAATAATTTGGTGTAAGTCGTTTCAGTGACGAAGCCTTACATATCAATATATGCAGTGCATATCCTGTTCCATAGATAAGGCTTTAACTACAATTACCGGACATGAGATATTCGTACTGCATACTCGTGAAGTAATGATCAGATTCATGGAAACTATGTTTCTTATATGAACCGACATCAGTGTGCGGTTTTAGCAATCTTTAGTTTTATTTACGAAATCACGAGACAGCTTTGTTAGTATGCTTCTTTCCATACAACAATTCGAGATCAACCTCCTACTGATGACTGACGGTTTGAGAGTAAACAGAAAGGAAGCATATTCATAAATATCTAGCAACTTGATTTTCGATCAGAATCGCTACATCGGTTTCGCATGTTCAATACACATTATTTCATAAATGATTGGAGAAAACCCTGAGTATCATGCTTTGTGTCCTCTTTTTCAGAGAAACCATCCTAAATGAAAAAGAAACATCAAGGCAGACCATCAAATGATTAATTGACCGTTCAATTTATTATTGCTTGTAAATCACTACGTAATAAACAGTATTTCTTCTATCAATTTAAGACTTATTCTGTTTGAATACTAGGGTTATTTAAAATCACTAAACAAATATAACTAAATTATGCAACTCACAAGTCAACGTCATTCAAAACTGCATGCATTGATCTAAGAAATTCAGTCTTTTGGGAATAGTACTTATTCAAGTAGTAATTGTTGTGGGAAAAATTATTCTGAAACATAAATAAAATGATTTTACAAACTGTTTTCATAGTCACTGATTTGTTACTGGAAGGAAAGTGTCAGAAACCTAAATTTCCAAATGTTTGAACCCGTCGACCGCTATTTCAGCGAGCGCGGAATTCAGGTTAATGTGATTAACTTATGACTGCATGATTCTACGAAGATCTATCAACTATTCAAACAAAATTAATTTCACCCACAGGTTTTTGGAGAAATACAGTTATCAAAAAATAATTCTTCTCTCAGTCGTAAATTTGTTATTTAAATAAGTATAGAACTCGACAGTCTTCCACTGATAGACTAACATTGAGTGAAGATGCAGAAACTTGAATATGATATCTGGCATAAAAAAGTTATATACTATTTGCTGATACTCTACATAAAGTCAATATGAATGGAAGAGATAGCATTGAATGCTAAAGGAAGTCTCACTACAGAGTAGGTTGGAGAATGCTGTAATTCAAGACGGAAAATGCGTTAGTATGTCAGTAGGTAATGTCAATGATAAGTGGTGTTTACTGACATTTTATGAAAGAAATTTCAAAGTCTCATGAAACTGACCGAATCCGTCAACAAAATAATATGCAATCGAACATAACAGAATAATGGAAACGACAAATAAATCAATAGTCCTAATAGTAATCAACGTAGATCTCAAAGATTGAAGGCTAACCAACTACAAAAGTTTGGTTGGACGCCTTCGTTTTTATTCTTGAATTGATTGTTTTATTCAAATACTGTCGTTTTTTAAGGTTTTGTAATTATTGATTTATCAACACCGGATACACTGAAATATTCGTTCTAAACAAAAGCATTTTCAATGAAGATACGATAATATGTGAAAGCCTGAGCTCTTCCATTCGTTTACCGAAAAAAGTCAAATATATTGGGCAATTAACAGAACTACTAGATAAATTATTATGATAATGGGAAAAACGGTGTGATGCAAAACATTTATAACAGAAAACATTGAATGAATGATCTACATGAAAGCCAGAGAACAAAAGTGTCATTCGCGAAATAATTTTGATTTCATGTATCTTATCTTAATTTTAGGTGTTATTCGTTGTTAAGTAACTTATATTAGTTAACATTTTAGTAGTTGTTCAGTCGTAATCCCTGATTGTCCCAGTTTAGAAGAACGAACATACGTCTTTTTGTGACAGTCACAGATGAATCAGTGTAACTAGTATAATTTGTAATTTGTTGTCCTCCATGATACTTAGACGCTTCCAAAAGCTCGTGGAGAGCAGTCTAGAGAAAACCAGGTTGGTTTCAGATCTGAACATGACTGTTATAATCACACCTTCACACGACGACAGGTCCTTTAACACAGACACAAGTTATGCGTCCGTCAATAATTGTCTTCCTGGACCTTAAGGCAGCATTTGACTGTGTGAATCGTGAGGTTAACTGGCAGTGTCTGAAATTGAAAGACGTAATAATGAAGTACATTTACATTGTACTAGCTCTCTACTCCAACACCACAGGTCGAGTGAAAACTTATGGCAAACTGTCATTGGAATTCATTATTTCAAACGGTATCCGTCAGGGATGTCCACTTTCTCCATTCTTGTGTTATTTTGTCATAGACGGTATTCTAAAAGTAACATTTTCTCCGTCTGAATTTTCAGGAGTAGACCTATTACCAATAGGTTCATTTGTTGACGTAGAATATGCCTATGACGTAGTTCTACTCCATGGAGACGCTGACAGAATGCAGTGTCTCCTGACTACAGTGGGCAACAATGCAAGCATGTTCAGGATGCAGTTCGCCCCGTCGAAATGCAAAATTTTGTATCAGGATTGGCTTCTATCGACACCTGAACTAGTAAAAGGGAGTTAAACAGTTGAGCGTGTCGACGAATTTACAGCTGAGCAATCCCCTTCAACCTACTTCAAGACTGTGAAACATGGACAGACAGAGTAAAAGAAAATCGTAGGTTGCTGGTTTTCGTTTACGGTGGCTTCTGAAGCGTTACTCGTGTACCATGGAACAACCGATTTAGCAACGGATCCTAGGTAAGGATTACAGATCAGCAAATCAAGTATTGAATTATCATTAGCTGAGGTGTCACGGACATGTGTTGCCTAACCACTAAATGCCTCGTCGAGCTATGCTTTGCGGTATAGGAATAGGTTCGAAGAGAGCTAGGAGCGTCCAAACCGAAACATCGCAAGAATCCAAGAAATCACTGACAGCTGGAATGAGCTATATTGGTAGCTGCCGACTACCACCTATACAGCGCTCGAGAGATGATAGTAATCGATTTTTATAGACTGCGAATGACATGGCTGTAAACCGTTTTCGATGGCAACTTCAGCGTGCGAACGAAGCTCTAGGTTGCTGTTAATCGACTGATATTTCTTCAGGCTTTTACGTCATAAAACAGTTCACATTCGATTTCAGATTTGTAAACTAAATACATAACTCCGACAGTAGAACATTCAGGGCTACTGCCGGTCCCAAGCCCAGGTACAGGAGGAGGGTTGGACATGGGGTCGGCGACCCGATTCCGTCAAAAACTAACTTGCCATAAAAAGGCTAACCAGAAAAAATAATTCAAACTATTTTAACTCTGCCCTCGGATTTGGAGGAAGAATCATGACGTCGCGTGATGAAAGCCGAGTTTCCTCGGAAGTCAAGAGGCCCATGCATATTCTGACAACCAGAGCAACCATCTATTTAGGTACATGGAACGTTCGTACATTGTGGGAGACAGGATAGCCCTCACCAATAGGTTCCAAGCCTTTCAGGATCTACTCAATGGGGAGGAAGCAACATTGGAGAACAATTGCAAAGGGATTAATGAGGCAATCACTTCAAAATGTCACGAAGTTCTGGGTCACAAGAAGTACCATCACAAGGATACTTTTGGCAAAATTGAAAAAAGGAGGAAAAAGAAAGCAGCAATCAATGTCAGCCGAACAAGAGCAGAGAAAGTTATTGCACAAGCTGAATACACAGAAGCAAACAGGGAAGTGAAGAAGAGCATCAGAGCTGACAAACGAAAATATGTGGAAGATCTAGCAATGACGGCGGAAAAGGCTGCAAGAGACGGAAACTTGAGGCAATTGTACGAAGCAACAAAGAAGCTCACCGGGAACTATCGTAAACCAGAACGACCAGTGAAAAGTAAGGAAGACAAATTAATCGGCAACACTGAAGAACAGCGAAATAGGTGGATAGAGCACTTTCAAGAACTCTTGAATCGACCAGATCCACTGAACACACCCAACATCGACGCAGCTCCAACGGACCTCCCAATTGATTTTGGCGCACCTACGATTGAGGAGATCAGTATGGCCATCAGACAAATCAAGAGTGGCAAAGCTGCAGGACCAGGCAACATTCCAGCAGAGGCAATGAAAGCAGATGTGGAAGCAACTGCAAAAATACTTCACATCCTCTTCAATAAGATTTGGGATGAGGAACAAGTACCATCAGATTGGAAAGAAGGATACCTGATCAAAACACCAAAGAAAGGCGATCTCAGCAAGTGTGAGAACTACACAGGCATCACTCTTCTTTCAATACCAGGCAAAGTCTTCAACAGAATATTGTTAAACAGAATGAAGGACTTCGTAGACGCCCAACTTCGAGATCAACAGGCTGGATTTCGTAAGAACCGATCGTGTACTGACCAGATTGCTACATTACGGATCATTGTGGAACAATCAATTGAATGGAATTCACCACTCTACATCAACTTCATCGACTACGAGAAGTCATTCGATAGCGTGGGTAGGAAAACACTGTGGAGGCTTCTTCGACACTACGGTGTGTCTGAGAAGATAGTGAACATCATACGGAAATCTCCTGATGGATTCAACTGCGAAATCGTACACGAAGGACAGCTAACAGACTCTTTCGAGGTGAAGACCGGTGTGAGGCAAGGTTGCTTACTCTCACCCTTTCTCTTTCTCTTGGTGATCGACCGGATTATGAAGACGTCAAAATCTGGAGGGAAGCACGATATCCAATGGACACCTAGGACGCAGATGGACGATCTGGAATTCGCAGATGACCTGGCTCTTCTATCGCACATGCAACAACAAATGCAAGAGAAGACGACCAGTGTAGCAGCAGCCTCTGCAGCAGTAGGTCTCAACATACATAAAGGAAAAAGCGAAATTCTCCGATGCAACACAACATGCACCAACCAAATCACTCTTGATTGAGATGCCTTGGAGGACGTTAACACCTTTACATATCTGAGCAGCATCATCGACGAGAAAGGTGGATCCGATGCAGATGTGAGGGCGCGGATCGGCAAAGCATGGGCTGCATTTCTACAGTTGAAAAATATCTGGAACTCCAAACAACTTTCAACCAAAACCAAAATAAGGATTCTCAATACAAATGTCAAGACAGTTATACTGTATGGAGCAGAAACTTAGAGAACTACCAAAGCCATCATCCAGAAGATTCAAGTGTTTTTTAAAAGTTGTCTACGCAAAATACTTCGTATTCGTTGGCCAGACACCATCAGCAACAATGTACTGTGGGAGAGAACAAACCAGATTCCAGTGGAGGAGGAAATCAGGAAGAAGCGTTGGAAGTGGATAGGACACGCGTTGCGGAAAGCACCTGACTGCGTCACGAGACAAGCCCTCACATGGAACCCTCAAAGCAAAAGGGAAAGAGGAAGGCCAAAGAATACATTACGTCGAGAAATAGAGAAAGATATGAGAGGAATGAACAAACATTGGACAGAACTGGTGAGGGAAGCCCAGGACAGAGTTGGTTGGAGAAAACTGGTGGGCGGCCTATGCTTCATTGGGGGTAACAGGTGTAAGTATGTAAGTAAGTAAAGTAAATACATGTGTTTACTCTAATCTGTTCAGAGATAAAGATTATTTTATTTGTTCATGTTAACCAATAAATGATTAATAATCATATTGAAAGTGAATTGGGCATATTTTTTCCACAAATGCAAATGTGATGCTGCGAACCCACAGAAGTATCTCAATACACTGATCGAAATTATCAAGTACAACATTGTTCATAATGAAGCTAGATCTTCACATGTCTTGAAATGAGACTAAACTGTCAGATTACACAATTACAGAAAAGGTGTTGAACTGTTGAATATTAATTTGTGTACAAGGCTCATCAACTTACATTGAACAAAGTGCTCCCACCTACCATAAAGTCCGAGAAATATATTTCTATTTACCGAGTTTAATATGAATTTCCTATTTTGAAGGACAAATGCCACTTGATCACGGACTCGTTAAACTGTATATCATTTTTATTAGTTTTCTTACTCTAGATAAATACTGACTCACTCTTCCGTTTTACGTTCAGAAATCGACCTACTAATGAATTTTTACAGGCTATATATATGGATGACGATACTTATGGTGTTGTTGATATCTCTGTGCTGCATGGCATTTCTCTGAACATCACATTGACATTATGGATAACCTAAACGGCAGAGGTCAATGAATAACAAGGTTTGAGGTTAAATGAAAGAGAATGGCAACGTGATCCGGAGGAAAATATAAACAACAAAATTTATGGAGACGATCAATCATCAACATGCTGGTCGAAATGAGCCAACATGGTGCTTGTGGAATAGCTTGAAAACTCATTAATGTTGGAACGTTATTCTTATCCATGCACATATAAATCGCTTCACTATTTTCCGTTATTCTTTACATCACTATTTTTGACCTGTACCATAAAGACTGGAGGTACCTGATCGGCTTCTTCATATAGTGTTAGAATATGATTGGTTATAGTTTACACGCTTTCATGAATACTAGTGGACTATGTGAGGGCGTCAGCGATTGCCTTTCAATGGTTGTCTGACAACCATTTTATATTAAAGCTCAGTGTCTCATTCATGGTTCAAGGTGCTTATATACTTGTACATCTATGAATCTAAAACAAGAGTGTCGTTTATTCATCAGTGGCAAAGAAGTTAAACGGTGAACAGATTGGTAGTTTACGTGATACTGCCTGAATCGTATTCAATGAATCATTTTTTAAGCTAGTTCATTAATCGTTAAGTCAGTCAATATATAATAAAAGATTTCAGTTTTACACATAAAGAACGTACTTTGAATATCAAATCTATGTTCTTTCTTTCATTTTCTCTCAACGATTTTGAAGTAATTATGGATAAACTAGTTTTATTAACCTGAACAATGTATTGGATTAATGTTTGCATGATTCAATAAAATTAAACAAACCAAATCAACAGCCCTTCTTTGGTCATCTTCTTTGTTCCATAACTTTAGTGCAAATGAATCAACGAATGTTTTCTTCAAATTACTGAACATTTCATTAACCTTGACAACGAAAACAGGTATATTGATCAAAAAGACAGCTTAAAAAATGCAAAAAGTTACTGTATATTAATGATCAACCATGGAAGAATCATAAAATATCACACATAACTGATTATGTTGAATATATCCCATAATTATGATAATTCCATATATATTAAAGTAAAGTAATACTTACATATATCTGTATAAACATATATTTGAACAATATGTATAAAATAGTTTATCACATTTGAAACACACCTCGCTTCTCATATTTTCACTTATATCTGAATAATTGTGATATTGGTTTATTGTCCACTTGAAATTTTTCTTCACTTCGTCAATACAAACTAAGAAATTTTCATCCAACATTTTGTGAAATGATATATTTTTGCATATACGTCAAATAAAACAAAAAACAGATTTATTCAGAGTCTTTGATTCAGATTCACTAACTAATCAACAATCAACAAACTATTTTGCTTTCAAACCACAATGATCACAGTGACCTTAATTGGTATACTGCATTCAGACAACGTTTTTTGTTATCACTAGTGTTTGAAATCGAGAACAATCAAAATTACATAATAAAAAACTATAGTTGCTTAACCATCACACATACCAATACTTAATAAATGTAGGAAAAGGCAGAGCGATCTGACTGACTGAGACAAAAAATTCAGTGTCTACATGAACTTCATTATACCTCATATGTGAATGAATGGGGTTAGTTAAATTTGTTATTTATTTTACACATTGCTCAACCAGTTCACCGAATTATTGTGCTCGGGTTTCACTGAATACTATGTACATATTTCATATTCACTGTATCATTACTGAAATGCACATTCGTTTCAAGTGTATTTCAATGTGTATATCAATGTTTTGTGTATTTAAAAACTGAAATACGAGACGAGGCAATCAAAGTAGAACAGACCGATAATTCACTGCAGTTATGTAATCCACAACTGTACTTACAGTTATCAAAAGAATCATGTTTCAAATTGGAAACGAATTTTTCTACAATGAATCTGAGTAACTCTCTAAAACAAGATTAAAAAAAAACATGTATTTAAGCTATAGTCAGTCAAAAGTGAATTCAAAATATAAAAAGAACTTAAAAAATCAAAACGTATGTTGAAAGTACAATATACTGACAATCTTAAGTGGTTTATTAGTCGATTACAAGTAAGGGGTAATTAAATATCATTTCAATAATAGCTTTGACTCGAATAATCAACCCTCACACCTCAAATTATTCCATGTAGTGGAAGAGAAAGATGCTGATTGTGTATTATTTAGTCAAGCTGGTGTTTATGCGATAGTGAATCTTAGACTCATGACAAGAGTGTGCCCACAGAGTTTTATTGCCAATTCTTACTTCGTTTTAAATAACATATCATTACTTCTGATTGGTTCTTTCACGACCTAACATATTTACGTAACTACTTTGACGAATAATCAATTCGCACACCAATCTATGTATAAATCGAACTGATGATCCACATTATTTAAACTTACTATGCCCTGGAGTTTGGAAGAAGAATTACGACGTCTCATGATGAAAGCCGATGTCCCTCGAGAGTCACGAGGATCAAACCTCTTTCAGACAACCAGAGCAACCATTCTTTTAGGTACATGCAACGTTCGAACATTGTGGGAGACTGGAAGAATATTTCAACTTGCGGCAGAAATGAGAAGATACATCCTCGAGGTGCTTGGTATCAGCAAAATGCATTGGACGCAGTTGGGACAACTGAAACTAGCTTCATGGGAACTACTTTTATACTGTGGCCATAAAGAGGGAAATGCTTCACATACACAAGGTGTTGCACAAAAGACACTAATAGGATGGACCGTGGATCATTAAAGCATCCTTCAAAACAAGGAAAGAGGACAATCCAGTTAACGTCAGCCAACATTCTACCTACGAATTTAATGACGACGATAAAGATCAATTCTACAAAAGGCTTCAGTCAATCGTCGACAGATGCTCATCAAAGGATATGACGATTCTGGTGGAAGACCTTATTGTCAAGGTTGGCATGGCAAATACTGTTTCTGAAGATATCAGACAATACTACAAACGTTTAATATGGCCTTTCTTCGGGATACATTGAAACTCAACAAATTCAAAAACGTTCTCAGCTATAAGTTCAAAACGTTTCAGTATCTACTCAATGGAGATGAATCAACGCTGGTGAACAATTGTAAAAAGCTAAAAGAGGCGATCACTTCAAAATGTCACGAAGTTCTGGGTCACAAGAAGTACCATCATTAGGAATTGATGTCTGCTGGTACTCTTGATAAATTGAAGAAAGGTGAAACAAGAGAAGGTTCACGCACAATCTGAATACACAGAAGCAAACAGGGAAGTGAAGAAGAGCATCAGAGCTGACAAACGAAAATATGTGGAAGATCTAGCAATGACGGCGGAAAAGGCTGCAAGAGACGGAAACTTGAGGCAATTGTACGAAGCAACAAAGAAGCTCACCGGGAACTATCGTAAACCAGAACGACCAGTGAAAAGTAAGGAAGACAAATTAATCGGCAACACTGAAGAACAGCGAAATAGGTGGATAGAGCACTTTCAAGAACTCTTGAATCGACCAGATCCACTGAACACACCCAACATCGACGCAGCTCCAACGGACCTCCCAATTGATTTTGGCGCACCTACGATTGAGGAGATCAGTATGGCCATCAGACAAATCAAGAGTGGCAAAGCTGCAGGACCAGGCAACATTCCAGCAGAGGCAATGAAAGCAGATGTGGAAGCGACTGCAAAAATATTTCACATCCTCTTCAAGAAGATTTGGGATGAGGAACAAGTACCATCAGATTGGAAAGAAGGATACCTGATCAAAATACCAAAGAGAGGCGATCTCAGCAGGTGTGAGAACTACACTGGCATCACTCTTCTTTCAATACCAGGCAAAGTCTTCAACAGAATATTGTTAAACAGAATGAAGGACTTCGTAGACGCCCAACTTCGAGATCAACAGGCTGGATTTCGTAAGAACCGATCGTGTACTGACCAGATTGCTACATTACGGATCATTGTGGAACAATCAATTGAATGGAATTCACCACTCTACATCAACTTCATCGACTACGAGAATGCATTCGATAGCGTGGGTGGGAAAACACTGTGGAGGCTTCTTCAACACTACGGTGTGCCTGAGAAAATAGTGAACATCATACGGAAATCTCCTGATGGATTCAACTGCGAAATCGTACACGAACGACAGCTAACAGACTCTTTCGAGGTGAAGACCGGTGTGAGGCAAGGTTGCTTACTCTCACCCTTTCTCTTTCTCTTGGTGATCGACCGGATTATGAAGACGTCAAAATCTGGAGGGAAGCACGATATCCAATGGACACCTAGGACGCAGATGGACGATCTGGAATTCGCAGATGACCTGGCTCTTCTATCGCACATGCAACAACAAATGCAAGAGAAGACGACCAGTGTAGCAGCAGCCTCTGCAGCAGTAGGTCTCAACATACATAAAGGAAAAAGCGAAATTCTCCGATGCAACACAACATGCACCAACCAAATCACTCTTGATGGAGATGCCTTGGAGGACGTTAACACCTTTACATATCTGAGCAGTATCATCGTAAATCGAGGTGGATCAAAGCAGATGTGAATGCGCGGATCGGCAAAGCAAGGGCTGCATTTCTACAGTTGAAAAATATCTGGAACTCCAAACAACTTTCAACCAAAACCAAAATAAGGATTCTCAATACAAATGTCAAGACAGTTATACTGTATGGAGCAGAAACTTAGAGAACTACCAAAGCCATCATCCAGAAGATTCAAGTGTTTTTTAAAAGTTGTCTACGCAAAATACTTCGTATTCGTTGGCCAGACACCATCAGCAACAATGTACTGTGGGAGAGAACAAACCAGATTCCAGTGGAGGAGGAAATCAGGAAGAAGCGTTGGAAGTGGATAGGACACGCGTTGCGGAAAGCACCTGACTGCGTCACGAGACAAGCCCTCACATGGTACTTTCAGAGTCAAAGGAAAATTGGAAGGCAAAGGAACACATTAGGCTGAGAAATACAGTAGTGTATTAAAAGAATGAACAAAAATTGGACAGAACAGGAAAGGGAAGTCTAGGACAGAGGAATGGACATTATTATTTACTTTCGTGCCTAATGTTTACCATGTTGATTACTGGATAATTATTTTGTAACTGTGTGTAGTACAACAACGACGTATTTCTTTGGTAACACGATAAAAATCGTTTCGTAAAGCATAAAACTCAAAATTGAAGAACATACCTTTGTCCATCAACGTTTTTGATAATTTGACTGGTTTGATCACACGTTTCCATAAAGGCAACTTTGTCTTCTATAATAATGTCCAAATTCATGTATGATTCATACTCGATTGCGTCGAATATACTTTTAAATATAACAGCCCAATCGACCTAGTCAAAATAAATAATTTGTAATAAATTTACATATTTAATGAAACATTTTGTGCACGGTGTGATCAGTTTCACATGCATTTCTAATATTCCGCATAATTATTATGTTGTCGTACACAGTTCGAAACGTCGATCCCAATCTCAAATTTCATAGCTGAAGAATGAAATGCTTAAGTCACTTCCATGAACCACGTAGTCCACTCGACCGTCAATACAGTACAGTTTGACAAACACTGTGGAGACAAGTACACACATACAGATTGTATATTTCATTCTAACTTCAAGCAAGTTATTAGTAATTTCCACTTTTCTGAGTGGATGTGATAACTCCCCTCTCTTATAGAATGGTAGACTTTAGAAGAATCTCTTCATAATAATACCAGTAGTAAAGCTCACTAACATCGAAGTTCAATCACATAATCAAACAATCGCTCTAAATGTACTGAAGTGGAAGTGATTACAATGCAATGGAGTGACAAAGTATTACATAAAATTTATATTGGTTCTGAACTTACCGGAGGGCAGATTTGTTGCAGATCATTAAGTCCAACTTTATCTTTAGTTTTATTTTTTAAATCCTATTGAAAAAATACAGCACGTTAACTTACGTAACCTAATAAACACTTCGATAGCATATATGTAAACAAAATACAACACTATCGTTCAGAATTGTCATTGATTTCGAAACTACAGCCAAAGCGATGTTCAGTGATCCTTCATTTGAACTCATTTTCGAAATAGCGACCATTACTGATACTAATTTCATACATTGAAGTTTGTAGTCCGCATTAGACTGTCTAGCTCTGTATCACGAATTACGTTGTCAACCTGATGTTTTTCAAAACTATTCACATCAGTGATACGTAACGATGCATTTGACTTGAAATAACATTTGAAAGAAAATTTAATAACTTTACATCTGTTCCTCTTACCAATCTTAAGGTACTGTTTGGCGATATTCACTTTCATAAAAGTAGAATTTATTTCCTATAACTTATCTGTTAGATTTTGTGTATACTGAAAATCATATGATGAAACCGTCATTATTGTTGGCTATAATTATGAATATCTCATAATTAAAAGCAAATGTCAAATTCAATACGAACAAAGTGATAAATATCCCCACCCATATTAGGGGGCCCTTGGTAACTGCTATCTTCTCAATTGTCTATTGGAAAAATTATAGCAAAATCTACAACGTTCACAGGGAAGAGTCATTTTTCTGCAGAGCTGACTTCGGAAGACAGGTAGGCACTATGTTGGGTTACTAAATATGTTGATCTTGTCAAACTATCGATTATCTGGTATGATTTTAGAGATGACACTATACTTCATAGGTCCATCAAAGCTTTAGAATAAAGAGAGTAGCTGGTATAATTACAGGTCATCACCTGCTAATCGTCAGTAAAATAAAACAAAACTGACAGTAGAGGAGCACACCCAATAATCGACAAGTAATTCTACAAACTTATTCTGAGTCCTTGGATGACCAAGAGAAATCATTCGACAGTTCGAAAGGTGAAACCCTGTTTAGCTATTTTCGACACAGCACAGAACTCAAGAGAATGCTAGCCACCACACAACCCTAACGATTCACTGAATGCAACATTGTACATTGACAGAAGCTAAAAAAATGCATTTCCGAAAACGAATAGTATCAGGAAAGAGAAAACGTTCTCACTCTTCTTCTTCCTGCAACCAGTAACCGAACTATAGAGACCTCCACATTTCAGGAAACGCACTTCAAGTAAATGAAAACTTTGAAGACAGTTTGATCAGTTGGAATATGGCAGATGACTAACATCCTATTTAGAAAACAGAGCAGTGTGTAAGAGCGCAGGTGGCGAGTAATGCAGTGGCGTAATGCATCGACATCAACAATTGCAAGTGAGGAATCAAGATTTTGAATTAAAGCGCGGTGACTAACAGCCGAGCACACTTGAACACCAAACTCCGGATAGGCTAAAAGCCTTAATTGCGTGCTAAAACTCGCTTATAAAAATGCAGGATCTGATTCAGTTAAGAAGCACAAATTTACAGAGCAAGAGAACAGGTCAACAATGTCAGCAGATCCGAGACTGTAAAGAATTGTTACAAAATACAAAAGTTAGAATGTAGCTGAAACTTTTATAACTACTACAACCTCCATCATAAGTGCATAAGTACTCATCCGCCACTGCCTTTTCAAAATCTTTCAGGTCCCTTCACCGGAAACCATCAGCAACAGGCCAGTTTCGTAGAGAACAAATCAGCTGTTTGTTGAGGAGGGAATTTAAAAAAGACTGAAGAGATGGATGAGAAACGCTCTGTCGAAACTATCTAGTTACATCTTTATGTAGGCCTTACCATGGAATCTTCAAGTCAAAGGAAAATGTTACAGAACAACGAACAGTCGGGTTCCGTAAATGCTGGCAAATGTCAAGATCATGAATAGCTCTGAGCACCTACTAGAAAGGAGAGTAAAAGATAATACATGGTAAGATATCGGTGTGTAGCTGCTCAAATTCCAAACATAACAATAATGAATTCAGCATTGTCTTACTGAAATTATTACATAAATATCTCAGAACTTTGCCAACTAATTGCAATTCATTTCACTAACTATTTCAATTTTTCGAAATTTCATGTTTAATTAATATTTGTCTTATTACCAGAATAAATATGTAAAAATTATGTTCAATTGATCATACCGTATTTCCGCCAATTTCCTCAGACTGGACTTTATAAATCTGAAAGTAAAAGGTCACATTTACCTTACAAAATAGTTTAAATGAAATATGGCATGAGTAAAGGCTAATGCTAGAGATCAGCATGCGTTCATTTGTGAAAGGTTTTCCACTTCTATTTGCTTTTTGTGAAGAAAATAAATGGATTCACCTTGATGTAACCCAAAATGCTCAACTGTCAAATAGAGGTAGGCTGTTTGTTAAATAAGGGTGTGCAGACTTTTGATTATCAGTACATATATTTCGTTTTTTCCATCTGAAAATTTATTTGTCTATCTCACATGGAGTTCCATAGCTTAACTGAAGAAAAACGAAAACGTAAAACTGATCTCTGCTGATGCTGTATATCTTCGAATGATTTTAGCAACACAGATACGTTCTTCATAGGTACGTTTCATTAGACAATGAAATTGCAAGACTGTTCACAACCACACACAATTTACTAACAATCATGATAACGATGTATCTAAGAGTGCTGTAGTGTCATCGGTCAGTAGACTGAATGTCAATCTGTTCACGGTGATATATGGATCTCTTATTCGTTATTCATTTTAGTCATATACCGGTCATTCTATCTGCTTTCAATAGAATTTCAAACAAGGTATTAAAATTATATATGTGAATCTCAAAATTTCATGCAAATTATCGAATCACGTTTATTTCAAAAACATACATGTATATATGGTTTCTCATTCTTCTTATCACTTAGAACTGGCCTAATTGAAAGAAAATTTTTAGTTCTATTTTGGAATATCAATGGTAAAATTAAACTGGTAAGATTGAATTTCTCCTGCTCCTCCATTTCGATAGTAGGACCGAGCTCTGATATTTGATGTCGCGCTTTGAAAAGTGACATTAACAATTCATCACGTTTCTCCCCTATTGACGATTCGGACATGTTGATGGCTTTTTTGCACGTTTTGTAGTATGTTTGAGCTGCCGCAATACTTGACCCACTTGCATACGTCGCATTTTCCACTTAAAACAAAAGAAAACAATAAATTACCAACCTCAAATAAGTTTCAAAAACGGTCATTTGTTCACTGGATACTAATGTTGGAACGAAATCGCTGCACAGATGAATATGAAAATTGTTTTAAAAACATATCACTTAATTGCCAAAGATATCTAACTTAACTGTCTTTCCCATTTCAGTCCATATATCAATCATCATTTTATGCATTCAGATAAGATACGCGGAATTCCGTTTGCAACGAGGCAATATATGGTCAAACATTTTACATAAATAAACACAGATTTTGATGAATACACACTCTGTAATCATGGTACTTTGTGGCCCAGTCAGGATACCACGTTTCTTAAAAGGTCAATCGAAGCGATAAGACGAGAAATAAAATACAGCACATAGACTTTTCAACTTCAGATTAATTAAACACAACATTCTTTCATATTTTCATGCACCAATAAAGATGATAATAATTGGTTTGATGGATGATTGAGCTAATGTTAAAAAAGAGTTCAGGTGCACAAAATATGCATGACGTAAACTTTGGTTTCTTGTCGATTTGATTCAGTTTAATCACCAAACAACTAACGACAGAAGCAAATTATTTGGTGCATTTTAGCTAATGAATATTTTTTAAATAGTCTGTCTCACTGATGAATAATAACAACACTAGTATTTACTTGCTAGTTTTAATTCCGTTAGGGAAACAGTTTACACTACTTTGCTTCCTTAATAGGATTATTCAGTTCTAGCATAAAACACATGGTGAAAATAATATTGTCTGATAAAATTATAAAATTTGATGCAGATTGCATTTGGTGCATGGAGTGTCTGTCAATGTTTGATGAACCTTGAAGTCAACCTTTTGAAATTTCGAATATTTGAATTGGAGATTACTGACCTTCATTCAATCAACTTTATGACGTAAATAAAACGACAATTTTCAAACGACAACCTAAATGCTCGTAATACTTTACTTGACATTTACTCGTTAATGTGTAGTATATTTCATTCAAAGAGAATTCTTCCAAAATAATCTTATCTAGTTTTTCCTTATTACTCATGATCAGAACTGATGTCAAGTGATCGAAAAGAACAAATAATAATCTACCGTATGAGCACAACTATTTTGAAACTCAAATAAACTAATGAATTCAACAACACAACCATTGAATTATCCATATAAGTGACAAGTATGTTTCGAAATAAAAAGCGACCGTAATCTGTGTGTTATTATGGATGGTTAATAATATCGTGTTCAAATAAAATTTATCAAATAACTAAACGTATTTTAAACTCACATATATCTTTTATGTTTTTATTTATATTAGATATAGACACTTTGATGTCATGTCGTTCCGAAGAGTTACATACGAATTCCGCGTAGTCAATACAGGATGCAACAACAGTCTCTGCATAAACACATGTTAAAAGAATACATCCAAATTTGATCAATATTTCAAACGGATAAAAATGGAAAAGAGGGAATTGAGAAACACGATAAGGCTGAGCATAGTAGAAAACATTCAAAACATTAACCAAAAGGAACCAGCCGAAACAGAGAAAGAATTAGTGATGGAAAACATCCTAAATGGAGGAATGATGAATAAATAATGCAGAATTATTGAGATTATCCATAGGCAGTTGATACAAGTCCTTCACTAAAATCCACATCATCGTGCAAGAAGTTAAATTGGTCGAGTGATGAATGAAATGAGAAGTGAAATAAGAATCTAGTGGACTGATTAAATTTCATGCACTCTTTCAAGAGGACGAACATTTGAATGAGAAGCAGAAAAGTGAGGGGATATGGATAAATCACTCCATCTGATGAAGCGTGAATGAATAAAAATTGTAAGACAAATATATATATGACGCAGGGGATACACACACGCTCAAATGAAAAAAGAGTCAACATTATAAGTATGTAATCGAGAGAATTCCATGGTTGCGCAAAAACAATTATTTCGTTGTACACTGATCTGAATTTAGTTGGAATTCCAAAGACAAAGCTTTCGTTTGTGCTCAGGTAGAAGTTCCGGGGCACAGTACCGGTTGATATGTGACTACTAGAATACACATCGGACATGTTTGGGTATTACTGGTTCGTTTATGGAACAAAGATGTATTCAAATTAAAGACAGTTGAACAATATCTAGGTGATCATTTTGAATACCACATGTAGGGGTGCAGTAATTACATCTATACACATTTACATAAATATACATATACATATATATATTTATATGTATATATATATATACATATATATTTGTTATATATATATATATATATATATATATATATACATAAATGTATATGTTATATACATATATATATAGGTATACATATATATACCTATATATATATGTATATAACAAATAGATATATGAATATATATATGTATAGGTATATAATATATATATACATAATATATATACAAGTATGTATTTGTTATATACATATATATATACATATATATATATATATATATATATATTTCATTAGTATTTTATCAAAAAAAAATATTGGCCGTATTTAGAAAAAAATTTTCTAAAATTTTGCTAGGTCACAATGTCAGGAACACAGCAACATCGTATCATCTCATTTAATCAAGGACTAATTAAGTGAATTCCAAAGTTACATTATATCATACATTATATCTTTCAATAATTTACTCATGAGAAATATGAAAAAATTCTAACTAGCACTGTGTCAACTGGTAAGAGAAATCATAATTTATCTGAGAATAATATTATTGATTACATTGTACCCACTACTCTCTAATCAGAGTTAGAATTCTAATTATCTTTCTTCAGCATTCCAAGCTACGGAGTTGTTTAAAATCTCTCAGCGTTTCCGTTCTTTTCTCCAAGTCCATGAAGTCTAATCATGTCTTCATATACAGTACTGTCCATTCCACCCTTGGCATTGACGTCTGTCCTCACAGTGGTCGAATCTTTTCTTGAGCATTCCTTGACAATTGGCTGAAGCCTCTCATAAAATTTATCCCTAACATCCTCATTGCAGTCGTCAATGGACACATACCACTGAATCATATTCATTGTGATCGCATATTTCTTTGTTTTGATGAATGCCTTATTGATCCTGTGTCCACGAGAGTTCCATCCTGTCAGTGTATTTCACACTTCTGTACAGCATTAGTGCTACTCGTTGTTTGTGTGAGGCATTTTCTTATTCATATCCGGAGTATCACAAAAGAAGGCACGAACAACCACAGTATTGAAATTACTGACATCTCTTAGAGATTGAAACAATAGCTGAAATTTAATTTACTAACTGATGCTAATTATTGATGAGAACAGTTCAGTTAAATGATCATTTTTTTATTACTTCTGGTGAATAGACATGATAATACAAAATTAAAGACACGCGAAGAACAGCAGTCAAATAACATAGTTCATTCTATCGAGATAAGAAATGTAAGTTGTATTTGTCAACTGATTCCATAGACTGGATAATACAAGTTAGTACACAAAATACAATTACTCCTGATTACCGCACTGACGACACAATGAGGTCAAACATTGGACAGTTACTCATTAATTCTGGCGTAGATACATTTGAAGAATATATTGATTTCTTTAATATGTGGTCTTGGAACTGGTTTGTTATCAAATGTAATGAACGGTATGATCATTTCTGCACAACCTCTTATGCAGCAAGTTTAAAAGATAGAAGATATCACGTTGTGAAGGTGTCTAGTTACTAAATCACAAATAACCTTGTTTACTGGTAACAAAATTACACTTTTGGTGACAAAATCTAGAAAAAATTACCGATTTCTCATTCTCACTCATTTTGATGAAAGTTAATTGATTAAACTGACATTGTCAATCTTGAAGTATTATTTATCTTCAGTTTATTTTGAAAATAAAGTATCATGGTTTGATAATAACTAATTGATCATTCAACCTTCCCTGTTATACTTGTGAGCATATATACTTGAGCACTTATCAAACATTCATTCTTCATTTATGAGTGATAAAATGAGAGAACATTTCACATGCAAGATCATGAGGTACGGGAATGAAAAATTATTTCTCGACAACAATATTCCATGATAAATTTTATCACAATATCATATGACACAATTGACAATTACGTTTTATTATGATTTGACCTGTTTGAAGAATGCTTGTTAACAAAATTTCTATCAAGAGTAAGTGTACAAGGAGGACGGTAATCTTCTAGACTCACACAAAAAATTCATTCGCTTAGAAACTTCAGTGTCATAAATGAATTAACAAAAACTCAAACAAAAATACATCAATGTATTCAACGTTCAGATAAACATACCCTTAGACGTTTTTCTGAGGAAAATTACGAGTAAAACTGTTCCTGCCACTATGACATATACTGCAGTGATTAGAAGAACAGCTATAATAATTTTCTGTCGCTTAGATAATTCGGAGAGAAGCATCATCTTTGTTAACATACGTTGAACCAAACCTTATATATATATATATATATATATATATATATATATATATATATATATATATATATATATATATTATCAAAAGAATTGACCGTATTTAGAAAAAAATTTTCTAAAATTTTGCTAGGTCACAATGTCAGGAACACAGCAACATCGTATCATCTCATTTAATCAAGGACTAATTAAGTGAATTCCAAAGTTGCATTATATCATACATTATATCTTTCAATAATTTACTCATGAGAAATATGAAAAAATTCTAACTAGCACTGTGTCAACTGGTAAGAGAAATCATAATTTATCTGAGAATAATATTATTGATTACATTGTACCCACTACTCTCTAATTAGAGTTAGAATTCTAATTATCTTTCTTCAGCATTCCAAGCTGCGGAGATATTTAACATAAACTTACATTGTAATAACCTCTGTTATTTTTCACATTTGTCATAATACCACTCAAATTGTACAGTCACTGTCAGTAACGGTAACATTGTTGTTTAAACCGAATCTTGGTATTCAAGTGTGATTTATTCGGTACTTGTTGTGTTGTGTCGAAGATTCTTGCTCTTCCTACTGTGTTTGTTATGATCTACTTCTGAACAGGCTACCGCTAAACTGGTCATCTTCTCTTGCATTTGTTGTCGTGTTGGCGATATATGAGCCAAACCATCTACGAAGTACAGATAGTCGAGCTGTACCACGTTTCCTGTGATATCTTCACAATTCGGTTGATCAACAAGAGCATGAGAAAGAGTCAGAGTAAAAAATCTCGCATGACACCGATCTTCGCTTGGATAGAGTCTGTGAGCTGTCCTCCATGCACCAATTTGCAGTTTAGTATATCATAAGAATTCTGTCTGATGTTGAGTATCTTCGAAGAAGCTTTCATACTATCTATCATTCTGTTCATACTATCAAATGCTTTCACGTAGTCAGTGAAGTTGACTTGTTGTGATGACTTCCATCCATTTGACTGTTTCACAATGATCCTCAATGTCGTGATTTGGTCGACACATGATTGATCCTTCCGGAATCCAGGCAGTTGATCACTAAGTTGGGCATCCACAGAGTCTTTTATTATGTTTAACAACTCGCTGTTGAAAGATTTCCTTGGTCACGACGACAGAGTGATACCTCCTAAATTCTCGTACTTGCTAAGATCGCCTTTCTTGGTTATCATGATCAGATATGTTTTTGCCAGTATGTTGGTATTTGTTTTTCATCCAAAATCTTGCTGAAGAGGATGTGGAGTAGCCTAATAATCACTGCTATGTCTGCTTGCAGTGCCTAAGCTGGAATGTTGACTGGTCCAGCTGCTATACCACTCTAGATTTGTTTGAAGTTCATGCTGATCTCTTCAGTTGTTGGTAGGCCAACATTCCTTTGGATGTCCGTGAGTCCTGCCTTTATATCGGGTGAGGTACGTGTGGCTGATCGATACAAAAGTTCTTCAAAGTGCTCAGCCTACCTTCTTCGCATTCCCTTGATGTTGGTGATTACATTTTCTTCCTTGCATTTCACTAATCGATCTGGTTTACTATACTTTTCAGCCAGCTTCTTCATTATATTGTAAAGCTGTTTCATATTTCTTTCACTTGCATCATTTTCTGCTATCACTGCTTGCTCTACCGAATACTTCTGTTTATCAGGTACAAAGCTACTCCTTACTTGCTGATATGCCTCTGTGCATTCAACCTGTGCTCTGGCTTTTTCTGCTCTTGTTCAACCGATATTTATTGCTGCCTTCTTGTTCTTCCTTTCCTAAATCTTATCCAGAGTATCTATACGGATCCATTTCCTGCAGGTTACAATGTCGGAAACAATCAAGTATTTATCAGATTTACAATTAAATTTCAGAAATATGCTTGCACGTAACATTACTTAGTTATTTGTTTACTTAATAAAGGAACAATTCTTATTGGCACTGTATCAAATCATAAAATTATTTCATCATTTTGTTAGAAGAATATTGTTCTGTATTATGCACGCTTCTTTCTACTCGGTAACAAGATTCACCTGATTAGTTTGTGTCTTTCAGTTTGAATCAAGTATTTATCCAGTTGTTCTGAGTGTTATAGTAAAATATCCTTTAATTATTTTCAAATGAACAATCGCTAGAACTATATGGCCTTGTACAAATCTAGCTATCTGAGTTGCAGTTTGTTACCCAAACAATGGAACTGGGGGAGCTCAAAAAATGCAAGTTACATTACCGTCGAACCAAAAATCCAACGCCTTCAACTCATTTCATTCTCTCTCTCACCAATTAGCAGAAATTAACTGACCCATAATTGGAAGTGACAAGATGATTGATTACCGGAATATGTTACGGCTTGATATATGGACAGGAAATATATATATATATATATATGCCGTTCATTTGTTCTATACCCATTTCGTATCTTCATTGAGCCGTCGCAAGTGTACACGGAGAAATAGTTCGAAAGTAACTGTTAGTGCTTTGAGACAAAACAAGTCACATTTCTGATACACATACATTGGTGGTAAACTTGAAGTTTCAAGTCCTATCCAGTTGACATGTATTGCGTTAGGATCTCGATAGACCAATCAAACATCGCTTAACAACACGTACAGGTTATTTCCATAACTAATTGTAGTCATGCCATAACTAACCAATCAAATTGTGGTTTAAGCGTTCACCACGTAATCTGGTCTGACGTGTCCTTAAACAATCTTTGTTGTAAATGACCTACTAATTGAAGGACATTATTATCTTGTTATATTGAGGTGACTCATAGTTTTATTCATTTCCATAGCACACGGTATATTGGTAGGTATGTTTGCTCGTTTCACTTGGTAACTGTAGCTACCTTAATTATTGTACTAATCTGATTGTTTTTATGTTTAGAAACAAAGTTTAAAGCCACACTGGTTTTGTTTTGACTATAGCTTTCCCATAGACTCTATGCTCGCCAATACTGCGTTCAAAGTCATAAAACAACATCTGTAAGACGAATTAAATCCTACGACGTGACAACATGGACTGAAGTTTAATGCAATTGTTGTCACATGGTCTTATCAAGACCTCAATTAACAACTGGTTTGAGCATTCAAATGATTTTACTGTCGAGTGTCTCTAGTAAAAAAAATAAGTCAGAAACCCACTCATTTTTAGTAGAGCCGTCGAAGTCGACTACCATTGGAAATATCTTTTAACATGTTGAGTAAATCAAAGTGCATACTTTATTCAGGATATATTCTCCGGGTATAAAAATTTTGTAACCCAACTGAATTGGAAAAGGTTGAACGATTAACTCTTAGGCTAACGGCAGGTAAGGCTAAACGTACAGCCAAGCTAAGTTCCTTTATTAGCAGTTGAGCATCAGATAGATCCATTATAACAAAAGCTTTATTTCTGACGAAATGACCGCTTCATTTGCCTTCAGCTTGTTGCCCGGATAGGTCACATCCTTTGACGAACATTTACTTATATGATTTCGAAATTGACTGAATATCATGTTTTCCAGACAAAGTAAACTTAAAAGCATCGCTAACAATACCCAGCATTTGTACCCACCAGCGTACAAAAGTAAACTGCGAAGGTCAATTTCGTACTGATTTCCGAAATCAACAGTTATTATTGCCATCAGTATACTGATTTTCACAGTAAATTAAAACGAAGATGGATAAGTCGCTACTCATGTTAACTTGCCGGATCACTCACTACGACTGCATAGTTTACTAAAACATTTTATAAGTCAGGAATTCCAATAGGTCGTTTCCCTTTTTATTCCAATCAGCCACTACTCCGAATTATTAACAGATACTGGGGAGTTTGCAACGACTGGCAGTTCCGTCAGTAAATTGGTTCGGGTTACGGCTACCTCTGTCGCCTGTTTGGTCTCTTTGGTGCTAGGAATGTTCGGTTCCCTTCGGGGGGGGATAAGTAAGTTCGTCTTAGGTTTGGCCTGAGACTTTGCTATTGCTAATTTCAGTTCCACTGACTCTGTACTGTGGACAAATATACCAGAACCACGGAAACGGGCTGTAATTCCTCCATGTTCATTTGAGTTCGCTCAAATTTAATCTGGTTAAGCCTTTCGATTATATTACTTAACCAAGCCATTGGTATGGCAACAACTTGTATGTACAATTAGCATTTACTATTGTCTGTTTTGAATGAGCTGAAACGACTGAACATTGCTTGCCGCATACGCGAATATTCGTCCTACTCACTTTAATGTTAAGCTCTCAAATATTTCTATGACTCAGCCATTTTCAACATAAATTTTCACATTTCAGTTTATAAATCTTGAGGCGCTATTAAGTAACGGTTCTCTTGACAAGCAAATTACAAAATCTAAGAACATGTTGGATATCAACCGTCACAATACTAGTGATACATTGGCCAACATACGATTGGCGAGCCCGACGAAGAATCCAACGCGCCCACATTATTACTGACCCTGACCAATGAACGCAAATCAGCTTTCTATGATTCAACTCGATATAAAATTACTACTGTGGATTATAATTAATTGAAAAGTCATGAAGCTTGGTATAATACGGCCATACAGCATTCCCTGGGCATCTTCGTTACACATAGTACAAAAACAAATTGGAAAGTACAGACCGCGTATTAGTTACAGAGAACCCAATAAACAGAAGCTAACAGATAGATATCTAGTGCCACATATTCACAATGTTACTAACAATATGGAAGGGGCCACAATCTTCTCTAAGACTGACCTTGTTAGAGCCTATTATCATATTACGGTAATAATAATAATAATAATAATAATAATAATAATAATAATGATAATAATTTATTCTCAAATAACAAACATGTTACAAGAGACTTGCCAATTTACAGGCAAGATCAAAATGTTAAGATTAGCAACATATTTTTTTTAAAACGGTATATAGTTACTGAAACATTTCACAAGATTCATTGTTTTCTTAAAGATGGAATGTACAAAGCGAGTAATTGGCGCAAGTTACGAAGGTTGCGTTACGACAATCATCTTATGGACTGAGAAACGATTCATGGTACAGATGGGTTTTCATATAACAAGAATTGATGCGGTAAATGTACAAAGGTCTGGTTGATATTCGTCAGCTAATGATTTCACATGTTCTTGGGTAGGGTAACCAAGTCTACTGCAAATATCCAGACTAATATATGTGGATTGGAATAGGTTCTGAAAAAAGAGGAATAAAGAAAACGGGACGAGGAGCAGAACAGAAAATATTCATGTTCAAAGCCGAACAATGGCCTTGCACATACGTTTATGGATAAAACAAAGGTATGTTTACCCAAACATTTTTAATATCAGAACACTTTACACCTGCGCTTATGTAGGTTAATGAAGACAATTCACTAGTGAGATAACTAATGAGAAGTTAGTCGAAAGAATCGAGGAAATTCAGAAGAACCAAGTTGTTAGTAAAGAAGGATTTGCAGAAAATGACCGTAATCAGTCCATTCGGATTATATGCATTTTTGCGAATGCCATTGGATTAACTAATGCGGCTCAAAACTTTCAGGGTTTCATCGACCAGGTTGTTAGATGCTTGCCAGGAGTATATACATGCATCTACGACATGCTCGTAGCGAGTGCTATAGCGGAAGAACATCCATAACAACTAAGATAGTTATTTAATAAACTAAACGAACATATTTGCTTACTTAATTACTAACTTACTTACTTACTTACTTACGCCTGTTCCCCCCAATGAAGCATAGGCCGCCCACCAGTTTTCTCCAACCAAATATGACATCTTTCCTTTCTAGATCTTGCCAGTTTTCGTTCATTCTTCTCACATCATTCTCTATTCCTCGGCGCAATATGTTTCTTGGCCTTCCTCTATTCCTTTCGCCTTGAGGATTCCATGTGATGGCTTGTCTTGTGAGGCAGTTAGGTGCTATCCACCGCTTGCTTTGCCGATCCGCGCCCTCATTTCTGCATCCGATCCACCTTGGTTGTCGATGATGCTGCCAAGATATGTAAAGATGTCAACGTCCTCCAAGGCATCTCCATCAAGAGTGGTTTGGTTGGTGCATGTTATGTTGCATTGGAGAATTTTGCTTTTTCCTTTATGTGTGTTGAGACCAACTGCTGCAGAGGCTGCTGCTACACTGGTCTATTGAGGTGACTGATAGTTTTATTCATTTCCATAGCACACGCTATATTGGTCGTATTTTAGAATCTAATTTGAATGTTTTGTTTTTTGGAAAATCCCTCCATGTATATATATTTGTGTTATGATATGACTGACTCTTTCTGTTGACATTTTGGTACTCTATTTCATTCCATTTTCAGATTTTATCATTGTATATTGTCATTATTACTGTATCTTGTACTTATATTGAAGTTTTTATGTTTCCTTCTGAACTGTACATATGTTGTTTAAATTTGATATTTAATATGGCTACAGCCATATTTGGATTTGATACCTTAACAGTACGGACTGGAAGCACTTATTCTTCCAGAGACGGATACCGATTGCGGTAAATTGGAACTAGAAGGTGTAATATTGTTTGGTATTTGTCTGTATTTCCATTTTTATTGATTATTAGGACCGTTTTCTCCCAGAATTATTGTGTTTTGGTTTCGGATCCGTGGGGAGCGCGTACCAACCTACAGCTATTGGAAACGGAGTGAACTGCCGGGCTAGAAAATTCATTTATACTAGCTGTCCAGTTGATACCGTGCTTCCCTCCAGATTTTGACGTCTTCATAATCCAGTCGATCACCAGGAGAAAGAGAAAGGGTGAGAGTAAGCAACCTTGCCTCACACCGGTCTTCACCTCGAACGAGTTTGTTAGCTGTCCTTGGTGTCCGATTTTGTAGTTGAATCCATCAGGAGATTTCCGTATGATGTTAACTATCTTCTCAGACACACCGTAGTGTCGAAGAAGCCTCCACAGTGTTTTCCCACCCACGCTATCGAATGACTTCTCGTAGTCGATGAAGTTGATGTAGAGTGGTGAATTCCATTCAATTGATTGTTCCACAATGATCCGTAATGTAGCAATCTGGTCAGTACACGATCGATCCTTACGAAATCCAGCCTGTTGATCTCGAAGTTGGGCGTCTACGAAGTTCTTCATTCTGTTTAACAATATTCTGTTGAAGACTTTGCCTGGTATTGAAAGAAGAGTGATGCCTGTGTAGTTCTCACACTTGCTGAGATCGCCTTTCTTTGGTGTTTTGATCAGGTATCCTTCTTTCCAATCTGATGGTACTTGTTCCTCATCCCAAATCTTATTGAAGAGGATGTGAAGTATTTTTGCAGTTGCTTCCACATCTGCTTTCATTGCCTCTGCTGGAATGTTGCCTGGTCCTGCAGCTTTGCCACTCTTGATTTGTCTGATGGCCATACTGATCTCCTCAATCGTAGGTGCGCCAAAATCAATTGGGAGGTCCGTTGGAGCTGCGTCGATGTTGGGTGTGTTCAGTGGATCTGGTCGATTCAAGAGTTCTTGAAAGTGCTCTATCCACCTATTTCGCTGTTCTTCAGTGTTGCCGATTAATTTGTCCTCCTTACTTTTCACTGGTCGTTCTGATTTACGATAGTTCCCGGTGAGCTTCTTTGTTGCTTCGTACAATTGCCTCAAGTTTCCGTCTCTTGCAGCCTTTTCCGCCGTCATTGCTAGATCTTCCACATATTTTCGTTTGTCAGCTCTGATGCTCTTCTTCACTTCCCTGTTTGCTTCTGTGTATGCAGCTTGTGCCTTAACGTTCTCTGCTCTTGTTTGGCTGACATTGATTGCTGCCCTCTTGTTCCTCATTTCTTCAATTTTTTCAAGAGTACCAACAGAGATCCATTCCTTGTGATGGTGCTTCTTGTGACCCAGAACTTCTTGACATGTTGAATTGATTGCCTCCTTGATCGTTTTCCAATTGTTCTCCAGTGTTGCGTCCTCTCCATTGAGTATGTCGTGCAAGGCCTGGAGCCTATTGGTGAGGGCCATCTTGAATTCATTGAGTTTTAGGGTATCCCGAAGAAAGGCTGTATTGAGCTTGTGTGATATTATCTGCCCCGTTGTCCAGTGCCTCTTTAGTTTCAGTTTTATTTTGGCGATCAGCAAGTGGTGATCTAAAGCTATATCAGCTCCTCTCTTGGTTCTCACATCCTCCATGGTCCTTCTGAACGTTTTGTTGATACAGAAATGGTAAATTGGGTAGTGCGGTCCGGTGAAATCCATGTGGCTTCGTGTATGCGTTTGTGTGAGAATATTTTGCCACCGATGACCAGTTTGTTGAAGGCACACAGGTTCGCAAATCTCTCACTGTTTTCGTTCCTTTCTCCAAGTCCATGTCGTCCCATGATTTCTTCATATCCAGTGTTATCCATGCCAACCTTGACATTAAGGTCTTCCATCAGAATGGTCAAATCATTTGGTGAGCATCTGTTGACGACTGACTGCAGCCTTACGTAGAATTGATCTTTATCGTCGTCATTGTAGTCGTTGGTAGATGCATAGCATTGGATGACGTTCATTGTAACGTCCTCTTTCTTTGTTTTTAATGATCCTGGGTCCATGAGATTTCCATCCCATCAGTGACTTTTGTACTGTTTGGACAGCATCAGTGCAACTTCTTGTATATGAGTAGCATTTTACTCCTCATGACCAGAGTATAACAGTGTAACACGTGTAACCAGCTGTCGTTGAAGGGCGGATAGGATCTAAAACCACAACACACAAGGTTAATTTAACACCCCACACCAAGAGAGAACACGGAATGGTAGCCACGCCACTCTTTTATTTGAAAATCAAAATACACGGGGTTTGTACACAAAAGGGCGGCCAGTTCACCAAAGTCTTATGAATCATCCTGTAAGTTCAGAGCACGCATGGCTTGTTCTTCAGCTTCCAAAGCGTTTATATTCGGTCGCCTTGAAATAGAAAGAAAACAGAACGAGTTAAAAACACCATACATGATGATTTGAACTACGTTACAACAGCAGTTTTCCTGAAGCTAGTCTCAGTTGCCCTACCTGTATCCAATGCGTTTCGCTGACACCATGCACCTCCAGGTTGTATCTTTTCATTTCTGCAGCAACTTAAAATAGTCTTCCAGTCTTCCACAATGTACGAACGTTCCATGTACCTAAAAGAATGGTTGGTCTGGTTTTTAGAAGAGGCATCAGCCTTGTGACTTCCGAGGAAACTCAGCTTTCATCACGCGACGTCATAATTCTTCTTCCAATTCTCAGGGCAGAGTCAAAATGGTTTGAATTATTTCTTCTGGTTGGCGTTTTTTGGCAAGTTGGTTTATAGTTGAGACGACGGCACCAACCCCATGTCCAAACCCTCCTCCTTTATCCTGGCTTGGGACCGGCAGTAGCCCCGAAGGTTATACTGGAGGAGTTTAAACGAATATGGTATCGCCATAAATGTCTATAATTGTGAATTCAGTAAAACATGACTGTAATTTCTAGGACAAATAACCAATTCTCAAGGTATCACACTAGTTGCGACAGAAGTTGCAGCTATTCGTGATTATCAGTTGCCTGAATCACAGAAGAAAATACGACGGTTCCTAGGATTAATCAACTATTACTGAGGATTTATTTCAAACTGCACAACAATATTGCAACAACTAACAGATGCTTTGCGAGGGCGTAACTGAACATTTCACTTGTCAGCACTCGATAAAGCTTAGTGCGTGCTAAGTTTTAAGACAATGATAGTACGACGAAAAAGCCAAGCTCCATCTGCCCTTATGACTGACATGTTGAACGTCGCTGATCGAGCCGTGTTAGAGCAGCTCGCAAACGGCACTTCGGAACCGATTTCATTCTTTTCTGAGAGAATAAGTTAAACTAAAACGAGGCATAGTGTGTTCGAAAGAGAACTGCAAGTTATTTACTTGGCAGCAAAGCATTTCCGACAAATGGTTGAGGGTACCTTTTTCACAGTGTACACAGATCATAAACCCCTCACGAAAGCATTAGAAGCCAAACAGGACAACTATTCGCCGAGGTAAATTCGACTACTGGAATTTATTTCCCGAAATACGTCCAGCATACAATATATTGAAGGCCATAAAAACGAACTAGCAGATGCATTATCAAGAACGATGATTAATGCTCTCATCCCATCCGAAAATGACTATCGCAAACTTGCAGCATTGCAAAATATGGATGTTGAGCTAAGCAGGCTAAGATCGTCCAATAAAACTTCCTCGGTATTCCTAGAAACTCGGTTAGGCAAAGTAAGCATAATCTGTGATATCTCCACAGGTCGACCACGACCGTTTATTCCGAAGCCGTTTAGACGAAACGTTTCCGAAACTACGCAATACAAATCACATCCTGGACTAAAGTCCGCAATCAACCTAAACAGTGAGCGTTCTGTATGGTCAGGTATGAATCGGGATGTTCTCAAATGGAGTCAGGCGTCCACAAAATGCCAGAAAGTCAAAGTGGGGCGATCGAATTCCATTGAATCCAGCCTTCTTATCTTGAAGTTTGGCGTCTACGGAATTTCACATTCGATCCCGTAACACCCGGTTAAAGTCATTACCGATAGTTAAGTGATTACTCTGTTGTTCGCAAACTCACTAACTTCAGTTTCTTCTGGTACCTTGATGAGTAATCCTTCTTTCCACTTACTTCTATGCCTGAGCCAACTTTTGGTCTGGTCACCTCTAGCTTTAACCAAGCCTACCCCTACACAACAAAACGTAGGTCATTGGGGCAGTCGGTGGTTAGGCATACGCGGCACATGTCATAACCATCTCGGTGGTCCTGGGATGTACGAGAAATGCCTCGAAGACAACGATGATCGAATATTAGAATGAGCTAGTATGTAGTTATTAACTTCTTTGAGCTTAATTCTTGTTCTTTCGATAGGGTTCTAGGAATCTGGTAGTGTTTAATGGATGGTAGTTTAGTCACTCACCTGCACTAAATTTAGTCATCTTGAAGTTATATGAAAAGTTTGTACTTCCCGCGATCCGGATGCGTGAATTTGTTTGAGATTTACGTCACTTTTAAGGAGAGCGGGTGCAAAGACGTTGCGAACTGCAAGGTGTGGATGTGCATGTGTTTTGAACAGTGGTAATAATAATTCCGGGGTGATTACACTAAATTATCTTCGCCTAAATTGAAGAGTAGCTTAAGCCTTAGACACGTCCCTCATGTGGGTCGACCTGATGTCTAGACATTCTGTGGTTAGTAAACCGGGACCGCGCTCTGAGAAAACAGCAGGGAGCGAACTTTTATTGGTAACGTAAATCGTACTTGTCACAGAGAAAGAATGTTCATGACACGACACTTTGACTGGTTTACTTTTCACCGCCCGTTCCTCAATGGATGTAAGGTCCCTTATAAGATCACTTGAATCCTCCTCGCTTTTTATTGACATCCAAATTAGTTGGGGACCTTGATCCGTCTGTTTCATCGTCACAACCTGATTATCCTTGGTCCAGGATACACGTTGAGGTCTCCGGCCTGTGTATTTAGTTGTGGTTGATGATCTTTCAAAATGAACAGAAATCAGCCTTGTATTGCCGATAAATACAACGAAGACGATGCAGCCCCTCTTTGAAATTTTCTTCCGAAACGGCATGCTAGATTTTATTGTCTGACAACGTTTCGCAATGTACCTCTAGCCAATTCCAAGCATTCTGGCAACGGCTATCCATAAAGCACTTACGCTGGCAGCATACCCCCTGCAGTCGAATGGACAAGCAGAAAGGTTTGTGGATACGTTTAAAAGAGCATTGGTTGAGTCAAAAAGTTAGCGATACAAAATTTCTTGTACGTTTATCGAACAACATCAAATGAGGCGTTATAGGAGCAGAAGTCTCCAGCAGAAATCCTGATGGAAAGAAGACTGAAAACGATCCACATCCTGATGCACCCGAGTAATGCACCAACACTAGTACGCACAAAGTCTGAAAGGCGGCCTACATACGATGTGAGATGTCCCGTGACTTCAGATCAAACCATGGTGCATGGACAGAAACGAATGTAGTAAGAACAGTGATCGGTTTCATGTACGTAGCAGAGGTTAGGGCTAGCCCCAGATGGCCCATGAACAGAAGCCAATCTTCCCCTTGACATCCTGTTAGATACCTTCAACTAACAGGCAGCCCCAACACAAGAAAAAGATCAACAACCAGCGGATTTACGTTCCAGAAGGCGGTCTTTCCGACAACGGCGAACAACAATCAAGATGCCAGTCAAACTCAGGAACGTACACTAATAAAAATACGTGGTAAGTCAGCGACGTCAGATCCCCCAAACGAACTTGGTAAAGGTATTAACTTTGCAGTTTTATTACGAAATTCTGAATCTTATTCTTTCGAGTCACAGACGGTCATTTTGACCTTCAGCTTGCATTTCCCACCCGAGAAACGCTTGATTGTCAATGGTTGATGGATTATTTTAGTACGCCATTTGTGGCTCTCGCCAAGGGCGTTTTATCGTGGCATAAATAAGCTTGAGTTTTGTATTTGTCGACCTCGAACTTTCTGGGCTCCTGTGGAATACATTCTCCACATCTTATCAAACCTTCTTCCTCACGTTATTGGGGCCTGGGGTGATAGGATTATGGTGGCCCATCGTTTCGCTGCATCACTGATCTTCGTTACGTTTACCGAGTAAGGTGAACTCGTAATAGCTCAACCATATCGAGATCTTTGCATCCTCTGCGTAGGTTAATGCCACTCAGCTGATCTCACCTAACAGATCATCGATGAATATGGCTACAGCCATATCGAGGTTTCTCCTTCGGCGCTTGGGCACTAACCTGGACTGAAAGTCTGCAATTTGGATTGGAATTCAGAACACTCTCTCAGAATTGGAAACACTCTGTGTTATTACCGAAGGAATATCAGTAGTAATATTGTTTAGGTAATTATGTTTATTTATATTTATGATTAATAATAGAACCTTACTTAACCATGTCACTTTTTTGGGATTTCAACTGGGCAAGACGCGTATCTAAACTTCCTTAACAGTTATTCCTAAATCCAAACCTCTGTTTGGTTCCTACACGAAGTCAGTAGTAGGTCAGATTTTCCCTAGGCCGTCTATCTTTGGCCTATCTAGTGCCGATGCATACGCAGTCACTCAATTCACAACTAACAACGGCTGCTGCAAGTTGCCTGTGGAATCGTACTTTGGGAGTTATACCCTGTGTGCTGAGATTGAGAAAGAAGTGTTGACATCTTCAGCCAATAGTATTTTATCGAGCTTAGGGAGTGCCAATTGCATTTTTGTCGCTGACATTAATGCTTTCTGGGTTTTAGTATTTGAGAGGTCCAGTAAATCCCTTCAACCAAGTATTTTATGCCATAAATGTTGATGAAATACCAGCATGATTCTGCCACATCAGTTAGTTGCATGTCATGTAGTGTTTCTGCTTTGAAATGGCAGTTAGTACTAATACCCACTCCACCTCCTGTCTTGTGTTCCCTAATAATATCAGAAGAAAGTCATAGCTTGCCAGCTGAATTCATTTTCTTCGCGGCATCACACTATTTATTCTTTATACTTCAGTGATTAGTCGTTTAAATTATTCGACAACAGTATCGACCATATTTTTGCATTTGTAATAATTGGACAACAGTATCGATCATTGTACTTTTGATCGTGTGTGCATACTTACTCGCTTATTACATTTCTAGACTTTTATTGCTTGACGATAGATACATAGGCATTATTCAGCACGCGGAGAGTTGACTTATTAGCCTTCCCCGATTCGCTTCGTTTTGCTTGTACGCTTTCAATGCTCATGTCTGTCTGCATAAATGAATGCACGAAATAACTTCATCGGTGAAACCGTATTCGGCTTCTTACTACCGCCATCACACGAACGGGGTGAATCTAAGTACTCACATGCGGACTATCATCTCCCTCTTGGACAAGCTGTGCCTGATGCATATCTTGAGACCTGCTAGTTGTTACCATTGCCATCTCCTAAGATCACTTAATTAATCTATCTCGCATATTCCTCTCCCTTGCTTACACTTCGGTCCTCTCTCACAATCTTCACTACCAATTAATAAACTAAATTCATCTATATATTACTCAGTTCTGAAATTTTACTCATATTATCATTTTAATTTACCCTTATTACCCTTATTACTCTCCATATTGCAACTAACTGATCTCCGGTTTGGTAATGTGACGGCTGCTAGTATCCAGAAACCCTACTACCCTGAAACAAACGTTTCATTCAAATCCCGAGACATACAAACTCACAACCAACTGCCAACTGACTAGAATTAGACAGTCGAGTGGCTAGACCTCCATCCATTGGACATTACCGAACACCTGGAACCGTACCGAAAGAACAAGAATCGAGCGCGAAGAAATCAAATTGGTTTACACTAGCTCGTGAAAAAGATATTGGATATTGAGGTATGATATACGGAAGTGGACACTCGATTATTCGTCCACAACCGCTAAATCTTCAATGTCGGAGGATAACCATGTTCCTGTTAGTATTGTGATCTTCAGATCCATATGAAAGCACATATTCCTGGTCTCTAATGCCTTGCCAGCTAGCTAATCGATTTTAAAGGAGATTTGAACTTTTAAGTAAGTGGAATTATGTTTCCATGTCCCTTTTTCTCTCTAACCCAACAACCAATTACACAAATAGTTCTAATCGTCCTTTAAATGTCCCACTGTCTGATAAATATGGACCATTCAGCTTCACAAGAGCAGCTTATTGCATGTCTTATTTCCACGGTCATATCGCTTTACATGACAATGTTGAACAATGAGTCTGAGTATATATATACCAACAGATGTTTGTAAGTGATAGATTTTCAAATGAAACTGAATTAGTAAAACAACAAACAGTTTACAGAAATCATATCGTCTTATTATGTGTGATGGTTACCTCAAGTAGAAAGACTTTTTTCCTAAAATGGTAGATGAAATGAAGCTATACCTATTGAAGTTTATTGTTTGTTGATACCACTGATGACCTCAAGTTTTTTAGAATATACGATTCCGTTTATAAGGTAGCGATCATTCGATCTCTATGGAAACATCAGTTTTTGGATGGTTGGTGTGAAAACACGTGTTTTATATGAAAAAGGTGCAACTTAAATGTAATTTTAAATTCACTATATTGTATTTCAGACTATGATCCATCTAAATATAAGTATAACGCGCTTTTTTCGTGTGCATTTATTATAGTGCTATGTTCGGTAAACATATTTGGTTTCCTTTGAAATCCGTTTTGGTGTGAATTATTTGCATCATGCTTAGACGCATTATTTTATTTGCTTCCGCTACTCGTTGTTTAGTACATCAATAGCTCCAAGTGCAAACTTGACAGTATCCAATATATTTTGAAATTCTCTCTATTGGAAGGCTAATCGTTCACGATTTTTGATCCTAGGATGTTATCCATTTTTTCGACACGATTAGATAAATTCATTTAGAAAGTCTAGATATGTCTCATTCTGTGAAGAGATGTGAGCGTTTGGTTCCTTGCACGAGGCGTCAAAATGATGTTCACGTTAACACTTTCGGAGCCATAGTCGAATCATCAACCAGGCTGAATTATTTCTACATTAGACTACAGATCACTGGTCTTTGTTCAGTCTTTCCAATATTGTCAGTGTCAAGTATGATTAACAAATACCAATCTATCACGCCCTATGTGCTGAACTGTGGGCTAGTGGTCTCACTCTGGAAACCTAAAAATTAGTTTCCGTTTTAACGTTCTCAGCTTACAAATATATGTTTGATAACAAAATCAAAATTCGGTCTACTTATTATTTGGGTAGTAAGTTGAGAGTGCGGTAATTGACCATGATTTAACAACGGAGGTGAGTGGGATTTAGACCTAACATAAAGTTCGGGATAATTCATAGTACTCATTAGATTCTGAACGATGTTTAGACGCTTTCATTCGGTTTGGATTTTATAATCTGTCCTTCGATATCACTAGATTGTTTCTGACGGATTAAATAGAGTTTTGCTTGTATAAAACGGGGATATACTATAAAAACAAAACAGAAGTCCCATTAAAAACGGAAAACTCGAAGTTTGGTAATCGTTAAACTGTTAGTCCTGATACTCAAGATTCAACTGGGATAGAGATTCTGTGCCTGATGTCCATTTTCCATATTAATCCTTACAAGGTGACTGAGATGTTCTTATGCCTCTACACTGCATTTATGCAAACTCAAAGGAGCTCATTAAAAACAGTCAAGTCGCGATCATTATTTCCCAAGCATTGGCTACATAACTCTTCTGTTTATTGTCTTGTCCAAAACCAACCTAACTGCTCTCGAAATATACTATCTATAGAGACATTTGAATACTACGAAACCCTAGCCTCATCGTCCAACAAGTAGACCACTGAAAGGAGAACAATTTACCGAGTCTCTTTCAGAGTAGTCAAGAGTAACCAACACGCTTATTCACTTAGTCCCCACCGTCAGTCGTATTTTATAATCCTAGTTTCTGTTTCCTTAGTATGTTTATACTATCATACCCAGCTGCCTATCGACGGGATTTATTCCAGTCAGTCACTAAGGGAGCCGCCTTATCGCAAGATAAACCACGTTAATTATTGATTGCTAGGCGAAACTAGCATGTAAGCCAGGAGGTAACGTCAATCACACTAAACTAGAAAAAATCAACTGCTTAGTTGATCTGCACATCAAAAGTCCACTTCCAAGCGAAGCTAACTGCTAGGGATAGGCTGGAGTAAAGCCAGGGGTGACCAGACCAGAACTTGGCTCAAATCCTTGAAGTCACTGACAACTGAACTGAGCCATGTTGACAGGTGTAGACTACCTAGTTGGGGTCCGCGAGACGAAAGTCATCGATGGTTAAAGACCTTGAACGACATAGCTCAAAATCGTTTGTAATGGTGCAGGTGCATCCATTCATTGTGTTCTCTCAAATCGTAATCTCCTGAATCCCTTCTCACCTCTATCTTTCTCTTCTCAAGTTTATTTCACTTAATTATACTTGAATAATATCTTCGCTCCCTAATCTTCTCCATTACCGCTAACACCCCTACTAACTCTACTGCTATGGGATTTGAATTGATAATTCGCTCTCTATGCTAATATGGTATGTCAACTTGAACTAATTTTAATACTTACGAAGCTCTACGTTGTTGCTGACTGACACTAGCTCGTGAAAAAGATATTGGATTAGATATTTACAATACGAGGAAACTCAAAATACTGTAGTGCAGTACAGTTTATGCTCCCTCCTTGATCTTGATGAGCATTCTCTATTTTCTATCCAACATTTAAAGTTCAATTTAAACTTATCTAGTGGGAGTAAACCCCGCCTAAACTACATATGTTCATAAACAGTCTTATTTCGTTGTCATCACAGTTTACCGGTACTACGTAAGGCGTAGAAACTTTCATTAGCTATTATGTACTTCCATTTCTGTTAACAATGAATATGATCAATCCGATTCACCAAGAAAGAATGTATGATATTTTTTATAAAACCTACCTCAATGGTCGCGGGAACAGCACAAACAAACCCAATAGATGTCAGCCCACCAACACCCGAAGAAATCAGCTTGATCATGAGATGAATGAAAAGTGACTGACGCGGATGTAATGACACAGATCGGTAAAGCAAAGACAGTATTTCTACAGTTGAAGAACATCTGGAACTCAAAACAACTTCCAACCCACACCAAAGTCAAAATTTTCAATACAAACGTCAAGAGAGTTTCATTGTATGGAGAGGAAACTTGGTGAAAAACAAAAACCACCATCTGAAAGATACGTGTTTATTAACATTTGTCTACGCACGATACTCTAGATCCGTTAGCCGGATACGTAAGATCAATAACAACTAACTGTGTTAAAGAAAAAGTCAGACTCCAGCTGAGGTGGGAATTAGGGAAAATCGCTGGAGATGGATCACCAAACTGAGTCACAAAGGAAAAGGAACAGGCCAAAAGACACCGGCTGGTAGTCGGGGGCGGACGGTAAAAGAATGAACAGCATCTGACAACATTAAGAAAGGAGAGCCTAGGGCGCTTGAGGTTTGAGATTGCTGACCGACGCACTGCTCTGCGGTGAATAACGGGTTTAGATAAGCAGTTGTATTTTGAGCCCTAACATAGACCGGATGTATGTATGACTGCAAATGCTTTTTATTAAGTTTAGGAAACTCTTAATTTTGCTTAACGATTGAGGACCTTGTACGTTTTACCAAGTGTCAACGTTAGATAATAGGTCAGACTCAGTGTGTAAGCAACTTTTGAAACTCGGCTAATAACACCTATTCACTATAGTTTTATCAACTGATTCATCTCTCCTAAAAAAATTTGTTGTTTTATTCAGTTACATTTGAGCAGTTCTACTCTAATGCACTACGTACAGAACATATTTTTACGGAAACCTAAATACTATCATTTTGAAAATACTAAAGGCTTTTCAACAACCCTATACATTGAACAAATAGTACTGCTGTGACTTGTATGATCGCATTATACATGGCTCTGACCCAACATCTCCATGTGCCAATGGTTCGTAATACTCCCTAACTGTTAAAACTAGCATATGTGGCATTCAGACAGACAGATACAACGCAGAACTTCGTACGTAAGTACATCAGTTCAGGTTGCCATACCACATCAGCACAGAGACGCAACCGTCAGTTCAAACCATAGTGGTAGAGATAGTAGAAGTATTAGCAGTAATGGAGAAGATTAGGGAGCGAAGATATGACTCGAGAAGTATAATTCAGTAAAAAAAATTTATAAGACGAAACGTAGAGATTATGAGGAATGCAGAAGCTTAGAATTTCATAGAACACAAAGAGTGGATGCACCTGCGCCATTGCAAACGATTTTGAACCATGTCGTTCAAGGTCTCTAACCATCGATAACTAACGTCTCGCGGACCCCAACCAGGTAGCTTACATCTACCACTTGTGTGTGATTTCATGGATTTGTGCCATGTTTTGGTTTGGCCGCCCCTAGCTTTCTTCCAATCTACTCCTACACTGCCAAACATAGCTCGTCGCGGCAGTCAGTGGTTAGCCGTACGTAACACATGTCCCAACCACCTCAACTGATGAAGTTTCACTACTTCATCTATTGATTTGCCATCCCTACCTAGAACTCGTTTCCTAACGACAGCATTGCTTATACGGTTGTCCCAGGATACACGAGCAATGCTTCGGAGACATCGATGATCGAAGACTAGTAACCTACGGAAGTCCTCTACTCTTAACGGCCAAGTCTCGCATCCGTACAGTAGGACGGAGCGAACTGCTGCACAGTACACTCGTCCTTTAGTCAGCAAACGGATATCTCGCCTGCGCCATAGGTGATGCAATTGACAAAAGCCAATCGAGCCTTCTGTATCCGAGCTGAGATTTCGTCAGTCACCAAGCCATCAGCACTGATGAGACTGCTGAGATAAGTGAAGCGGTCTACACGCTAGACTACTTCACTCCCTATCACTAGTTCAGGTGCCCATGAAACCCAATCTTGAAGCAACATTTTGCATTTCGACCTTGAGAACCGCATCCCGAACATGCTTGCATTGTTGCTTAGGGTAGTCTGAAGACTGCATTTTTTCAGTGTCTTCACCAAGTAGGACTATGTCATCGGCATATTCTAAATCAATAAGCGAGCCTCCTGGTAGTAGGTCTACTCCTCAAAATTGAGACGAGGATAAGGTTATTTCTAGGAGCATGTCTATGATAAAATTAAACAAGAATGGAGAGAGTGGACATCCCTGACGGACACCACTTGAAGTAAAGAATTCCGGTGACAGTTTGCCATAAGCTCTCACTCGACCAGTGGTGTTCAATTTCAACCTGTGACTGTAGGGGCAACAACCCTAAGTCTCATAAGTGAAAGTGATATTTAGCAGGTGAACTATAACCGCATTTGAAAATCAACACTCATTAAACTAGTTAAATAGATGGATTAAGTAACGACGTGTTTCTCTACTTTTGCTCATCGACTTGACAAGTATATATATTCAGTGATTGTTTTAAAACAAAACGTTAGTGGAACTGTACTGAATTCTGGTGAGATATCTAAAGTCCTAAAACCATCAATGTGACTGACATCGGCGCACCAACTTTATATCCTGTTTTTATTTTTGCAGGTTTACATCATGATCGGCATATCCCTCAAAAAGGTATCTTCGTTTCCGTTGCAGTGTCCGGTCCATGTTCACTCTAGAAATAAGACTACTTTGTATCTCTGGCGTAATGTAAATATTCGATATGGGTGCTAACAGAACCTCGACCTACGAAAATTCATAATGCAGCCGGTCATGTTTACAAATTGCACTTTGATTATCACATACGAAACAATGAGTCACTATTTTTTACACAACATTATCAGATTGTTTTTTTAATAAAACTTGAACTATACTTATCCATGTTGAGACATAAAATAAACATATTTTTATTGCGTGAGGATTTGCAAATGTTCTCAATGGAACAACCAACGTTCACGTAATAATATTCACGCTTTAATAAACCGCAACGTCTTACTTCACTCTGTGACATTCGAAGTAAAATAAGTTTTGTTATATTTCTAAACTCTTAGTTTGCAGAGGATTACTATTCGTTGATATTATTGCTTAGTGTTTCTTGTGTAAAATAAATCTAAACTTAGTCAAAGTTCGGTTATGTTCTATATGTCTAGACAGTAGAATTATTTATAGTAACTTTATCATCAGTAGGTATCACATGGAATTTTCTATACCTTCAAGCTACATTTTTATGTCATAGGAATATATAGTAACAATAATAATATCCGTCCAAATTTAAATGTAGCAGTGGACAACATAGCGCAACTCATTCACTTCATGTTTCCATATGTGGTATTACTTGCAAAATGATAGTATATGCTTACATGCATGTAGTTGTGTATACGGATGATAACAAGCACTATACAATTTCAGTATGCGAACCACATTTAGAAAACTAATTGCAAAGTATGCATTTTACATTATATATGTATAATAAGTGGCACAAGTTTACATAGAGAGAATATCATTGAGATAACAAATGATACAAGAATACAAAGCCATTTCAAAGTGAAGGATGAATTTTAAATCGCAAGTTATTTTAGCAGTAATAATCATAGTAAAGAAGCAAAAGACACACAGAATTTCTCTCACTGTAGGAGATAATAATGCTTGTATGTACATGTGTAAGTTAAACTGATGATAGTTGCTTGGTTAATTAGCCAAGTTACAAAACATATTTACAACGTAAAAAACAAATGTTTATTGAATTATCTGGTCTAATGAGGTTGTAAAATATTCGGATCGTCAAATTGTGGACTTGAATGTTTGGCAGTCGATACAATGTTCTGTACCTCGCCCGAAAAAGGGCTTTTATTTATTTCAAGATTCAATTTTTCGTGAGCAGGCCTTTCTATAACAATGGTTTCCAATGCGCTGCTAGTAGCAGAACTTTGTACTTCCTCAATCTCGAGATTTATTTCAGGCTTAATATTTTGTGTGTTGTCTTCATTTTGCGAATGAACACAATTCGAATGCTTTGCCAACCAATCAGAGTGGAATTTACGCCACTTGGTCGGTGAATAGTTTCGGCAAGTCTGAAACAGAAATAATTAATTAGATTAATGCTACTAACATAGATGAAAAAAAGGTATAGAATAAGCAAGACATTCCAATACTAAACTCCGCCTGTAGACCCTTCAAAGCTACTGCCGGTCCCAAACCTGGATAAAGGAGGAAGGGGTCGGCGACCCGATCCCACCAAAAAACTAACTTGCCAAAAAAACGCTAACCAAAAAAAAATAAATCAAACCATTTTGACTCTTTCCTGCGAGTTGGAAGAATTATGATGTCGCGTGATGAAAGCCGAGTTTCCTTGGAAGTCACGAGCCTGATGCCTATTCTGAAAACCAGAGCAACCATTCTTTTAGGTACATGGAACGTTCGTACATTGTGGAAGACTGGAAGACTATTTCAAGTTGCTGCAGAAATGAAAAGATACAACCTCGAGGTGCTCGGGATCAGTGAAATGCATTGGACACAGGTAGGACAACTGACACAAAAGGCACTGCTAGGATGGGAATCTCATGGACACATGATCGAACGAAAGGAACTAAAACGGTGAGAAATTTTCGAACCAATGTGCCTTCAACAAACTGGTCATCAGTGGCACAATATTATCACACAAGCGCATACACACTCCTCAAAACCAAATCGACCATATCTGTATCAACAAAAAGTTCAGGACTATGAAGGATGTGATAACCAAGAGAGGAGCTGATATGGCCTCAGATCACGGAATCTTGAAACAACTGTATGATACTGTTGTAACGGTAGCTTAGATAATTCCCGGCTAAATCTTATTGCTTAGTATATTTTGACACAAAACACTGGACAAGTTCCCAAAAATCAAAACACGGTTGAACAGGAAAGATTATATCCCAAAATAGCAAGGAATAAGAAGCCAGAGGAGATGGCGAAGGCCAAGGCAAGAAGGCAAAGATAAATACAACGCTAGTCTATTTATAGCCTTTATGTGAAAAAGCTTCTGGGAGAAAATTCACGTGATCGGCTGGATTAGATTTAACCAATCAGCATGCAGCTAATAATACGAGAATTTTCTATCCTGTTCTCCAAGCTGCGATCAGGCGCTGATTGGATAGGAAATTAGCCAATCAGCGCGTAGCGACGCAGCCATGCATTAATTCCATCTATGTCCACTAACAGATACAACAAAGATGCCCGCTGGAAAACAGCGTAAACCAGAACGACCAGTGAAAAGTAAGGAAGACAAATTAATCGGCAACACTGAAGAACAGCGAAATAGGTGGATAGAGCACTTTAAGGAACTCCTGAATCGACCAGCTCCACTAAACACACCCAATATCGAAGCAGCACCAACGGACCTCCCAATTGATTTTGGCTCACCTACAATTAAGGAAGTCAGCATGGCTATCAGACAAATCAAGAGCGGCAGAGCAGCAAGACCAGACAACATTCCAGCAGAGGCAATGAAGGCAGATGTGGAAGCAACTGCAAAAATATTTCACATCCTCTTCAAGAAGATTTGGGATGAGGAACAAGTACCATCAGATTGGAAAGAAGGATACCTGATCAAAACACCAAAGAAAGGCGATCTCAGCAAGTGTGAGAACTACACAGGCATCACTCTTCTTTCAATACCAGGCAAAGTCTTCAACAGGGTATTGCTAAACAGAATGAAGGACTTCGTAGACGCCCAACTTCGAGATCAACAGGCTGGATTTCGTAAGGATCGATCGTATACTGACCAGATTGCTACATTACGAATCATTGTGGAACAATCAATTGGATGGAATTCACCACTCTACATCAACTTCATCGACTACGAGAAGTCATTCGATAGCGTGGGTGGGAAAACACTGTGGAGGCTTCTTCGACACTACGGTGTGTCTGAGAAGATAGTTAACATCATACGGAATTCTCATGATGGATTCAACTACAAAATCGGACACCAAGGACAGCTAACAGACTCTTTCGAGGTGAAGACCGGTGTGAGGCAAGGTTGCTTACTCTCACCCTTTCTCTTTCTCTTGGTGATCGACCGGATTATGAAGACGTCAAAATCTGGAGGGAAGCACGATATCCAATGGACACCTAGGACGCAGATGGACGATCTGGAATTCGCAGATGACCTGGCTCTTCTATCGCACACGCAACAACAAATGCAAGAGAAGACGACCAGTGCAGCAGTAGGTCTCAACATACATAAAGGAAAAAGCGAAATTCTCCGATGCAACACAACGTGCACCAACCAAATCACTCTTGATGGAGATGCCTTGGAGGAGGTTGACACCTTTACATATCTGAGCAGCATCATCGACGAGAAAGGTGGATCCGATGCAGATGTGACTGCGCGGATCGGCAAAGCAAGCGGTGGATAGCACCTAACTGCGTCACAAGACAAGCCCTCACATGGAATCCTCAAGGCAGAAGGAAAAGAGGAAGGCCAAGGAATACATCACGCCGAGAAATACAGAAGGACATTAGAAGAATGAACAAAAATTGGACAGAACTTAGAGGGAAGCCCAGGACAGAGTTGGTTGGAGAAAACTGGTGGGCGGCCTATGCTTCATTGGGGTAACAGGCGTAAGTAAGTCTTCCAAGACTAACATTATGAACCCATTTCATATAGTATAGACTATTGTCAGCTAAAATAGGGAAGCCTTTTTTTTCGACAACATTGTAAATGCAGGTGCTTCCACAAAAATAATTTGAGCATAAATTATTCACTTTTTCTCCCTATAAACGACAACTACAAATAACAGGTTTTCATCTATGGATTATTTGTATGCTTTCCTATTTTAAACAATCATCTTCTTCTTCAACTTACCCGTCTACGATACCGAATGAAAATGCCATAAGAACCAACAGACCAGTTAATTTTGTGATTACGAGTAACTCTCGAATCCAAACGCTCAGTCGAATGCATACAATCACTTGAAAATGTATCACGGAATAACTAAAAAACGAAAATAATCCGCATAAATTATATGTAAATGAACAAGAATTGATTTATTTTACTGCAGTAGTTCAAAATGAGGTCCTCAATCATTTCTACAAATTGTAAATATAGTATGTTTTTCATCATATTCATATTCATCGATTTAAACTCTTTATGCAACTAGTGAAAATATTTAGAAGTAACTGTATTTACTTTACAACAAACTAGTATATCCAAATTAATCACTGATACTATGAGTATGTTAAAAAAGGAAGAATAAATTAATCGAACTAAGTATGATTATTATATTATTGACTATGATAACACAATCATACAGTTGACACTGAAAATAAAGAACAGTCCCAACAATTCTAATCTGGACACAACTACGGTTTTTTAAATACAACTTATTTAATAGCTATGTTCTGCATGCAAATTTTCTACTTTAAAGAGTTTAAAAAAGACCACACGTGTTAACGAAAGAGTACAAAGTGCAATCAAATCAAAGTAGATTTAAGAGAAATCATACCTCTTTATGTGTGAGATTGTTTTTGAATACTCGAATCATGAACTCCCAAACATCTCGCTCGAAATTCGATGAGTTAGGAGACTGTTCATCTGTTTCAGATTTGTTTTCGGTAATTAGATTCTTAACATCGCTGCTGACTAAACCTTGTGATAAGATCTAAAATCAAAGAAATTTAATCAGACGTAGAATATTTCCAATGTTTACTGGAGGAATGCAAAACATATATATGCAGCAGAATATCAGAACATCACCGTAGTGCCTATATAGACAGAAACCAACTGTGGAAACATGGTGAGATCAATAGATTCAATGTGAAGTTGGAGTTATTGATCAAGAGCACTACGTATAGTGAAAACATAACTTTCAAATTAGCATTAAAGATAATAATAATAAGCCCACAGAAGTGATTGTGATTTATGTTTAATCTACTCTTCCAATATAAAACACTGTCAATAAACTGTATGTAACTAATTCGAGAAAAATGTCTAACATGGGAAAAAATTAACTTTGACAAAATCATGCAAATTATATATAGAATGGCGATAGTTAACAAACCTCTTCAGGTTGCACATCTCCAGTGTCGACAAGTAATTGCTGTCTTCTTTGAAGTGCGTCACGCGTTAAAGCATTTACGCACCTACGAACATTTCTATACAGAAATACTGGCCGAATTCGAGAACACATACTATGTGGAACATAGCCAATAGTCCATGAGAGATGAGTTGTAAGATAGTCATACCAATGTCGGATTGAAAGATTCGGTTTCAAATTTTCTCTGTGAAGATGAATCTCCCGATCAACGATGCCAGAAGCAACCGAAGGTACTGATAAAGAATACGGAATAATGTTTCTGTGACCAGGATATGGGGAACATGAATCACGACTTTTCTCCCCTTCACATTTAGTTGAATGAGCAGGTTTCACAAGGCGGATGAGCATAGTAGATGCCTCCGAGAGTACCACAATTAGAAAACAATTTGGCCAGGAAGTAGTATTACTGTTAGAAGTAATATTCACATTATTCTGACTAGTACTAGATTGAAATGTAGTCCCAGAACTGGACCCAACGTTGTAAGAGCCATTAGCACCAGCGAATTCAGAACAAACAGCCATAGCTTGAGAATGGTATGTGCTTTCATTGGCTAACCTACACATGCGATTGTACAAAGGGCCACAGACGTCCCTACAGAGAAAAAATGATTCAAATATCCCAATTCAACAATTCATTAATATGGTAATACTTTGTAAGCAACTAACAGCTGTCAGTCTAATTTCCAGGTTACATAATGCAGTTTAAATATTCTTATGAGACTCCTCAGCAGTGCGTATGCATGACTCGAACCCAGGACCTTCGACATTGCAGGCGAACGCCTAACCATCGGACCACTGAGCCGGTATATTACGGTGTTGATGTCTAACTTGATCAATTCACGGAGTTGCGCAACCTGATATACAGTCTTCGGTAGTTACTGTCCACACACGAACAGGTTGAACTCCACTAGAACTCTGAGATCCCTCACGAAGCTAGTCACTAGTGAGCACAGGTTATATGCATTACGGGGTTGTGAAGATTGTTAAGTTTTATTTGAGGGGTCCCATACCACGACGAAACGGCCGTCCAGTGCTTCCAGGTTTCTAATGGTCGTCTAACATTGATTGATTCACGGTCTCGGAAAAAACTTAACAATCTTCACAACCCCGAAATGCAAATTCTTATGAGATTTGAAATAGGTTTAGTGGCGACATGAAACAAAGTAACTAACTGCAAGTTCAGTTATATTAGTAGGACATGTAAGTAATCAAAGTATGCCGAAAACATGATTATTTTGGGGCACGCCGATTGACGTCAATCAATGATGGTGAATAGCTGAAGGCTTTAGATTATTCTTGAGTAAAGATTATTAATATACTATACAATTACTAGTATACTATACTATTATTAATATATACTTACTAATTTTAGCAACAACAATATTAAGGCCATATGGACACTTGAAACATTCAGAGTAATTCAGACTCAGCTTTAATATGCAGTGTTAATAAGTAAAATCTTCCAGTTCATCCAAATAAAAGTGCTTAGAGTAAAAGTAAATTGAAAGGTTTTTGATATAGTTAGTCAATCAGAAGTGCCCAAATGAGAAGGCCATTTGATGACCATCATAAATATCCTAAAGGACGCATAAATATCACTGGTGAGGAAATGGATTTCTTTTCTATGGAAGTGAATACATAGATGTAGACGAGCAACTGTTTATATGATTCGGTAGTCAAATAGACGTTCTCTTCTGCTCTTTACCTTCTCGTTCAAACAATTATTTGGGGATTAGAGCTTATCGTTTTCAGATCTTCGAACCGCGCATCATAAGTTTTAGCCGATCATATGACAGAATATGAATTTGAAGCAATGCCTATCATATGCCTACATAAATCTAACCTGTTCTGAGCAAATGTGAAAGCAGACAGATAAGCTGAACCCCCAAAATGATGAGCTATTTTGAATACCTATATATATATTTGTCTTTGTTAATACTGATAATCATACCGCACCTCACCATATACGTGCAATGTTTGCCATGAATGCATCTGTCTACTAACTGTCTACTTGTATCATAAAAAGTGAGACAGTAATTTACAGAGTTAGCTAGTAAGTCAACTTCCAAACTGCATTCGCACATTCAGACTGCAGATTTTTTAACCGAGACATATTTGCCTGAATTATAATATTCCAAAAAACAATTCGTATTCAGCCCTTAATGTCGCGTAGTACAAAGTGACCAATGGAAGGACATATACAAAAAGTAATTAGGAACCATATTTTATAACTGGAATCAAATCCACAAACTGGTGACAACCGGCTATTTAAAGGCGACTTAGAGTAGGACAGATTACTGTGAACTAGACAATTTAGATAAGTCTCAAAGATCAAAACATGATGCATGTATAAACTTTACTTTATATCAATTAAAACTAGGAAAAATTAACGCACAAATGTAAAAGAAAACCAAAATATATCGAGTTTAAATGAACTTACGAATACTGAGGAAAATTTGAAGCAACACTAGTTGATCGAGAGTTTCGATCACTGTATGATGAGCTTCCGATCCAAGAACGATGTAAAGCAGTTAACCGACGACTTAGTTCGTCCCCGCTTGCAAGTGCTTGCAACTGACGAACTATATTTATTATAAGACGATCCATTGTAAACCATGGGTATGCATAAATGCTAAACATATCTCGCAATCGATCCTCGAATGTATTTATGTCTTCTCCTCCATCTAACAAATCTTTGACTAGATTGAGAGCGCGAGAATAATATTGTGACGGTTCAGTACCACCTGCGCATATTCACATAAATAAAAGTTGTTACATTATTTTTGTTGATATAATCCAGTTAATCTTAATAAGAAATTAAATGATTGTTTTTGTGCTAATGCACAAGTGCCAGGTTTTTTCCCGATTCTTTTTGCACCCTAAAAGGTCATTTTCACCTGTAAAACACTGAATTAAAAACTTAGATGGAATGAAATTTGATTACTCTTGACTCATTGCAAATTGTGAAATAATTTATCAACAAATATATTCTAACAAATAAAACTACCAAATTAGTTACTATAGATGATTAGTTGGATAGAAAATCAAGAATATACCATATGATTGAGCCAAAATCATGTAACCTTACTATACAATCTAGAATGTTTACATTACCCTGAAACAATCAATAATTACTTTGAAACCCAAACGTAAAAACATGAAAAGTGAGTAACACTCATTACAGACAACCTTCCATGTTGGGATTAAGATACATCATAATGGTGAATACGTTCTACCGATTGTTAAACTGATTCATGTATCGAAAGTACAAATATGAAAAGTTATTCGCTGAAACAATTTTTTTAACACAGATATTAGGATAGTTGGATAGTTGGATAAAAGCTTCTGGTGAATCTAAAAATTGAATTTACTAAAAATGTTCTTCAAATGTATGCTTAGCAGACACAAATGTTTACCAACATCGTTTACAAATATGTATCAAGGTCTCCAGATAAAATTGTCACGAAGAATGTTAGTTATAAGAATAGTGATAAATCAACTGATGAAAGAGGAAAACGTGCAAAATATGGAGACATCGTATGCGTATGATATAGTGATGAAAACTTTGGAGATAAAACATGAACTCAGTTGTACTATAGAGACTGACGTCAAGTCATAGTTTTAACCACCAATCCAGGTTACCCTAATAAACATCTGTCCACTTAAATAGCTCAGAGTATGAGTCTGTGGCACCATAAACTATGTCAAAGCCTGGTCAACCTACGCTTCGTCTGTTTTTAATTTAATACTACGTTAGTTGGGTAGGTTTAAAAGAAAGTATGCACCTGAACTGATTAGGACAAGGTTTGGAAGAATCTAGCCCCGAACGTAGCTGCTACCTTCGATGTGATGGTCTAGATTACCTAGCATGATGACTCAACGAAGCTACGTCGGCTGGAACATATGACCCTATAGGTTCTATAGTATCAGGCACGTCGATTGGAGAACGGCAAGTCAATGTCTGAGGGCGAAGTCGTACTGCTGACTGCAGAGAGGTGTGACAGCAGTAAGGTGTTTCCCTCGGACAACCAGCATCTGCAGCGATGCTGACTTCTCACAAGTAAGGAAGAGATTAGGAAAGACCGACCCTAAAAATGTCACATCACCTTACTTCACGGATTTCCTTCTCCGACGATAAGGCCACTTGAAGAGCAGAGCTGTTAGTTCCAAAAATAGTCTCCAAAATCTTTCGATAAAAAGGCCGTGCATGACCGGCCTCGAGCAGTTCTTCTTCGAACCCTAAGGTCTCTAAGGCTAACATTAATCTAACTTCCCTTTCAGCTACCTCCAGAAACACTCTTCTAAGCTGTGAGTAGCCGGGAAGTGACATCCGCCCTCATACACGTAACAGCACACGATACCAAATCGGTCACAGTCAAATCCTTCCTACACCTCCTAATAACTCGCTTATTGCCACTATTAACCCTTCTCACGTTACTTTATTATCCCGCGCCGCTAATGCAAACGACTAGAGTTCACGAAGCGTCCCTCTTGGTCTCCTGAAACCCCGTTCTGAACTACATGTAGCTTTTAATGTCCAGACACTGACATTGCCAAATATGACAAGCTTCCTTAGCCAGGAATTCAAAAACTTGGCACCATCGATGTATGCTGCGTCCCCGAAACGTGCATACACGATCCGAATAGCGTCATTCATTTGACTTCACCATGTCAAAACAAAGAGCCAACTCAATGTACTCTTCGTGTATATGAAAGCCCTCCTGCTGCTTCCCAGGGTCTCACCTATGTAGATAGAGAACTAGGTTCTCAGGCAGAACTAGTTCTCCTAGACCTGATCCCAGTGGATAGACGCTTATGCGCTGTCTGATTAAACGAGACGGTACACACTTGGAAAAATTGGGACATCCGCCGTCACCGCTTCGTCGTCTCTGCTCCCATTTAAAGGGGCTCAGATGAGACAAAACATGAATTTTAAAGGAAGCTTTCGGACCTCCTCAAAACGGGCGCTTTGAAAGAGTGATAGTATCGAGTGACTTAAATGCTCAAGGTGTCGCGGCTGATCGAACAATCTAGCCCCACAATTTTTAATGATGGTGGTCCAGATTTAGCAGTTAGATTGACTGAGATCTTAGGTAGGATCTGGGAACCGGGCGTAATCCTTGTGAATGGACTAAATTACTGATTCCGCACATCTATGAAAAAGGACAAACTCCCTTTTCTGACAATCACAGAGGAATCAGCCTAACTAAGATTGTTTCTAGAAATTAGTCTCGATAATACTTCCACTCCTAACTAGAGCTCGTGAAGAATAGACTCGAAAAAACCAGGCCGATTCCAGACCTGGAAGTAGTTGTGTAGACCACATATTCACTCTTCATCAGGTCCTAGAAAAGAGACACATTTCGGCGTCCCACACCATTGTTGCACTCCTAGACCTTAAAGCGCCATTCGACTATGATGATCGTGAGGTTCTATGGCGGTGTATATCAATGAAAGATGTACCAAAAGTACATTACCGCTATATAGACCCTCCATTCTGACACTAGTAATCAAGTCAGAGCTTATGACGAACTGTCATCATAATTGATTACTTCAAGTTGTGTAGAAAAGGGCAGGCCGCTTTCTACATTCTTGATCTGCATTGTCATTGACACTTACATCATTTCACTTACATCTTTTCAGGAGTTCCTCTTCTACCAGGAGATTCACTTGTTGACTTAGAATACGCCGATGACATAGTTGTACTTGGTGAATACGCTGATAAAACTACAGTCTTCTGACCACCCTGAGCAGCAATGCAAGCATGTTCGGGATGAGGTTCACCTACTCCGAATGCGAAATGTTGCTTCAGGATTGGGTTGCAACTGCACCTGAACTAGTGATAGGAAGTGAAGTAGTTGAGCTTGTTAACCACTTCAATTATCTCGGGAGTCTCATCAGTGCTGATGGCCAGGTGACTGACGAAATCTCAGAACGGATAGGCGACATATCAATATGCTAACCAAAGGACTAGTCTACAGCACATCAGTTTGCTCCGTCCTACTCTATGGCTGTGAAACCTGGCCTGTAAGAGCAGAAGATATTCTTAGGTTACTGGTTTTTGATCATAGGTGTCTCCGAAGCATTGCTCGTATATCTTGTAACTATCGAGTAATCAATGCAGTTGTTAGGAAACGGGTACTAAGCAAGGATGGCAAATCAATTAATGAAGTACCGCATCTTCATCAGTTGAGATGGTTGGCACATGTGTTACGTATGCCTAACCACCGACTGCCTCGATGAGCAATGTTTTGTTATGTAATAGTGAGAGAGAAAGAGCTTAGGGTGCGCTAACATAGTTTGAATGACTCAAGTGATGTTTAACAAGGCTGGTAACATTAAACACTTCTATTTCATTTTGTTGTTAACGCCTAACTTGCAGAAAATACTTTCATCCGACTTTTCAAAGATTAATCTGTCAGAAGACTCATTTTATCAACTTAAAGTACAAAGATAACGGTTTTATTTTATGTTTATAGGGATGAAATATACAGTAAGCCTACAAAATTGTTACGAATTTTTCAACTGACTATGAAAAAAACTTATATATTTCAACAACTACAATGAACATGAAATAAGCAAATAAATGAATTATTTACTATGCCTATATCCAGGAAGCTAATAAAGATTTGTAAATGCGAATTAAAAATGGTAGTCGAAGCCGTCAACTAGCTAATAAACTTCACAATTCGTTCAAATTTAACACACAAACATGTTCATTAACACCGAGAAAATAGTTTTCGAAATACATTTAGTATGAACATACCATATCGACGAAGTCGAAGCACTTCTGCAGCCTGCACGTGATATTCATTCCGTTCTGATGTAACCTGTTGAGCAGCTACAGCGCAATAAGATCGCAAGTGATGCAATCGACACAAAAGGAGATGATGCAATCTCAGAAAAGAATACCTAAAAAAGAAAAAAATCCGAAAGTCAACAAGAACGTAGCATCTGACACTTCAACTGATCCCAACAATCGAAATAAATAATGATCACAGTAAACTTTAGAATAGTTAACTGTGAAATAAGTAGTAGTCAGAAGTACTTATCCATTCTCCATGACTAATACATCGCAGTGCATACTATTATGTCAAGCCTACACGGTTTGTTCTAGTATTTGTAATTATTCACACACATTTTGATATTATTAATTATGCGTGCATAACCTTGAATGTTTTTATTTGAGCGTGTATGTGTATCGCTTATTCATTTATCACGTGCGTTTAGTTTATTTTAAGAGGGCTATGAATAGTTAGTCACGCCGTTTTCGGAAACACGTTCGGGTCTTGTATCGTATATCTAGCCTTTTCATAAGGCTTAACAGTCTTCTGCTACTTCCAAAAGGTAATCTTAAAGACGATGAAGTTTAGCGTTTATTCATCAAATAATTTTTCTGAAGTAGGTTGATAGTTGATTTATATGGAGTTATCTAAGTAATAATATTAAAACGCTATCTGATTTGAATTGATAAAAGTTCTAAAATCAAGTTAATGTTTCTATCATTTGGGACCTTGGGATAATTAATGAATTGTTTATTTGCTTTCAATCAATTTGGACGAGTCTACTGACTCCAGGAATAATTAATACATAGAGTTCAGAAAATCTACAGACGCTGATAGAAGTGAAATAGAATCTAGTTTAACCTAATATAAGTGCAATATTACACTCGAAATTATTATAGGGATAACAAAAAAAACAATTTACCATCTAAGGGTCAAAATAAGTAACTTAAAATCAATCTCGGAAATAAGACAGCTTTTGTGAAACCACAACTACCCTCATCATAATTAACACCAACGACTAAGCTATATACATAATACAAAATTGATTTATGGGTTATCATAGTTAAAATGTATGATGTGCAAATTAAAACAATTCCATAATCAACTAACCAATGGTTGTTTCCATACAGTACAGAATAACACTCATGTTTAGGTAAACTAGCTATGTAACCAAGCTCCATATTACGAAGTTCATTGGCAGAATTGTCGTGATTCATGTGACAAGGCATAGGTTTACTCTGTATAGATGATTCAGGAAAATTTAAATCATCTGATTTTAATTTCGAAGATGAATCGCTAGTTTGAATACCCAACAACTCCGTCGGCATTTTTATATCATCTTTTCGTAACTGATCACATTCAGTATGATCAGTAGCAGGAAATATTGTTTGTTCAGTAGTGACTGATTTTCGAGATTCGAGAAATCGCCTAGCTGATTTAGGTTGACGAACAGATCGACTGCGACAATTTTCTTCACTTTCAATAAAATCATCTGCTGTCGGCTCATCTTCATCTTTTTGGTTCACATCTTCCTCTTCATCCTCATCATCCTCATCATCGGACATTGGGAAACGATTTGCCATAAAAATATCTTGTAATACAGTTCGAACCTGAACATAAAAGAAAAACCAAATGTCGATGGATACTAAAAAAAGCTATTATTCAAAAGTAATGTGATGTTTATCACAAGATTTGTCTCCCTGGACCTAGAGACTGCATTTGACTGTCGATCGTGAGGTTCTGTGGCAGGGTCTGTCATTGAAAGGTGTACCAAAGAAGTACATTAACCTTAAACAAGCTCTCTATCCGAACACTACATGTCAAGTTACAGCTTATGGCGAACTGTCATCGGAATTAGTTACTTCAAGTAGTGTGCGTCAGGGATGCTCACTCTCCCCATTTTTGTTCAATTTTGTCATAGACATGCTCTTAGATATAACATTATCACCGTCCGAATCTTCAGGAGTGGACCTTCCACCAGCAGCCTCCCTTACTGACCTAGAATATGCCGATGATATAGTTCTATTCGGTGAAGACGCTGACAAAATGCAGTCTTCTGACCACCCTAAGCAACAATGCAAGCATGTTCGGGATGCGGTTCTCAAGGTCGAAATGCAAAATGTTGCTTCAAGATTGGGTTTCATGGGCACCTGAACTAGTGATAGGGAATGAAGTAATCGAACATGTAGACCGCTTTATGTATCTTGGGAGTCTCATCAGTGCTGATGGCCTGGTGATTGACGAAACCTCAGCACGGATACAGGAAGCTCGATTGGCTTTTGCCAACCTGCGTCACCTATGGCGCAGGCGAGATATCCGTTTGCTGACTAAAGGACGAGTGTACTGTGCAGCAGTTCGCTCCGTCCTACTGTACAGATTCGAAACATGGCTGTTGGAAGAAGGCTAGGGGCGACCAGACCAAAACATGGCAGAAATCCATGAAGTCACACACAAGTGGACTGAGTCATGTTGGTAGATGTAAGCTACCTGGTTGGGGTCCGCGAGACGTTAGTTATCGATGGTTAGAGACCTTGAACGACATGGCTCAAAATCGTTTGCAATGGCGCAGGTGCATCCACTCTTTGTGTTCTGTGAAATTCTAAGCTTCTGCATTCCTCATAATCTCTACCTTTCTCCTTCTAATTTTATCTTACTGAATTATACTTCTCGAGTCATATCTTCGCTCCCTAATCTTCTCCATTACTGCTAATACTTCTACTATCGCTATCACTCTTGGATTTGAACTGACAGTTGTGTCTCTGTGCTGATGTGGTATGGCAACCTGAACTGATGTACTTACGTACGAAGTTCTGCGTTGTATCTGTCTGTCTGTCTGAAAATGTTTATGTGACAGTGGCAACTGATCTGTGACACTTTCTATCAAACTCTTAATCAAATCTGAACAACTCCTATATCACTTATCCATCCATAAGTGCCATTGTAATATTTCCTTTCTGCTATGTATTAATGAAATCGAAATTCTATTCTAATTGATATTGGAATTAGAATAATTTTCATCCATCAACAGCTTATGTTTATTTCATTAGATTCCTGTTAATTTGCAGTTATGTTTAAACTGTACATACTTTTTTCTTTTGAACACAACAAAATCATGGTAGAATAATGAATAAAAGATGACACATAAAATTTATGTATGCTCATTTCAGCACCAATTGTATAGCGCAACCAGCATAACGATAGTTAAGAAATAGAACCAAGGTACTACTTCTTGAAAAAGTCTAATTAATCAGTAGCACTGCTAGTTCTAAAAGTACAAAATTTATGTAATATTGCTTTGGTATCGATCAGAAAGTACACAAGCCTGAAAACAAATATAAATTTCAAATAACATGAACTAGAAAAATCTAGAAAAGTTACAAAACGATTGGCCCTCATTAATTTATCTATTCAATGATGGTACGGAGAGACTGATGTGTCCATTGCAGATCAATCAGTGCTGGTAGACAATACTAGCAAATGTTAGGAGGTTCCGGCATAAACACTCATTCTTGAGTTGAGATGTGTTGAAGTGGGCTAGTTATCCAACACAGACAAGGTATGTTATAACTAAGCTAAAAGAACGTCTAGCACTAAATAAATAAATGCGAACTTTGCTTTATCACAACACATTCTGAACTAAATTAATTCAACACATTAAATCATATATTTCCTTACATAGTTTTATAAGGAATATATTAACCAGAGTATTTATCGATGTTGAGCTGAACTACAAAAAGCAATATAAATACAATCGAAAGTTACAAACCTACTGAGGTATGCCGATAACACGATAAGAAAGATATACTAACTATAGTATTGGAATGTTAAAAAATTTACTAATTATGTACTACCGTATTCACATACCAAACATTTCATGGAGCGTTTATCACTTTTGCTTGCATTAGACTGCCTTTTAACATGATGGATGATCAAAGAGGCAGCATCTTCTAGTAGTGTATTCCTAACATCTGGTGGTGGATACACCAGAGTAAGATGAGCTGATTCATCTTCATTATTACCTTCCAAAACATTTGCTAACGCAGATCCCATAGTTCCTGGATTATTGATATCTCGAGAAATAAGGTTTCGTTGAGTGATCAGAGTAGAAATCATTTTCCCAACAGGATCTGAGGTGGAGTGACACAATGGAACCTGGAAGGGAATAGTGAAATCGGTATAAATGGGTAATCAGAACCAAGTCAGTCAGTTAGTTAAAACGTAGAACCTGGTACGTACATCAGTTCAAGTTGTCTTGCCTGATTAGGACAAACAGATGAAATGGTCAGGTCGAATTCCAGAGCGATATAAGTAGTAACAGTATTAGTAGTAATGAAGAAGACTAGGGACAGAGAGAACGAAAGTACAAATCAGTGAAAAAAAACAGGAAAGATGATAGTGGATTCAGAAATTTGGAATTTGAAGGAAGACAAACGACGAATACATCTGCGTCATTGTAAGCGATTTTACGCCATGTTATTCAAAGTCTCTGATCACTGCTTACGATCACTATGCAGTACTATGTAGTCTTCAACTACTATCACGGCTCATGGACTGGTGTCATGGTTTGGTCTGGCCGCCTCTAGCTTTCTTCCAAGCCACTCCTACACTACAAAACATTGCTCATCGAGGCAGTCGGTGGTTAGGCATACGTAACACATGTGCCAACCATCTCAACTGATGAAGATGCGGTACTTCATTAATTGATTTGCCATCCTTGCTTAGTACCCGTTTCCTAACAACTGCATTGATTACTCGATAGTTACAAGATATACGAGCAATGCTTCGGAGACACCTATGATCGAAAACCAGTAACCTAAGAATATCTTCTGCTCTTACAGGCCAGGTTTCACAGCCATAGAGTAGGACGGAGAAAACTGATGTGCAGTAGACTGGTCCTTAGAAGGTCAACGCCTGGAAAGTCAGTTGATGAAAATGTCGTCTATAAAAGCATGTTGGTGACGAAGTTGAACAAGAATGGAGAAAGTGGACTGTTCTTCCCGACGCCACTCCAGGTAATCGATTCTGATGACAATTTACCCTACGCTCTGATTCGATCAGTAGAGTTTTCGTAGAAAACCTGTACAAATTTAGTAAAATTCTTTGACACACCTTTCAATAACAGAGTGACACAGAACCTCACGATCAACAGAGTCAAACGCCGTCTTATGATAAAGGAATACAACTATTGTTAGAAGTCAAAAGGTATGTTCCATAACCCGGCGAAGTGTGAATATTTCATCTAAACATTCATGTACAAACCTGAAACCAGCCTGGTTTTCTAGAGTCTGTTCTCTTAGGAAGTAGAAGTATATTAGAATCTACAATGATTAAACCGATTCCGTTGTGACTGTTACAAGAGGACTTTTGTACTTTTCAATAGACTGAGATGATCAACCATCGAAAACGGTCATCAGATGACACCACGTCCACATCTCACATTCTAGCTAAGAACGCAATTAATCTAGCTGCTCAAACTGAACCACCATCCTTAAAATTATCAGGTGTTAATTCATCAGATGCTGCTGCTCTCCCTTGCCTTTTCGAGTTACTAAGAGTCGGATGACTAATATCAATTTTCCATTTAGATTACTTGGAGATGGTGCGGAGCTGAGGTGTGGCTGAAAGCTGGAAATATAACCAAGTGAAAATACCCAAATTATGCAGTAAGAACAGCGATTATCAGAAAAGGTTTAATAAGTTCACAATATTAATGGTAGGCGAATAGTTAATAAAAAGTAACCTGAATCTTGATAAATTGATCATAAGCTTATCAGAAAAGTTGAATTCAAAATTCTAAAACCTTTTACTTATCAAAGATATCTCTCAATACTAGGTTTGCTTTGACACAAAAAGACGATATCAACTTAATCCAATTTACGATATTTCTAATAACTTTATTGAATGAAACTTCAAACTAGTTTTCCTCCTATGAACTGAAAATATCGGGAAAGGTTTATGGCGATTAAACTGAACTGGAAGAAAACATCGACTAATTGTTTGTATTGTTTTTCAGCTTGAGTTTTAGTAATGACAGTAGGTAATACACCACAAAATCAATCACAATAACTTAGATTCATTTAGTTGATAAATGAATAATATTTAGAACGAACGGGCAATTGAACATTATCTGGATTCGCTGCAACTGGTGAATAAATGATGAACATTAAAACTAACAAGTAGATTGACAACCTGTAGACCAAATAAATTCAAGAACTGAAGCAGCGGTAGTGACCTTAGCAATCGATCTTAATCGGGTGGTAGATATCTTGGACTCATATATTTCGATGTAGAAATAATCATTTTTGTAAATAATAAATAACCCATGATAGATTTAAAGAGGAATAATTCAACTAAAAAGCTTACCTTATCATTACGCGCAATTGTTTCAATCTGACTAATCATAGTCTTACTACGAATGAATGGGGCATCTCGTTGCTTGAATGTCGCCCCTTGGTGGTCTAAAGAACGTAAATAATTGCGAGCATCCTGATCTGCCCACGAACGTTGATAGTTACGAATAGTTTCTCGCCACTCTGTATCTTTTTGACGCATACGTTGTATGACTAACGGGAGAACAGTATTGGGACAATTTTTCAAGCCATATATTACATCTCCTGCCTTATCACCATAAACTCTGAATACCAACAAAAGTAGAAACGTTATGATATAAATGGAACGACGAATTAAAAATGACATCAATCGGTTACGATATAAAAAATATTATCGTCGACTGGAATTAATTAAGTACAATAGCTGCTATCTATTCAACTCGAAATATCAAATATGCACTGGCAATATCTACCTAATAATTTAAGTAATCCGGAACTATTAGTTACACTATTTTAAACATATAAGATGTTTTAATCTAAAGAGCGGAAATCAATTATTTGGCACGATCATTAACTTGAAAAGATTATGGTTAAATCGACTGAAACATAATACATTGTAATAATGTTAACAATGATAGATACCTGTGTATAGCTTTCCTCATTAAAATCGCGGATGTCCCACCTAATTTGTCATCCAGATGGAATTGGTTGAGTTCCTCTTTACTCATTCTGTCCATGCGTCTTTTCACAACAACAAGATTTTGCATTGCGGCTCGATTGAGTTCAGTGACCATATCTACTTCATAACGTTCGTCTTCTACACGATACATATTTTCTTCATACTGGTTCTTTTTGGATGATACGAACTGAGAATCTTCAGAAGTAAGCGAAGAGAAACTAATATACGAGTCATTCAAAACCTGCAATAATAAATAAAATTTTTCTCAGAAAAATGAGACGACTGTAGAGTATAACAAAAGAGAAAACTGATAGGTTACCGGCATACTAAATTGAGTAAGCATGACACCAATCTATCAAGTTACTAACAATTGAACTAAACCATGTTAGTGTGTGTAAACTACCAGGTTGGGGTCCTCAAGACAGTGGTAACAGAAGGTTAAATACTTTGAACAAGTGCTGGAAATCATTTGCAATGACACAAATGAATCCATTTTTGTCGTCCCCAAAATACTATGCTTCTGGATTGTTCATGACTTTCCTCGCTTTTCTTTCAATTTATTTCACTGGCTTGTAACTTTGTGATTCATGTCTTCAATCCCTAATCTTTTCCATAAACAGTGGTGTAGCTCCTACCTCTACTGCTATGGACAGACAGACAGATACAACGCAGAACTTCGTACGTAAGTACATCAGTTCAGGTTGCCATACCACATCAGCACAGAGACACAACTGTCAGTTCAAATCCAAGAGTGATAGCGATAGTAGAAGTATTAGCAGTAATGGAGAAGATTAGGGAGCGAAGATATGACTCGAGAAGTATAATTCAGTAAGATAAAATTAGAAGGAGAAAGGTAGAGATTATGAGGAATGCAGAAGCTTAGAATTTCACAGAACACAAAGAGTGGATGCACCTGCGCCATTGCAAACGATTTTGAGCCATGTCGTTCAAGGTCTCTAACCATCGATAACTAACGTCTCGCGGACCCCAACCAGGTAGCTTACATCTACCAACATGACTCAGTCCACTTGTGTGTGACTTCATGGATTTCTGCCATGTTTTGGTCTGGTCGCCCCTAGCCTTCTTCCAACAGCCATGTTTCGAATCTGTACAGTAGGACGGAGCGAACTGCTGCACAGTACACTCGTCCTTTAGTCAGCAAACGGATATCTCGCCTGCGCCATAGGTGACGCAGGTTGGCAAAAGCCAATCGAGCTTCCTGTATCCGTGCTGAGGTTTCGTCAATCACCAGGCCATCAGCACTGATGAGACTCCCAAGATACATAAAGCGGTCTACATGTTCGATTACTTCATTCCCTATCACTAGTTCAGGTGCCCATGAAACCCAATCTTGAAGCAACATTTTGCATTTCGACCTTGAGAACCGCATCCCGAACATGCTTGCATTGTTGCTTAGGGTGGTCAGAAGACTGCATTTTGTCAGCGTCTTCACCGAATAGAACTATATCATCGGCATATTCTAGGTCAGTAAGCGATTTTCCTGGTACAAAGTCGACTCCTGCTATGGGGTTTGAACTGAAAAATTTATCGCTTTGTGCTATTGTGCAGTGGCAACTTGAATTGATGTACATACCTATTAAGTTCTACAATGTGACTGACTGTGTTAACTTGCAGATATATTTTATGTTAAAGGGAAGGAAAACAACGGTTTGAGTAGAATAACAAATCCATTTTAGTTAAATTCTTATCAGCTGCTTACAATGTTCATGCTTGATTATTGTTGTTCGCTGATTGGACCATTTATTACAGTATGTACACTTGGATATAATCTCACTTTGACTAACTGTATAACATTGCTTTTAAGTCAAATTCATTTACGAATTTCGCATCGCGTTCTCCGAATTTTTCATCTTATCTGCACATGGGTTTTCATTTATGTATCGACCTTTTGCGTGACTTCAAATTATAAAATCGATCCTTACATTTGATATCCTAATATTCTAGGAAAATATTTTTCTTCCAGTCAACTCCAACACAAAATAACATCGCTAGTCGAGGTAGTCAGTGGTTGAGAATACGGTTTACTTGTGAAGACTTGTACTAAAGATCTGCAAGAAATCTCTAAATTTCTGAATTTAGTGGCAAACGTATTCACAAGTTGAAACGACTTAACATCCAATTTATCATGAAATTACTATTATATGTTTCTAAACTTCTAATAATTGGCTTACCTCCTTTGCAACAGGACATTTTTGACGACCCGAACACTTGCTCTGTGGAAAATTCGATGGTAGCGCTCGATAGCTTACACCACACGTTCGAAGTTTAGTAAAATCGAGATCCAGTCTTTTTTGGGATACCTCACTGACAATTGATACTAGTGAAGAGGGTAGCTGATTGTTCATGTTGTTTGATAAGACATCAGAACAAGTATGAGCGTCGCACGGAAGACTGTAGGTACTGTATTTATCACGATCGTGCTTATCTCGACCAAAACCATGAGTATGAGACTGAAACTGTCCAAGCCCTTCCTGAGATGAATTGCGTGATGACTAGATAACCCAAAGAGACAACCATAATAAGTGACATTCACGGAAAAAAATAATCGGTGAGGCTAGTACTAAATGGTCGTAAGATAGTAAACTCTGATTACTGATAACAGTTTGTACAACTACAATTTCTATCACTTTGAACTAGATTAGCCGTTTATTGATAAAGGCGTTTAACTCAGCAATTAAGTGACAGGTTTTAACCCCTGTTTACTTACTACGATATGGAAGTTTGAGGAATGAAAGGTTAATACTGACAGTAATCGTATCTAATGGTTGACTAATAGGCTATTCTCATGTGTATTAAATATATATGTACGAGCACGTAATTTCTGGAAATGGATAGAACAAACATTAAGGAAAGCACCCAACTGCGTCACGAAACAAACCCTTACTTGAAATCCCCAAGGTCAAAGAAAAAGAGGAAGTCCAAAAACATATTCCACCGAGAAATGGAGACAGATATAAGAATGAACGACAATTAGACAGAACTAAAAAGGAAGGCCCAGGACAGAGTATGTTGGTGAATGCTGGTCGGTGGTTTATGCTCTACTAGGGGTAACAGGCATAAGTATGTAATTGAAATTTTGATGTAGCCACAAAACCAGTTCGCTAAGGAAACACTAGATAAGTCCATGAGGTTTAACTTTGCACAGGTATCAGTTTATTGGTCGTCCACTGTAAAATCCTTGTTAACTTTCAGCGTACATATATATATATGTAATCGGACAAGTTTTAGGTCCTAATCAACCCGTTCACCCAAAAATTAAATATAAATGCAAATGTCTGTTTTGCTTTCTTCATGAATTTCTCGAGTCTTATCATCATTTCATTGGAAGTATTAAAACAATCCAAATTACCGGACACTAAGTGTACATCTTTCAGAGCAGGTAAACGCCTAGTACACAAAATAATTTATGCCTAATGATATCAAAGTTGTAATAATTGAAGTCAGTGGGTTGCAAGGTACAGATTATCAACTGAACTAATCAAATCATACGAGTCATTTTGGGACAAACCACTTTTGAATGCAATCGCATTACGTAGAGCTTGGCTTTTTTCACCAAGTTCGTTAACCCGGAGAGTAGAATAATTTTTAAATTCTTCTTACCATGACAAAATCACTGAAGCGCTTCCAAACTTCTACATGTCTTAAAAACAGGGGGTGAGTTGCTTCCAATAATTCATCGGCTGAAATTATTCGACGATTAAACAGACAAACATTTTGTAGGAAGGTTTGATAGGAACGATTCCCGACTGAGCTGTCTGCATCTAAAGCATCTCGGATCTAGTGAGAAAATGAAAATCTACGATAAAAACATACCTTCTGTAACAGTGAAATGCCAATCCCTGTAGTCAGTTGGTTTGCATCAACAACACTTACATCTCGAACAGATGAACGTGACTTTTTAGGTGGATTGAGAGAAGGAATAACGTTTGGGAATATGCTCTGAGCAGGGGCGATTCGTTTTAACTTTTTGGCATCAGAGTTTGCAGGACTTCCCTCCTGACATGGACGCTGTTTACAGGAAGATAGTGCCAAGTTGATACCTTCTGAAACACGATTTATCAACTGAGGCACTGGAACAGATGAGTCCAACACATCTGATCCCCCAAGCTGTGAAAAATTGGAATTCTTCCTGTTTATCATTGTTTCGGTCTATTAGAAAGGAAAATTACTTAGGAAAGATAAAGACTTACAACAGCACTCGTGACACCAAATGATTCAGGCAGGAACTGACTGAATTCTTGAAGTAGATCTTCTTGACCACCAAAAAGCTTAGCAACGTCCTGGTAAACCTGTAATTCTGCCTGTTTGCGGCACATAGGGTCGGAATGTCGTTGTTCTTTTTGATACCATTGTAAGATATCCAAGAAGCGTTTGTAGACATCAGGTATACCCTGGAAGCGATTCTATATCAATTATGGTTTGGAAAACTTCATACAACTTACTTTTATCTTATTTACATACTGGAGAGCATGATGGAACGACTGAATTTGTTGATGCTGTTGATATACATGAGGAGACTGAGTTAAATTCGAAGCATTGTGGGAGCTTCTAAGTATAACATTGGGAAGGTTTTCTTGGTAATCTGTCGATAATAACTGTTGCTGGCTCGATGAGTTAAAATTGGGATTATCAGGCTGAATGTTGGGAGTTAAAACATGGACAGGAGGTGAAGCACTAGTTAAAGGTAGGCTGCTCGATACAACCGGGACATGGGAGTTTGGGCGACTGGCAGGTTCATAATGGCTACTAACTAAGCCTGGAGTCCATTCATTAGACGCCTCAGTAATTTTAAGTGAAGCACAAACCCCTTTTACTGGAGTAACATTGTCAGTCGAAGATATAGATAATGTTGTTCTTGAAGGGATAACAGTACAAGTAGGTTTGGTATTAAAAGATTGATGAGATGTGGGTGTATCCATTCGATAACCCTGAGGTATGAATGTATTAAACCCAGTAATGAGATCGGGATGACCCTCGAACAGTTCACGCACTCGGCGAATAACAACCTCTGTCCCAATTCTTAAGAAAATAAATAATAACTTGTAAAACTTACGTCTGTGCCTTGAAATCACGCATAACATCAAGAAAGTCCATATAGATAGCCCCTTGACCAGAAAACCTAGCCTTTACCTGGTCTAAGTAAGATAGCGCATCCTCAACTTTGAGGCACTTCATCATTGTCTACTACGAACTACAATAATTATAAAAACAAAAATTTTAACCAGAGAAAAAAATAGACGAAATTCCATAAAGTGGGTACCTCATTTTTAGCGTAAGACGGTACGCAAGAACTAAATCTACATACCTTCTTTAACATGATTCACTTTTTAATGAATACAAATCCAGCTGACTGATGATACCTAAGTTTATACCTTTGAAAATGAAGTCTTCAAACTCAGCGTTTAAACTTACAAACAATAGTGATTAAAAGACAAGGTTCTGCTGCATTTCATTAAACAACCAATGGCCAAACCAAAACATGGCACAAATCCATGAAGTCACTGACAAGTGGACTGGGTCATGTTGGTAGATGTAGGCTACCTGGTTGGGGTCCGCGAGATGTTAATTATCGATGGTTAGAGACCTTGAACGACATGGATCAAAATCGTTTGCAATGGCGCAGGTGCATCCACTCTTTGTGTTCTATGAAATTCTAACCTTCGAAGTTCCTCACCACCCTTGCCTTTGTCTTTTTTTTTTAAGTCTTTCACTAGATTCTACTTCTTGAATAATATCGTCAAACCCTGAAATTTCTGATTGGGGCTATTACTTTCACTACCTACACTTTATGGGATTGGAAGTGACAATTGCATCTCTGTGCTAATACAGTATGGTAACTAGAATTGATGTACGTGCGTACGAAGTTCTACGTTTAATCAATCAATCAATAGCGACGTAGAACTTCGTACGTACGTACATCAGTTCATGTTGCCATACCACGTTAGCACAGAGATGAAATTGTCAATTCAAATCTCATAGAAGTAGAGATAGTAAAGATATTAACAGTAATCAGAGGTTAGGATTAGAAAATAATATTCAAGAAGTAGAATCTAATGAACGAAACTTAAAAGAAAAAGAAAGAGGTGGTGAGGAACTCCGAAGATTATGATTTCATAAAACACAAAGTATGAATGCACCTGAGCCATTGCAAACTATTCTGAGCCATGTCCTTCAAGGTCTCTAACCATCGATTACTACAATCGAGTTCTATGTTGCAGCTGACTGACTGACTGACATCATTCAAGACAATAGGCTTAATAAGTTATTACTAGTCAAACGTTCGTGCTGACTACAAATTCAACATGCGAGTATGTAAAACACATTTCAAAACTAGAAAGTTGCAAGATAAATGTGTTTAGTTATCTATCGGTGGCGACTGTTGATGAGGTTGACGTCCTGAGGAGACTTTTGGATCTCTCCTTGAAAACGAGATATCTGCTATCTCCAGACATTTAAGAACAGTACAACAGTTAATTCGCGAATTTCCTAACTCTCCGTACAATGACCAAACAATCAGTCTAGGGATAGTGACTAGGCACCAGCAATACGAACTAGGTTAGTTTCCCAAAGGTAAATTTAGTCGAAACCAGATAAGAACAGCTACTCAACGTCATTTTGACTAACGAAATACTTATATCACTGATATAGAAAAAATGTCTTCATAGCACATCACATTTTTAGGCAACATTTAGTGCCCCATGGTCACTTAAAAGACGAGTTTCAGCCGTTAAACAAAAGGTAATGTGTTGGATGAAGGCGTTTCTTCGCACCCAACGACCACGTAATAGTCGTACAGTAAGTGCTATATCTGCAGTCAAGACTACGACTTAAGAATTACCATTAGCTGATAATAAATGTTACCTCCCCACAGAAATAGACAATGTGTAGGCAAATTTAAGAGTTTGAAAGAACCTAAATTATGGTAGATATAGGTAGGAAAGCAATGATACACCCAAAACATTTGTGGAACCCGAACAATTTGATAACTCAATCGCCTGATCATAAGACTGGGGTTGTATATTGAATATATAACACATATGTACCTTCAATTTCAACGTGTTTACTGTAATTAATGGCACTGAGGTTTGAAAAGAAAATACAAAGTTAAACTGAAATACATAGATATACAGACTTCAGTTCAGCCAAGTAACCATAGAGAAGCATTGTAAATAAATATACCAACATGAAAACATGAATCATAAAATTTTACGCAAAGTTATGGATAAGCATAAACATGACAACAAAAAGAACTAAGAGCTTACTATGCTTCATTGGTAAAGGCAATTTGATAAGAGTTAAAAGTACTGGGTAAATTGCGGAAATGAACTAACGTGCAACTTCAAACAAAGGGCATAATACTTAGTTAGTTACTCAGTAACCAAATATTAAAATAAGAATAATATTCAGTACATAAGTATCACTTTTTTCAATAACCTGTATCAGCATTCTTCAACTTTAAATCTCAAGAATATCCAATGATTTCTAATGTTCAATAATATTATTAGGAGAGATAAATTTGATCATATTTTCACCTTCTTACTTTACTCCTATTCTCTCTAAAACATCAGTATGATACTCGATACATTTGCAGAACAGATATTACAATGGTAAATATACATCAGAGAAATTTTATCAGATTTTTCTCATTAATTGTACACAAAAGATACAACTATGTAACTTCATATTACTCATCAAGCAAACTCCGAACGTCTACCATTCATATTATTTACCTCTAAACAGTAGAGAACTATTGGGGGCAGTTAGAATCTTCCAATTTTAACCGATTCCCGGGATAATTCATGCCCGGATTGATCCTCATACTTTGCTGCAGTTAAATAAACGTTGATCAGTCTGTAATGTTGACCTCAAAAAATCTAAGCTTATGTTTCCGAAAAACAACCACTGTTAGTGTTTAGAATGGACCCTATAAATCAGAGGTGCTGTTTCTTTCTAATCAGAAATTGGCATGCAGATTCGATACATGATAAACAAATGAATTTACTCATCTTTCCAGCCGGAGTGAAAGCCACGCGTTAGTTCGCATAATCAGACGTAATAGATGATGAGTTTGCTATCACTGTCACACCCCCAAGTGATCTATTCTAACCTTCAGTATGAAACATTTCCCTGGCCTTTGTAGTAATTGTATCGTTCGTGTAAGTAACCTTGAGAGATGTGATATCAGGTATGTCTGTAGATTGACTTGCATCTCTTTTTTGTTTAGGGAAACTGCGTCACCATCATTCTGTGATACAGTTTACTACCAAACTCTAGTAATTTGCGTAATAGCTTCATTTTTAATATTAATGTCTTCCATCCACTACTAACAGGTTCACAATATACTTATGAAGTAAACGATTCGCACTCAGTCTTTCGAATTTACATTGTCTCAATATGACAAGTTGGCAGCGAACATACGAAGTTAAATGGAATGTATATTTCACCGACTTAATTATCGTCGGATCATAGTGTAGTCAAATCGTTAATAAAGTTTACCAAACTTTCAGTCAGTCAAAAAATTTGCTTCTAAGATCTTCGCCGATGATATACACGAGGAGTATCGTCTCTCAAAATTTTGTGAAACAAACTGCACATGTAAGTAGGGAATGCACAGTGATTTGATGTACAAGTGATATTTGATTGTTATTGTTTATTACTGTGACTCTTGTGACATTATGAATTAACTCCTATTCAGCATAACCGCTCAGATCAATTTTGTAACTAGTTTTCTCAGTAGAAAGTAAAAACGGTTCACGGTTATAAATGCGAGCCAAGAACGAAGTTAAAATGATGCTTGGTTGAGATTTACATCTATTATTACTTGGGTTTTTTTCCGTGTGGACGAGCAATTGGTGATAAAGTCGTGTATGAATAAACTCAAGATTATAACGTAGTTCGGTTGATTGTCATTTTTTCTGCTCTCCGTGCACAGACCTCTGTTGCTTAAATATATAAGATTTTGCGCCTAATTAGCGTTCATATTTATCAACGGCATGTACATACATTTCTCCGTCATATGTGATTCGGTTGATGCATTCTATCTTGTATCGGTGGATCTTGCGTTTTCATTTTTGTATAATGGAATTAATGCTTCAAAAGCTGCTGCTACGCTGGCCGCATTCATCTACATTATCTCTTGGGAGCGGCATACAAGCTCTAGATTACCTGTGAAGTCCAAATCGTCTAGCTGCAACCAAGCTGCTTAATGCGCTTTGTGCTTACCTCCAGATTTTTCAGACATCATAATCCAGTTGATCGCCAGTAGAAACTGAAAGGCTAAATGTAAACAACCTTACAATACTGACTCCAGTCCAGTCAGTTGCAACGCAGAGATTCGCACGTTCGTACATAAGTTCAGGTTACCATACCACATTACCATAGAGACGCAAATGTCAAATCAAATCCCATAGTGATAAAGATAGTAGAGGTATTAATGGTAATGAAGAAGAATAGGGTTCGAAGATTTTATTCAAGAAGTATAACACAGTGAGATAAGGTTAGACAGACAAAGGTAGAGGTGCTGACGAATCCAGAAGATTAGCGTTTGAGAGAACACAACGAATGGATGCACTCGCGCCATTGCAAACGATTTTGAGCCATGTCATTCAGGGCTTCTAACCATCGGTAACTGTCTGGCGGACCCCAACGAGGTAGCCTACATCTACCAATATGACCCAGTCCACTTGTCAGTGACTTCATGGATTTGTGCCATGTTTTGGTCTGGCCGCCCCTAGCTTTCGTCCAACCTACTCCTACACCACAAAACATAGCTCGTCGAGGCAGTCAGTAGTCAGGCATTCATAACACATGTCCCAACCACCTCAAATGTTACAACACTTCATCTATTGATCTGCCATCCTTACTTAGTACTCATTTCCTAATGGCAGCATTGCTTACTCGGTAACCCCACGATATACGAGCATTACTTCGGAGTCACCTATGATCGAATACTAGTAACTCATGAATATCTTCTACCCTCAACGGCCATGTTTCGCATCCATATAGCGAACCACCGCGCAGTACACCCGTACCTTGGTTAGCAAACGGATATCTCGCCTACGCCATAAACGGCGTAAATTGGCAAAAGCAAATCGAGCCTCCTATATCCGTGCTGAGATTTCCTCAGTCACCAGTCTTACAGCGCTGACAAAACTCCCCAGATTCGTAAAGCTGTCTAGACGCTCCAAAACTTCACTCCCTATCACTAGTTCAGGGGCCGATGCAACCGATCTCGAAGTAATATTTTTCATTTCGACGTTGAGAACCGAATCCCGAACATACTTGCATTCTTGCTTAGGGTAATCAGAAGACAGCATTATGTCAGGGTATTCACCGAATAGAACTACATAATCGGCATAATCCAGATCACTAAGCGACCATCCTGGTGGACGGTCAATCACTCAATCCGATGGCTCAAAATCGTTTGCGATGGCGCAGGTGCATTCGTTCTTTGTGTTCCCTCAAATCCTAACCTTTGGACTTCCTCACCACCTTTGCTTTTGTTTTCTTCTTTTTAAGTCTATTTCACTAGACTCTACTTCTTCAATAATATCTTTTAATCCTAACCTCTACGATTAATGCTAATACCTTTCTTTACTACCTCTACTACTGTGGGATTTGAATTGACAATCACATCTCTGTGCTAATGTGGTATGGCAACTTGAACTGATGTACCTACGTACGAAGTTCTACGTCGCTATTGATTGATTGATTGGTATTATTCAAGAAGTAGAAACTAGTGAAATAGACTTAAAACGATAAAGTGATGAGGAAGGATGCCTAAATGTGTGTCTGTGTTCCAGGACCTGTCGTAGTGTGAATATGTGGTCTATACAGCCACGTCCAGGTCTAAAACCAGCCTGGTTTTCTCTAGTCTGCTCTTCACGAGCTTTCGTTAAGCGTCGAAGTATCATTGAGGCCAATATTTTAGATACTATATTAGTTAGACGTATTCCCCTATGATTGTCACAAGAAGACTTGCGTCCTTTCTTATAGATTGGGACAGTCAGTGGTTGAGACCACTCGGATGTGATTACATCCAGTTCCCAGATTCTACCTAAGATCTCAGTCAACCTAGCTGCTAAAACTGGACCACCATCCTTAAATATCTCAGGGGTCAGTCTATCAGGACCTGCAGCTCGCCCTCGCTTCAGATTTCCTAACGCTTTTTCAACTTCATTAAGACTGGGGGAACTTACGTCGATTTGCCATTCAGGATGACTTGAGATGGTGGGTAACTGAAGAGTGGCTCGAGGCCAGTTGAACTGATCCCTAAAATGTTCTGCCCATCGATCCAGTCTCCTGGATTGAGAATGGATAATGAGACCATCCTTTTCCGAAATAGTCTCACTCACATTTGGGTTCCTAATACCGGTTTTCTTGATAAGGCGGAAAAGTTGTCTAGTGTTGCCTATCGCCGCTGCCTATTCAATCGCTTTTGCTTTCGCCACCCACCACTGTTCACGGTCGTTACGTAGGCTTTTAATCAGTCTGCGCCTAAGCTGACTTCGTTCTTCATCATGTTCAGAGCCAGGTGGGATGAGTTTACGAGCATCCATCAGTTCGGTAGATGCTACAGAGATCCACGGCTTCATCCTAGGCTTATGGTTTACCTTACTAGAAGATATCACTGCTGTTTCCACAGTCTCTTCGATATCATTCCAACCTGCTTCCGGATGGTAATTGCTTACATGGTTACCTAACTCTCTTTCTAGTTGCTCCTGAAATATATTCTTAGCTTTATTATCATTAAGTAAAACCCTAAGAGGCTTCCATACGGTGTATTTCCTACGTCCGGTAAGTCGTAAACAAATACGAGCTTGCACTAGAGCATGATCTGAATGTAGACATGTGCCCCAGAACGAGCTACAGTCCTCTATCGAACCTCTTCCATCGGTGGCTGATGGTGATGTGATCTAGTTGGGTCCAACGTTGAGACGACTTCGGGGGTCGCCAGGTCAAGAGATGCTTTTCCTTATCCCTAAAGATAGTGTTTGCTAGAAATAGGCGGTTATCTGAGCACAGTTGTAACAGACGGTCCCCATTATCTGTTGTTTGATCCAGGAGACCATAAGGTCCACCTAGGTCCGTACATTAAATGCTTCAACATTTAATTTAGAACGAGGTTCCGGGAGACCATGAATAACGTTTTGTGAACTCGCATCGCTTGCATTAGCGGTGCAGTATGACAAAGGAATGTGAGAAGAGTTAGTCGCGGAGATAAGAGAGATTTTAGTGCGTATAGGAAGGATTTGATTGTGATCAAAATGATCTCATGTGCTGTTTTGGGTATGAGGGTGGATGTCACTTCCCGGCTGCCCTCACCGTGGAAGGGTGTTTCTTGAGGAACCTGAAAGAGAAGGTAGATTAGTGTTGGTATTAGAGACCTGAGAGCGTGACCGCAGAGTACAAGGGACAACTGCTTGAGGCCGGTCACGCACGGCCTTTTTATGAAGGGTTTTTTGAGTATTTGTTCCGCTCTTAAAAGGCCTTAGTGGGCAACCCTTACCACCGGAGACAGAAATCCGTGAGGTAAGGTGAGGTGTGACATTTTTAGGGTAGACCTTTTCTAACCCTTACTTCGCTGCATATTCTGGCTGTCTGAGGGAGACACCTTATTGCTCTTACACTGCTACGCAGTCAGCAGTAGGACTTCGCCCTCAGACTTTGAGTAGCTGCTTTATTCTCATCGTTCTCCAATCAACCTGCATGACATGATAGAACCTTCAGGAATTTATGTTCCAGCCATTGTAGTTCGATTGGGTCATCACGATAGGCAAACCCGAACACGACGTCAAGGTAACACCTACGGACGGATTACAATACTGAAGGGAGCATGATATCCGATTTATAACCACAGGTAGCTATTATAGAAGCATTTAGGTGCTTGTGAAACCTCTTTTGCATTCCATTTCCCTTAACGTGTTAAGCTATGGTTCGAGGTCGCTTGCCACTGAAAAACTCTGTTAGCCATTGAAACATGATTTTCGAAATGTGAACTTCTCTTTGTGGTAATACATGTTGGAACTCCGAAATCAGCAATCCAGTGATTCACTAATATCATTACCGTCTCCCTGTTCTAATATCCTTCAATGAGATGACTATAGGCTCCTTGTGCTTGTTACCCCTATTGGAGCATAGGCTGCCGACGAGCACTCTTCAACCTTTTCTATCCTGTACTTTCCTTTACAGTTCTACTCAAAAGTTGTTTATTATTTTCGTGCTGATATCGAATTCTATACATAATATATTCTTTGGAATTCTTTTCCATTGTCCCTGATGATTCCGATTGAGGGATTGTCTTGTGACTCAGTTGGATGCTCTCCACAATGTGTGTCCTGTCCATGTTCAGCGCTTCTTCCTTATTTCTTCTTCAGCTGGAATCTGATTTGTTCTCTCCAACAGTGTGTCTGAACTACGGATCAGGAGTATGTTCAGTAAACAAGAGCAAATAAACATCAGAATCTTTTGAACGATTGCTTTCGTCTTTCTACCACTTTCCTTTCTATGAAAGGGAACTCTCTAGAAATTTGTATAGAAGATTCTGACTTTGATGTAGGTCGGTGGTTGTTAGATGTTGCTCAACTGTAGAAGTATAGCCCTTTCTTTGCTAATCTCCAAGTTTGGCGGTCTAACAACACTCTGTTGAAGACTGTTCATCGTATTGAGAGCAGAGTAATTCCTCTTTACTTTTCACACTTTCTGAGAGATCCTTTCTATGTATATTGATGAGGTATCCTTACTGCCGTTACCGCGATGCCTGCTTTCAATGACTCACCCAGAGTGCTGTCTAGTCTTGCCGATTTACCACTCTTGATTTGTCTGGTGATCATGTTGACCTCTTCAGCTGTGGGTGAGTCAACATCAATTAGGAAGCCCTTATGTTCTGCTTCGATGTTGAGTGGATCCGGCGGAGTCGGTCCAGTCGAAAGCTCTTCAATGTGCTCTACTCATGTGTTTCTCTAGTTTTCGATGTCGGTGATTGGCTTGCCTTTCTTGCTCCTCATTGCTCGTTCCGGCTTGTCACAATTTCCAGCAAGCTTCGTCATTTCTTCTAGTTGTCTCATATTTCCTTCTCTCGCAGCTTTTTCAGTTATGTTGGCTAGATGTTCCATACATTTCTCTTCGTCAGCTTTATTGGTCCTCCTCTCCCATGCTTTGGATTTCTCTGTTCTTGTTCGGCTGAGATCGATGGCTGCTTTCGTGCAATTCCTTTCTCGAATCTCACCCACTGTACCACCAGAGATCCATTCTTTGTGATGGTGATTCTTGTGGCTAAAGCATTACCGTACGCTACAACTACTGTCCGTTTGATTCCATTCCAGTTTTCCTCCATGACAGTTGCCTCTTCACTGAACAGATCGTGAAAGGCTTGAAACATGATCGTAAGAGAACTTTCTTGAATTCGTTGCATTTGTCAGTATCTATATAGATGGTCTAAAGCGGAGACTTGGACTTTAATGAGCTGATGTACAGTGGAAAGAGCATTTAATACCAGTTTTTCACAAAAATCTGAAACGCAATGACTGAGGATGAACAAATCATGATTTAACAAAAACTACAAATATTAACTCAGCAGCCACTAAACGTATGGGCATTCTGTTCACTTTGCCGAGCATTCAAATGCTACGACGATGATAAGTTCTGGGTTTTACACCTCATGTATTTAAAATTTTCCCCCAAAGTATTGCAGCCCAGCAAACAACTTTTACCTGACTAAATATTTTATCTGGTGTTTAGCTTGGGGGAACTAAGTTGTTAACGGATCGTTTTAAGCTCCCTAACAATAAGTGCTTAAGACTCCTTAACCTTTTACCTTTATCTTGCGGAACACCCTGTGTCCTTGTATTGACATTCCCTATCTTAAATAACAATTTGGGTGTTAACACATCTTTTCTTTTCTCTCCTTCGAGAACTAGTGATCATCGATGCCACCGTAAACAGTTTCGAAAACGGTGATCGAATAGACCCAAAACGAGACTACGCCTTTCTCAATGAGCAGCACATAACTAAAACACCGTGCATGAACAAGTAATATCAGCCACGTTACTGAACATTTTCAAGAAAAAGTGGATCTTCAGTGGAAAACAATCTGTAAGGCTCAACATAAGTTCACCAAGCTATTATTGTGAGTAATGTTTAGGTTTTTCAATATATCCGAAACAAAATTCTATCAACCTCTGGGTTCTGAGACCACACTGTCATATTTTCACGTTTACGTTGCTTCTCACTACCGTCATCTTCTGAAGCAGCGGTTCAATTATTCATTTGTTTTGCTTTTCGGGACTGATTACACACGTTACTGTGAAGTCTACCTTGTAATCCAAATTACCTTAGGATTGAAAGCAAACAACCCCAGACTAAAAGACTAAAGCACGTTTGATTTGTATTCATTCGGAAGTAATTGGATTTTGAGTATTGGATTTCAAATTTTCAAGGTTTTAGGAGCTTTCAATCTTCGGGTCACCTCAATGAGTGGTATAGTTGGGTAGGTCTCTTAATCTTGTTTTTATGACTGTTAGAATTTATTCTCTATTTGATTTATAAGTTTTATAGACTTGGGTGTTTTGCTAAGATGTCGGTCACCCAGTAAAGAGTCATCTTTTGTTGAAACACAGTAAATTTACCAAGTTCTCTTTTCTATTCTTGGATAAATCTGCATAATTGAGCACCTAGAAGGATAAAAGGCTATCAATCGATTAAATTTTTAATGGCTTAAATAAATTACTACTTTTCTGATTCTCATCCTTAATACGTATGCTTCAGACAGTTCATTTAATTTAGTTTCCCAAATTTTCCAGAAACAAGACTTACCTGCTCACAATAGTAACTTTCCTGCTAGCATCCTTCAGAATTTTAGGCTACTCTTTGAAACCCTCAACCTTATTCTAGTGCTCCAAAAAACTAAGTCTAAGTATTTTCCTCTCCTTTCGCTTACCTACCATTATTCTGACTCGTTTTATGTTCATCCTTTAATTTCATCCATACGATCACCAGGTCCTGTGACGCTGGACGTTAACTATCAAGCAATAACTATCCAGTCTTCAATATTAAAGACAGATAAATCAACCTAAATTATTCTTTCAACTCATAGTACTGCAAAGATTCAGTCTCATATTAAATGAATTTATAAACAGCGCTCATATAACGTGTTCTGATGGAAAGCTTTGGTAATTCACTACTCGATGCGAGTACGGCCGTTGTTTCTACCTTGACATGGTGGTCTAGATTGCCTATCATGATGACTCAACCAGGCTACGTCGGCTGGAACATATGACCCCATAGAACAGCAAGTCAATATCTGAGGGCAAATTCATACTGCTGACCGTAGACGGTTGTGACAGCAGTAAGGTGTTTCCCATGAACAACCAGCATCTGCAGCGATGCTGACTTCTCACAAGTAAGGAAGAGATTAGGAAAGACCGACCCTAAAAATGTCACACCACCTTACTTCACGGATTTCCTTCTCCGACGATAAGGCCACTTGAAGAGCGGAGCTAACACTCCAAAATCTTCCGATAAAAAGGCCGTGCATGACCGGCCTCAAGCAGTTTTTCTTCGGACCCTAAGGTCTCTAAGACTAACACTAATCTAACTTCCCCTTTATGTACCTCCAGAAACACTCTTCCACGCTGTGAGTAGCCGGGAAGTGACATCCGCCCTCATACACGTAACCGCCGCTAATGCAAACGTTTGGAATTCACGAATCAATCAATCAGTAGCAACGCAGAACTTCGTACGTACGTACATCAGTTCATGTTGCCATACCACGTTAGCACAGAGATGAAACTGTCAATTCAAATCTCATTGAAGTAGAGATAGTAAAGATATTAGCAGTAGTTGGAGAAGTTAGGATTGGAAGATATTATTTAAGGGTTAGGGACGGCCAGACCAAAACATGGCAAAAATTCGGGAAGTCACTGACAAGTGGACTGAGTCATGTCGGTAGGTGTCAAATACCTGGTTGGGGTCCACGAGATGTTAGTAATCGATGGTTAGAGACCTGAATCACATGGCTCAAAATCGTTTGCGATGGCGCAGGTGCATTCGTTCTTTGTGTTCCCTCAAATCCTAACCTTTGGACTTCCTCACCACCTTTGCTTTTGTTTTCTTCTTTTTAAGTCTATTTCACTAGACTCTACTTCTTCAATAATATCTTTTAATCCTAACCTCTACGATTAATGCTAATACCTTTCTTTACTACCTCTACTACTGTGGGATTTGAATTGACAATCACATCTCTGTGCTAATGTGGTATGGCAACTTGAACTGATGTACCTACGTACGAAGTTCTACGTCGCTATTGATTGATTGATTGGTATTATTCAAGAAGTAGAAACTAGTGAAATAGACTTAAAACGATAAAGTGATGAGGAAGGATGCCTAAATGTGTGTCTGTGTTCCAGGACCTGTCGTAGTGTGAATATGTGGTCTATACAGCCACGTCCAGGTCTAAAACCAGCCTGGTTTTCTCTAGTCTGCTCTTCACGAGCTTTCGTTAAGCGTCGAAGTATCATTGAGGCCAATATTTTAGATACTATATTAGTTAGACGTATTCCCCTATGATTGTCACAAGAAGACTTGCGTCCTTTCTTATAGATTGGGACAATCAGTGGTTGAGACCACTCGGATGTGATTACATCCAGTTCCCAGATTCTACCTAAGATCTCAGTCAACCTAGCTGCTAAAACTGGACCACCATCCTTAAATATCTCAGGGGTCAGTCTATCAGGACCTGCAGCTCGCCCTCGCTTCAGATTTCCTAACGCTTTTTCAACTTCATTAAGACTGGGGGAACTTACGTCGATTTGCCATTCAGGATGACTTGAGATGGTGGGTAACTGAAGAGTGGCTCGAGGCCAGTTGAACTGATCCCTAAAGTGTTCTGCCCATCGGTCCAGTCTCCTGGATTGAGAATGGATAATGAGACCATCCTTTTCCGAAATAGTCTCACTCACATTTGGGTTCCTAATACCGGTTTTCTTGATAAGGCGGAAAAGTTGTCTAGTGTTGCCTATCGCCGCTGCCTATTCAATCGCTTTTGCTTTCGCCACCCACCACTGTTCACGGTCGTTGCGCAGTCTGCGCCTAAGCTGACTTCGTTCTTCATCATTGTCAGAGCCAGGTGCGATGTGTTTTAGAGCATCCAGCAGTTCGGTAGATGCTATTGAGATCCACGGCTTCATCCTAGCCTTATGGTTTACCTTACTAGCAGATATCACTGCTGTTTCCACAGCTTTTTGTTATCATTCCAACCTGCTTCCGGATGGTAATTGCTTACATGGTTACCTAACTCTCTTTCTAGTTGCTCCTGAAATATATTCTTAGCTTTATTATCATTAAGTAAAACCCTAAGAGGCTTCCATACGGTGTATTTCCTACGTCCGGTAAGTCGTAAACAAATACGAGCTTGCACTAGAGCATGATCTGAATGTAGACATGTGCCCCAGAACGAGCTACAGTCCTCTATCGAACCTCTTCCATCGGTGGCTGATGGTGATGTGATCTAGTTGGGTCCAACGTTGAGACGACTTCGGGGGTCGCCAGGTCAAGAGATGCTTTTCCTTATCCCTAAAGATAGTGTTTGCTAGAAATAGGCGGTTATCTGAGCACAGTTGTAACAGACGGTCCCCATTATCTGTTGTTTGATCCAGGAGACCATAAGGTCCACCTAGGTCCGTACATTAAATGCTTCAACATTTAATTTAGAACGAGGTTCCGGGAGACCATGAATAACGTTTTGTGAACTCGCATCGCTTGCATTAGCGGTGCAGTATGACAAAGGAATGTGAGAAGAGTTAGTCGCGGAGATAAGAGAGATTTTAGTGCGTATAGGAAGGATTTGATTGTGATCAAAATGATCTCATGTGCTGTTTTGGGTATGAGGGTGGATGTCACTTCCCGGCTGCCCTCACCGTGGAAGGGTGTTTCTTGAGGAACCTGAAAGAGAAGGTAGATTAGTGTTGGTATTAGAGACCTGAGAGCGTGACCGCAGAGTACAAGGGACAACTGCTTGAGGCCGGTCACGCACGGCCTTTTTATGAAGGGTTTTTTGAGTATTTGTTCCGCTCTTAAAAGGCCTTAGTGGGCAACCCTTACCACCGGAGACAGAAATCCGTGAGGTAAGGTGAGGTGTGACATTTTTAGGGTAGACCTTTTCTAACCCTTACTTCGCTGCATATTCTGGCTGTCTGAGGGAGACACCTTATTGCTCTTACACTGCTACGCAGTCCGCATTAGTGTAGTGAAGGAGAACACAGGTGAGGGCAACCGAATTGTATTTAACGAAAATTACAGTTACTCAGTAAAATAGGAAAACCATATCGTAACCGTTAATTTGCAAATCTTCAATTCATTGTCTGATATTTCACTATTCATGCGTTTCATACAAATTCCATTGTGTTCCCACTTTTCTTTTCTTGATCTTCCCCCATCTTCTTCTGCAAGACATTACTTTTACACTCGCGTCATATACTACTTATAAGTAGCGCGCACCACAGTAGGACTTCACCCTCAGACCTCGCAATGCTCGCCATTGCAAACTGATCCTAGTAATCTACGATTTAGGCTTGGAGCATCTCTTATATGCGATGGGTCTAAGATGGATACGCGTCTTGTGAAGCTATTTGTTATGCTCATCGCATTACACCCCTTCCTCAGAAAATAATTGGTCTGTCCACATTTATAAGTATAGCTAACCATTGTATGCAAATTGAATGGTTAAAAATCGAAACAATGCATCAAATACTAACCAGTATTGGATCGATTAAAATGCAGTACCTTAAAACGATTTTGAATAAAATTTCAACGACTAACCGAAATAATTGAAATTAAAATAGACCGAAAATTCGTTTTCAACAATAAATACACAAAAACAAAGTTAATCCACTGCAAGTGTGAATATCACTGTCCTTTCTCAAGACGCGCTGTTGCTGATTTTATTAATGTATTAGCATGAGCAGTGAAACCGTCAGATATTAGGACTTACCGTATACTTCGGTCAACTGATTTATATAGTTTGGGAACAACCTACTCACTTTAGTCCCACTACATTCTAACTCCAGTCAGCCGGTACCAACGTGGAGCACCTGCATCGTTGTGATCGATTTCCAGTTGTCATTCAACATTTACAACCGCTGAGTGGTTACCGCATGGACCCAACCAATGAGATGGTTTCATAATTACGTTTTCGTAGGTTACTAGTTTTCGATCGTAGGTGTCTCCAAAGCATTACTCGAATATCCTGGGACCACCGAGTAAGCTATGCTGTCGTTTAAAAACGAATACTAGGTAAGGATAGCAGGTCAATAAATGAAGTATTGAAACTTCATCAGTTGAGATGGCTCGAATATGTGTTACGTATGTCCGACCACAGATTGCTTAGACGAGCTATTTTTCGTGGTGTAGGGGTAGGCTGGAAGAAAGGTAGGGGCGGCAAAACCGAAACATGGCACAAATTCATGAAGTCACTGACAACTGGGTTGAGTCATGTTGGTAGATGTAGGCTACCTGGTTGGGGTCCACGTGATGATAGTAATCGATGGTTAGAGATCTTTAATGACATGGCCCTAAACCGTTTGCAATGGCGCAGGTGCATCCATTCTTTGTGTTCTCTGAAATCTTAAGCTTCTGAATTCCTCATAACCGTTTTTTCTCATATTTTTAATCGATTTCTCTGGGGCATACATCTCGAGTGATATATTCGATCATTAATCCATTCGATTACTGCTAATACTTGTACTACCTTTACTACTATGGGATTTGAATTTGCAATTGCATCTCTGTGTTAGTGTGGTATGGCAACATGAACTGATGTGCATACGTACGTACGACGTTCTACGTTGTTATTGACCGACTTAGGGTAATCCCAGTATCTATTTGTGTGTTACTTAAAAATTATCCTCAAAGCATGTTACTACCGCTAATAAGGTATAAATGGCCTAACTAAAACATGGTGTCAGTCTATAGAGTCACTGTCTTCACCTAAACCTTGTAGCAGATGCAGGTTACCTTGTTGGGGTCCGTGTGATCGGTGGCTAAGGACTTTGGGTAGCATGACTCGAAATCGCTCTCAATGGCAAAATGCATTTACTCTATTTTCGATTTCAGCATTCCTCCCTACGTACTTTTCCACAATGTCTTTTCGAACCTTACTGTCAATGAATCGTCTTCCTCACTGTCCTTGCCACTGTATTATTACTACCTCTCTGTATTCATATTGTCAGTTTCATCTCATGCTAATGTAGTATGAAAACTTGGACCAGAGCACATTTATGCCAAGCTCTGTATTGATGATGACTTACTGCTTTCAAGGGCACATTAGCTGTTTCAGAGTTTCATACTTTTACCTAAAAAAGCTCTAAAAATTAATGGTGATATATATATATATATATATATATATATATATATATCGGTGAGTTAAGATCTACGTATATCTATGAAAAGAGATTCTGGTTTTCTTTACAGATCAACTCGTGGTCTTGGAAGTAAGTATGGACTCGGCGGCAGTTCTCTGGGGTCATCCAGTGAGGTCGTACAAATACGTTTACAGGGTGATTCTTATCCCAGTAGCGATTCCTTGGGAGTATCTGGAATGGATATGTTTGGTGGACTATCCGGTTATGGTGTTTCTTCCAGTGTACCCTATTATGTTGACTCAGTGGGTGGAAGTGTGTGTCTAGGTGGGGGAATGTTGGGATTCGATGATGAAATCGGTCACTCAGGACTAGATAGTAGTGAACTTGTTCAGTTATTGGGAGGAAGTCAAGCTATCGCCCAGCTCTCAGATAGTCAGTTAGAAGAACTTGGTCGTGCACAATTTACTATCGTGGATCCTAGGACTGACAGTGAACTAGGTAAGTTTGTTAGGTATATTATGGTAGTATATCACCCACCTTCTCTTCGGTCGTTAAATTTCCGGTTTGTCTAAACGTTTCGTGATTTTACTCTTGACAGATGGACAAATCCAATGGAAAATTTTCTGACCAAATCTAATTTCTAATTTATCCATCTTGATTGTTCAAATCCATTTTTAAAAGCGAAGTTTCATAGCTAAGTGGGACAATCATACAATGTTCTTAATGATAAACAAGCATGATTGATCTCACTGGTTCTGTACATTTATTAGATTAATTCTCGAATTCAGGTTATTCAAATCACATTCGTATCTGACACCTTTTTAGGCTAAATTTATTTAGGGTTGAAACTGATGTTCTCGAGATTCACAGTTTTCATAAGAATTGCACAGTTAAGGTTAGCTGACTTATCTAACCCATATTACGATTTATTAATTATGGTTATTTGAAGATCGGCATAGTTAAAACGAATTACATCTTTGATATGTTGGTCTAGCTTCTTAAAACAGATAGTGTATCTGTTAAAGTTACTAACTAGAAATTTCTCTACCATCTCAATTCCTGTTAAACTGATTGTTGAGAACAGTCTATCTATCTAGATGATGAGACCTTGATAAAAACTAAGCATATGACTAGTGTCCAGGTGTACTGTTCTCACTTGTAGCTCCATCAACTGCGAATGGCTTAGTTCTTTGCCTTATAATTTCATTTGTTTTACCAATCTCGACATCAATTTAACAGACTATGGATATTTATATCGACATTTAGATTAACTTTTTAAAGATCCAACAATCCGTTCTATGCGCAAATTGTTTAAGTTTTATTGCTTGGATAATAGGCCGTATACAAGTTTATATACTGGAGTTAGTACCATAATAATAGTATGGTATTTCACCGATTAAGCTTTTAAGTTTGACTTCATAAAAGCCAACAATATTTTATTTATTATTATCAGTGATATACAAGTGATGTTTTAGATTTACAAACTATGATTCTTACTGTATTTACCGGAATGAAATAAACCTATAATTATCTAATTACATCTCAATTTAATGCTATTTTGGTATTTTCATACTTTAAAGCATACAATCTTTCAAGCAGTCGCGGTGGAGATGTGGAGATGTCCAAGCACACTCAACTCACAGTTAAGTCGTAGCTTCAAACATTCCTTACTTTCGCAACAAAGTGTTACCACTAATATTCATGAAATAACTGTAACTCAAAACCTACTACGACAGCTTTTACTTTACTAGTGTGCTGGATAAATTGTGTTAATAGTTAGATGGTTGTAAGCAGTCGACTGAAAGCCAAGGATCTTAGTTTCGCGCTTACAATAGCGAGTCTTTTAGACTAATGACCATTTTATAACTTGGTCGGCATAATTCAATCAGCACTAAAAATCAGGGATACTTCAAATACTACTCAGTTATCAGCTAGTATATAATTGATAAATTCGATTTTATTTTAGCCTGGGTTATTATAGTGAAGTTAATGTTTCGTGTATTTAATCTCATCATCTTAGCTGTGTTTCACAATAATCACAATAAACATATGAATATGTTCACCTTTTACATTCATTTGCAGCAAATTGTCCACTAACTTTATCAGTAGAAGAAGATGATCGACCTCTAGATGAAGATGAAATCTTGTATGTAACCAAAACAAAATGTTTAGATCGTGTTCGTGTCCTGTCTGTGCCAGCTTCCGGATATACGAGTATAAATACTGGTGATCTTGTTAAATGCATCAATTTACGTGAATTGGATTTGTCAGAGAATGCATTACGTGTTTTCCCTAGACGTCTGCATTTACCACGGTTAACAAAACTCAGCATTACAGGGAATAGATTTATCCACCTCCCATTGTTTGAACAATTTCCCAAACTAACTCGACTGAATATAGACGACAGACTAAAACAAGTATGTCTGGTATAAAAAAAATCTTCCTCTGTGATTTTTTTTCCTTTGTAATCTGTGCTTAATTTTTCAGAATAAAGATTTATATTCTGATTATAAATACGACACTACTATTGACGCTCCTACCAGTACTAATACTACTATAATTACGGACAGATAAAAGTAGTGTATGATGGGAATAGATAATGGAATTCTCATTGGTAGATAGAAATGCAGAGAAGAGGAAACTGGAGAGCAGTCAGAATGCGGACAAGAAATAATAAACTGTAAGACGTTAAAGGTCAACCCCGAGATTTGCAAATGGTACATTTAATGTAATGTTTTACGAAGACTAATTTTTCATAATGCGAATTCTTCTGCTTACGTCTTCGTTCTTTAGGCTATTACTACTGCTAATACCAATAATAGTAATAGCTAACTCTGGCGCTTAATTTTTTTAAAGTATGAAATCTTCAGCACCAAAATACACATTATTACACCTGGTACTAAAATACTAAGTTGACTTTTAAAAATCACACGCTTATGTTATCCTGTTAAATTTTTCAATCTTTAATCTATCAAAAAGGAAATTTAATTATACAAATCGTGTCATTCACTCTCCATCGCATATTTCATAATTTTTCGCTTAATCATTTGTTGATTTTCTATTGTAGTTACTAAACCCTCAAATGTTGGTCTATTTTTGTCCGAAACTTAAGTATATTAATGGAATATATTTTGAAGAAACACCAACTGATTTCACAGTTCGTATTATTCACGAAGCACGATCAATGATTGAACCTATTGTAAGTTACGATTTCATAATATGAATTGTTGTGATTATTATTATTATTCTTGTGTTTCACATCTAGTCCTAGATAAATAACCATCTTTGTGACTGAATTAATTGACATCAAAGATAATAACGCGTTCGTCAGTTATTTATTATTTCAAAATCACAGATTCAAATAATCATCTCAACTTTTCAAAAAGGCACAGCTAATCTAATGTGAAAGAAATCGACCGGGCCCGACGTAAATAACACCGGAAATCTTTAAGGATAGTGGTCCAGTTTAAACAATTAGATTGACTGAGATGCTACATAGAGTTCGAGAGCTGGCTGTAATCCAATCTAATTAGTTTCAATTGTCGTAGTCTTTAAGGATGGACAAGTCTTCTTATGATAACCACAGTGGAATCAGTTTACCTAAAATAGTTTATAGAATGTAGACTTCAGAAACCGTTCGACACTTAACACATCATTTTTGCTAGTGTAGAAGTAGGTTTGAAGATCAGTCAGTGACGACGTAGAACTTCATACGTATGTACGTACACCAGTTCATGTTGCCATACCACACTAACACAGAGATGCAATTATAAATTCAAATCCCATAGTAGTAAAGGTAGTACAAGTATTAGCAGTAATCGAATGGATTAATGATCGAATATATCACTCGAGATGTATGCCCCAGAGAAATCGATTAAAAATATGAGAAAAAACGGTTATGAGGAATTCAGAAGATTAAGATTTCAGAGAACACAAAGAACGGCAAAAGCCAACCGAGCCTCCTACATTCATGCTGAGATTTCGCTAGTCACCAGGCCATCAGCACTAATGAGGCTCCCCAAATAAGTGAAGCGGTAAACATGATCAACTACTTAGCTCCCTATCACTAGTTCAGGTGCCGATACAAGCCAGTCTTGAACAACATTTTGCATTTCGACGGGGGAAAACCGCATCCCGAACGTGCTTGCATTGTTGCTCAGGGTAGTCAGAAGACTGCATTTTGCCAGCGTGAATATCTGGTCTATACAGCCACGTCCAGGTCTGAAACCAACCCGGCTTTCTCTAGTCCGCTCTTCACGAGCTCTAGTTAGGAGTCGAAGTATTATTGAGGCCAACATTTTAAACACTATATTAGTTAAGCTGATTCCTTTGTGATTACCACAGGAGGACTTTTTTCCTTACTTATAGACTGGGACAATAAGGGATTAAGTCCAGTTGGATGGGATTACGTCCAGTTGCGAAATTCTACCTAAGATCTCAGTCAATCTAGCTGCTTAAACTGGACCACCATCCTTGAAATTCTCAGGGGTCAGTCTATCAGGACGCGCTTCTGATTTGCTATACCAATCTCAACTCCAGTAAGATTCGGAGGATCTACATCAGTTTACCATTCAGATTGACTTGAGATCGTGGGTAACTGAAGTGTGGTTGAAGGCCAGTTGAACTGACCCTTAAAATTCTCTGCCCATCGGTCCAATCTCCTGGATTGAGAATGAAAAATAATTACATCCTCTTCCGAGAATGTTTCGCCAACAGTCGGATTCCTGGTACCAGTTTCCTTGATAAGTCGGAACATTTGTCTACTGTTACCTATAATCACTACCTTTTCTATCGCTCTTTCATTCGTCACCCACCAGTATTCGCGATCAGTGCGTAAACTTTTTGTTAGCATGCGCGTAAGCTGACTCCGCTCCTCATCGTACTCAGAGCCAGGTGGATTGAGTTTCCGAGCCTCGGTCAGTTCAGTAGATGCTATTGAGATCCACGGCTTCTTCCTAGCCTTATGATTAACCTTACTAGCAGATACTACTGGTGTTTCCAGAGCTTTCTGGATATCGTTCCAAGCTGCCTCAGAATGGGGATCACTTACACGGTCGCCTAACTGTCTTTCTAGTTGTTCCTGAAATATATTCTCAGCTTTGCTATCATTAAGTAGAACACTAAGACGTTTCTGTACGGTGTGTTTCTTACATTCAGTAAGCCTCAAACAAATACGCGCTTGTACTAGAGCATGGTCTGAATCTAAATAAGTGTTCCAGAATGAACAGAAGTCTTCAATGGAGCATTTCGTAGATAACGAAACGTTAGTTTGCAACGAAATATTTTCAACCTAACTTGCCTATTCAAAGATAAAATCCTGAATAAAATATTAAGTAATGTCAAAGTTAAACATCAATTTCACATTCTTTAATCCAAACAATCCAGAAGATCGTAAAGCAACAAACCAAGAAATGTGTTTATATTCAGATTTTTTGATAATTAATGCTCATCGTCTTTAATTTGTCTTTCACTTTCATACAGATGAAGGGCTGTTATATCAAAACTGCATCAGTTCATTAAGTTTCAAACTTTTGATTTGAGCCATGTTGGTTGGCGCTAACTACTAGCTTGAGTTCCACAGGATTATTGTAATCAATGGTTGTAGACTGCGTGGCATGTCTGAAAATTGTTTACAGTACAAATCCATTTGTTTTTCTGAAACCATCTTTACGTCTTGAGTTTTTGAAACTATCCTACACCCTTTTTTTCTACAAGTTGATTTTTTCTTTTCGAATCATATTGTCTATCTCTAATCTTTCCTACTATCACTTACACGGTTACTATTTCTATTACTCTGAAAATTTCACCTGGTTGTGATGATATGATGTGACAACTCGATTTTAGTAAATGAAAAACCATTCTGTAAAAGAATCCATGAAAATAATTCCATTTTACTGTAACGCGGATTCATGACTCATGCATTGACAGGAAAATGTCTACCCACGATCAAAAAAAAGTTGAATAACTAATAAAACTCTCCAAATACAAAAAACAATTATTCGTGCCCTGCTTCCAAGAGTATGGTGCTTACTAGATTACCTTTTTATTCAGTTAATTATATGCTTTTTTGTTTCAGATAAAATCAAAATGGGAAACAGATTTCGCTGATCAGTATCCTTTTGTTAAGAATCGAGAAGAACGTATTTCATTAATTGAAAACATGATGGAGCACATAAAAGAGCGCAATTTTCTGGTCGGTGAAGCCTTAAACAAGTATAAAGATTTATTGGTGAGTGTGATGGTGTTTTTCAGTACAAAGTAATAAATATTTCTCCAATATAATGTCAAATGTTTTGTTCAGTTTTACTTTACAATCCCTTTTTAGTAGCTCTGAGTTTCAGGTCATTAAAACACTGATAGTCGGAGTTTTAGTGATAATATTTCAATATGATAATGTTCCCGCTGTATTCGGTATAATGGCAGTTCCAGGTCAAACCATTTCACTTTTTTGGGGGTACTAGTCTTCCTCACTGATGTGTACCTTCGTTAAAGTGTAAAGGAATATTTATACCATAAGTAACTTACAGTTCCCTATTTTTCGTTTAGTTTTACATGGTAGCTGAAATATATGGCCATTTTATTGTTAACATTAGTCTAGCATGTATTCACTTGATAATCCGAAAATCTCGAAGTTCTTACTTATTAGCAAACATAGCAGTATAGTGTTCTAAATAAACTTTTTAGTGCCGTTTCTAATTTTAGAAATTTCTGTTCTCGATATTTGATACTTTTTTACATAGGTATTCAAACATTATTTCTATCGCCATAACACTATCTTCATAATTATTACGGCTTCTCTCTCGATATCGTTTGCATCATGCTATTATATTTTCGACGACTAGTGTCCTGTTGTTATTTTTTGTATAAATGAGTACACAACATAGCAGTTAAGGTATGGAATCGGTTTCATATACTGGAATTAGTAATATTTGTCACCATATACTAAATCATTATTTCACAGAGTTACAAACCGCTACTTTGGTATTCACTATCAACTATGCCAATTCGTTATATTTTGTTTTCAATTTGTCGTATATTTTTTTTCTCTTCTCTTATCCAGTTGTTTCGTTGTATTGACGAATTTCTACGATCCAAGATATATGATGCCACCGATACGGAATTATTGCATGCAGTTGATTCTCTGGACATTCCTAGACCAATTAAAAATGCAGAGAGTGCTACGACTGTCACTGATGCTACCGCAATTACTTCTGATGTCACAAATAAATTAGTTGCCAAATCAGATGAATCCACCACTAATGAGAATTATCCTTTGACAGAAACCAATGCAAACAACATGACTGATAACTTGTTGATTAATTCAGTTGACGATAACACAATGACTGCCACTAATAACAATGATAATGATGACACTGTTGTTGCTGCTACTATTACTACCACCACTGCTACTATCACTACCCAACATAAAAATATTGATTCGCTACAGTTAAGTACAAAACTATCAGCGTGTGATTTAGAATCTGACGATATACAAGATGATGACGAAGAAGAAAAAGAAGCAGCTGCACGAGCTGCCAGTTAGTTTTAAACTTGATTTTATTTTTTAGCTTCTTAATATATATATATATATATATATATATATATATATATATATATATATATAATATGCGAATCCATGGTTCACTTCTTTCGCGTTACGAATGCCTAACCACTGACTGCCTCGTCGAGCTATGTTTTGTGGTGTAGGAGTAGATCGGACGAAAGTTAGCGGCGGCCAGACCAAAACATGGCACAAATCCATGAAGTCACTGACAAGTGGACTGAGTCATGTTGGTAGATGTAGGCTACCTCGTTGGGGTCTGCGATACCAAAGTCACCAGTGGTTAGAGACCTTGAATGATATGGCTCAAAATCGTTTTCAATGGCGCAATTTCATCCATTCTTCGAGCTCTCTCAAATGCTAATCTTCTGGATTCGTTAGCACCTCTACCTTTGTCTTCTAACCTTATCTCACCTAATTATACTTCTTGAATAAAATCTTCGAACCCTTTTCTTCTTCATTACCATTAATACTTCTACTCTCTTTATCACTATGGGATTTGATTTGACATTTGCGTCTCTGTGCTAATGTGGTATGGCAACATGAACTTATGTACATACGTACGAAGTTCTACGTTGCAACTGACTGAACATAATCCAATCTAAATAATATGATACATGTTAGTAATAAATATAAAAGTAATGACTAATCAATTGTTGTATTACATCCACAGTGTATCATAAATTAATTTTTGGATATTTCAGCAAGTGATAATTTAAAAAAGAATCTTCATAGAAATTTGTTATTCAAATATAAAACTATAGCTAAATGGCATTAGACACTTTATTATTTTGTTAAATAGCTAAATTTCATTGCATTTCATTCTTTTACAAAGCACATATTTTCCATTATTTTAGTAATGATGAATGTATGATTTTCTTTTCTTTTATGTTATAGATGAATGTGCACTGTTTGACGCTACCGACGAATTATTGGGTACACATTTGCCTGATTTACAATTATTAGCTCAAAGTGCTAATCAATTGCAAACTACTTTTTTTGTGGACTCAATGGGTCGTTTACATCAACAGCAAGTACTTCTTACTCCAAATGGTGCTTGTCAATTAGGTTTACAAACTAATGGACTATCAAACTACCAGTTACATTTAGGACGGTCTTTACGTCAGGGTCGTTCTATAGTTATGACTGTTGTTCGTCCACGTGGCATCAGCGGACGCCCAGTGGCTGAATTTTTGCCTGGTGAACTGCGTAATAAGGATTATGTCAAAGGTTACATGGCTTCTGAAATATACAAAAAAGCTGTCAAAGATACTTTAGGTCAAAAAACAACTCCCAAGAAGTAAGTATGATCTTATAAGACTATAATAAACGTGTATATTTATTATTTTAATAAACACCATTGTAGTTTCCTCACTTTTCTTCAATACTACTGATGTCTTTCTTCAATATGTCACAAAATAATAACAGTTTTTAAACACATTGTTCACGTGTATTCTCTAGGTAAACTGTTAGGCAAACTTATTATATACGACTAAATTAATAATGCCTATCATTGAAAAATTTATACCACTAAGAAATTCGTTGTTTTCTTACACGATTCACATTCTATGTAGTGTATATATTTATCGTAGGCAATAAATATAAGCATTTTATCAATATTGTTTTTATTTCAATCCAGTTTAATTCAGTAGTATGTGGTATTTTATGTTCTATTTATAAGGTAAGTTGAAATGTTACCATTTCTCAGATAACTAGTCATTTCAAACGTATCAAATCTAGATTTCATTTACTCATTAAATGTACTTGTAACCTTAAGAAATTTCTTTGTTTTTAAGTTTCAATTTGTTATATTGTTCAGGGATTTAATGATAAACACTAGTATTAACTGCCTCTTTTTTTTCTTGATAAACTAATTAGTAGTATATGAAATCAAAATATTGATTTCAAAGATTTATGGTGTATGATAAAATCAATCATAAATATCACTGATATAATATCTTGTAAAAGTATTATTTTTCTATACAAATTGATATACTAGATATTAATATAGTTATTTGTCTCTCAATTATTAGATAGTCTTCTGTTTAGGCGAAGCATCTTTTCCAGTTTCTTGCATCGAAAAATTTTCTCACTTAGTATAATAGATAAATACGTATACTTTAATCAATAGACTTCTACAGTTACTTTAAACTATGTTGTAATGCTGCTAGTTATGCCTGAAATTTCATCAGTAGTTTAAACAACATGGATTTCTTTAACCACTAATTGGAAAGCTATAAAGTTGAAAAATAGATGGCTGAATATGATTAAATATAAACATTACTCGGTTGTTATTATTTCTGTTTTTTACATGACACATTCTTATAATACTAATTGCTAATTAAGGATGTTAAGTGATATGAATCAATATGAATAGTACTTTTCTACATAATGTACTGTTGCTCTACTTGTTTCTCGTTCATCTATCTTTCTGACCATACGATTGAATATAATCTTAATATTTGGCTTCCTACCTTATCGGTATTTTAGAATAGGTCATCTCATATCTTATTAACTGTTGTGTCATGTTCTACGTGTTGGTTTAAATGGACGTTTGTACACTACATTAGATTAACAGTTAATCATTTCCTAGTGTATTTAATCTCGATAAATATTTTTTATCTGACTATATTTTGATAAACGTATTTATAAATTCTCCATAGACGTTCTGGAACTGGCAAAATTCGAAAATCCGATCAAATTAGTACATCTGCAGGAGAACGTTCTTGGCCTGGATCGACAACATCTAATACGATTCCACTAGGTGAACTTAACACTGAAGTGGATAATACAGGAACAACTACCAAAAGAGTAAATTGCACATCTAACCAGATGGCGAGTTCACGAACTGGATCAAGTCGACCAGGTAAAGTTGAATTTGATGTTGGCGAAGACACAGATGGCGCCACAGGTGGTCTTCCTCCTCGACCGAAGAAACGGAAATCTATGGGAATGCATAGGTAATTTAATTTTTCGTAATGATTTCGTTTTAATCTCCAATCCCGACCGTAGCTGCTACCTTGACGTGATGGTCGGGCTAGCCTATCGTGATGACCCAACCAAGCTATAATGGCTGGAACATATGTTCCTGAAGGTTCTACCATTCCAGGCAGGTTACTGGTTTTCGATCATAGGTATCTTAGAAGCATTGCTCGTGTATCGTGGTACAACCGAGTAAGCAATGCTGTCGTTAGGAAACGAGTACTAGGTAGGAATGGCAGATCAATAGATGAAGTGGTGAAACTTCATCAGTTTAGGTGGTTGGGACATGTGTTGCGTATGCCTAACCACCGACTGCCTTGACGATCTATATTTTGTGGTGTAGGTGTAGGTTGGACGAAAGCTAGGGGCGGCCAGACCAAAACATGGCACAAATCCATGAAGTCACTGACAAGTGGACTGGGTCATGTTGGTAGATGTAGGCTACCTCATTGGGGTCCGCGAGACGAAAGTCACCAGTGGTTAGAGACCCTGAATGACATATCTCAAAACCATTCGCAATGGCGCAGGTGCATTCATTCTTTGTGTTCTCTCAAATACTAAACCTTTTAACTCGTCTTCACTTTATCCTTATCTTTTTAAGTCTATTTCACTAGTTTCTACTCCTTGAATAATATCTTCTAATCCTAACCTCTCCGATTAATGCTAATACCTTTACTACCACTAATACTATTGGATTTGTATGGGGTATGGCAACATGAACTGACGTACGGACGTATGTACGTACGAAGTTCTACGTTGCTACTGATTGATTGATTTAATTTCCAATATTTCTTTAACGTGTATTGTAACAGTGCACTTAATAGTTTTCGCTAAACAATTCCACCTATTTTAACAAAGGGTCCTTATAGCTCACTGGTAATATCATCAACTGGCAGTGCAATCTTCATTCCGACCATTTAAAAAGTCTTTGTTTTGGAGTACTAGAGACACTACCTACTTTCAACTATCTACCATAATTCATCTTCATTGAATAAGTGCCACCTTAGCGTGATAATGCGCTACTCCAGCTCCTACATTCTTTATAACCGTTCTAAATTCACTAAGTATAGCTTGTTAGTATGTCACATAACGTAGCTTTTTTTGAAAAATTACATCATGTGCGGAGGATGGTCGAGAATAGTTCTTGGAATTAAATAATTAATCAAAACAATTAACCAGGATTTATTTTAACAATTAGTTGTTTTGTAATATATGGACGTAATGTTGAACACTAACTTCCTTTTAAGTGATTATTTATTGTCTTATATTTCACTACACATAATCGTAAAATTCAGTCAATCAAAAAAACTTTTCACTCTGCTTTATAACATAATTATCTTATGTATTCACCGAGATTTTACTATAACCTAAAATCTTGAAATTATTGTTCACTTGGTCTGTTAGGTTTCTAAACGATGATATTCTTTTGTATAATTGCGTTAATCAGACTTATATAGGACTTATAACTACTTGTTTCACCTTCTTCTATTCTGTTTAAAACTTTGAAACCAAAGGTAATTCTCTAACTTGGGGAGCATGTGAAATTCAATTGACAGATATTGAAAGCTTGTCATTGGTAAAGCAAGCGACATAATGGATCAGTTCAATTTAATTGACTCTTATAGATATTAACATGTTATTGGTTATTCACCGAAAGACTAATCAGCATTAGAATTATCATGGTACTGGTGATAGTTATTCTGACAGTATTAGAAACTTTCTCCAATCGTATGTGTTTATTTTTATACTCTATTGTTTTGATATTCCCATCTTAGAGAATAATTAAACATTTCATTTCATCATATAGTTTTTTTCTGTTGATATTTTAGAAGCTTAAGAGATCTTTGTTCAGATGCCCCATATTCAGCTGATGCCTATAATAATACTACTGCTAATACAGTTGTTGGCGGTGGTCCTAGATCTGATGCAACTCCAATCGACTATGATCCACTACACTTCATTCGTTGTCATGCAAAGGACAATGATGCAGGAGATAGTGAAACTAAAGTTTGGCGTTGTTTATTTGAACCAAATCCAATGAGACCAGATGAAACAACTCATGTAGTTGCAACTTGTGGTGGTGAATGTGTCTGTTTAATCAATTGTGAAACCGGCAAAGTTATGAAACGTTTTAAACATATGGAAGAGGTAAAAAAATATTTCTTAAAGGATTTGTTTCGATTAATTTTCTAATCGGTTGTAACGTACATCAGTCCAAGTTGCCATACCACAATAGCACAAAGTAATTAATTTTTCAATTCAAGCCCCATAGTATTAGAGGTAGAAGCAACATCATTGTTAATGGAAAAGATTAGCGATTGGAAATGTGAATCAAGAAATTACAAACCAGTGAAATAAATTGAAAGAAAAGAAGTTATGGAGAATTCAGATGCATAGTATATTGGGGAGGACTGAACAACAGATGCATCTGTGTCATTGAAAACGATTATGAGCCATGTTATTCAAAGTATTTAGTTATTAGACGGCTATGTCGCCTACGCCATAAATGATGCAAATTGCGAAAAGCCGATTGAGCCGTCAGACGCCAGGTCATCAGCACTGATGAAACTCCCAAGATAAGTAAAGCGGTCAGCATACTCAACTACTTCACTCCTTATCACCAGTTCAGGTGCCGACGCAAGCCAGTCTTGAATCAACATTTTGCATTTAGAAAAAGAATGTAGGAAGTGACTTGTACTAACGAACACCACTTGAATTAATTAATTGTGATGTCCGTTCGCCTTAAGCTGTCATTCGACCAGTAGCGTTCGAGGAGAGAGCATTGAAGCCACCAATCACTATTACTATATCAGAGCGCTTGACTTTTTACAGAATGTTAAAAAGGTATCCGTAAAACTCATCTTTTAGCTCGTCTGAGCTAAAGTCAGTGGGAACGTAGGTAGAGACAATGAACAGAAAACAGTTAGTGTCCGTATCTTTCCGAGCCCTTACTGTACCGTTTAGTCAGACAGTGCACAGCTGACTGTCTACTGGAATCCATTCTAAGAGATCTTGTTACTCCCTAGGAGTCAATGCTATACCTACACTAATGAGGCCACAGGAAGCAGCAGCATGGCTTCCGGATACACAAAAATTAAATCGATTCGGTTCTTTATTTTGAAATTATGAGGTCAAATGTATAACACTATTCGGATCGTGTATGCGCGTTTCGGAGACGCAGCATCCATCGATGACGGGAAATTCTAAATTCCTATCTAAGGAAGCTTGTTGTCCTATATGGCACAATGTCCGGACATCAGAAGCTCCAACAAGTAGTTTAGAATGGGGTTTCAAGAGACCAGAAATAACGTCTCGTGAACTTGAATGGCAACGTAAGAAGAGTTCGTCGTGGAGATAAGAGAGATCTTAGGAGGTGTAGGAAAGATTTGATTGTAACCAATTAAGTCTCGTGTGCTTCATATATTTTCATTAACTTAGAAGCATTTTAAAGTAGTTTCATTCACTTGGAATTTATTACATTGAACTGTAACTGTAAACCTATTCATTGAGCTGCATTTTGCCACTTCGAAATGTAGCACTGACTGAAGTTAAAAATAAAGCGTATAACTCGGTTATTACAGATCCTAAGTGGTTCATATCAAAATCCATTATAATGATATTCTTTCAAATCTTGAATTTCTTATCATTTTGTATCTACTTGTTCCTTGTTGGTGTTCACAGTTGCACTTTACTTGTCTCTTTTCATCAGTATATTCAAGTTGAATCTTGACTCAATTCTGAAAGATAAATTATTTAAACTTTGTAACTTTTGTTAATCTTTTCGAAAAACTACATGTTTATCCAGTCAAATTAATTAGTTTATGATCTATTCAATATGTATGATGGAATAATTGCAATTTAATAAAATCTAAATATGAAACTCATTTGTACTTTCTGACGAATACTTACTCACCTTGATCTTTATATCGATTTGTGTAATGATTAATAGTTGTAAAATGTGAAACAGATAACACTATTCTAGAATCCCATCTTTTTGTCTTACTAAGAAGGAATTACAGTGAAATTCTATAAATGATTACTTATTTTGTGAATTCTGAAAGGTTTCTTGCTACTTGATAGGAAAAATGTTTATTTTTTATGTCATGAGACTATCCTACAAACATGGATAGAAATTCTAATAAACAACATTGAAGCACATAGAATGTACGATCAGATATTTAGAATATGACGTTAATATCGTGTTATGTTTGTATGATTTTCGAAGGTATCAGTTAAACACCGTAAAATTAAAATTAAAATCCTTAAAAAACTCTTTGCATGAAACCTATTAATCAGATCAACTAACTATGCTTCAGTCGCGCACATATCTTAAACATAATATTCTACTTTATTATAATCAGTAATATAATTATTATTCTCTCAGGAATTTTATACCATAGCCTGGACAACTGTTGAAGTTGAAGGCAGTAAACGTACTAATATACTGGCTGCTGCTGGTCGTATGCATGAGATCAGACTACTTCATCCTGAACAATTGGTTTGTTATGCTGAAATGAAAGGTCATACTGAGGATGTAACAGCTATGATATTTCATCAAACACAATCTACAATTTTATTCAGTGGAGATTCTAAGGTATTTCCAGCTTTTGATGTAATACTACATGTTTTGTATATTTGCATTAACATTGTTTATATTTATGTCTATGCTAGACTAGTTATAAAATATATGTATCAAGTGTTTTACTCATACTGTAACACAAACTTTCAAGGATAAATATCTGACAATATTTTTGAGGTATATATATATATATTTATATCTTATATGCATAAATGTGTTCCAATTAGTTTTTGAATATTAGATGAACATAGATATTTTTGAACAGATTAATCAAGAAAATGACTGTACAGATTAATTCTTCATTTTGGTTTTGCATATTTTTCACACGAAAGTAATCTAAGATGATGATGGTCTAACGTTTCTTTTGGGTTTGAAAAATATGTTTACTAATTAAAAAGTTGATGAATGTGAAGTTGTGTGATAACAAAACTAATTATTGCTTACATCATTCTAGTACAAGTAATTTTGACTATATGACCTAATAAAATCCTACTTAGCCACTAACTGTGCGCTAATGCTACTGCACGATTTAACTTCTCATTACCGTAGTATATGATCTTTACAATTTATGTCATTTGAAAGTATAAAATAAATTAACTCATTCACAAAGTACTTTGGAATGAGCTACACTCTAAATGTAAAAGAGCTTATGGTGTAACTCGGTCGGTCAAATTGAATGTTGAGTGGTGCGGCGTTCGAACGTTCGAACACTTAATGGCTATAAATTGAATACCCTTAGCTAAAATTCGTATCTTTAATGAGAATCAGATTTACTTTTCGCAATACTTCCTGATTAGATGCAAATTGTCTCTTCTATTTATTTTTTTTTTACAATTTCTACTCTTTTAGGCATCTGTTATTGTATGGGATATTGGAATTCCATCTGTACCAGACTATAAAACACGTTATCAACTATTAATGCGTCTTCGTTGTCCTAGATTAGATGTGAATCCTGTATTAAATCTTGTCTTTCTTCCACATTATGCCTATTTAATAGCTGGTTGTGAAGATGGACTATTCGCATGGAAGATAACTGATCTACGTTTAGAGAAACGAGAACGTGAACCGGATATGGAGTTAAAATTAGACTTTAATCATGAAGTTTGCATTGATGCTTTAGCTCAACTAAGTGATAATGCATTAGTTTTGAAAGTAGTAGAATCCGGTGAAATTATGGTGTTCGATTTTGCATCGATTTTGGAACGACGTAAAGGTTAGTAAATTCGATATATAAGTGTATGCATGTTGTATTCATCGTTCACATTTATGTGCTTGTTTTTTCAAATTTGTACTATATCAATTCAGAAAAAACAACAACAATTAGTTATAGTAAATTGTTTTTAGTTCAATTTCAATATAAGAACAATAAATTTTTAATCTGTTTGTATTTATGGATTTGAATTAATAACGTCATTTCATGAATGTGGTAACACTGTAAACAACAGCTGTAGAATTTACTAGATACTTATATTCAGACAACCAAGTGGATAACCCCTAAATATCTTTCAGAAAAGTTCATGGAGGTCATGAAATGTTTCATCCAATAAGCCTTGAATGGTTGGTTACCTTCGCAGAAACATTTGGGAATTGCAAAATCACATGCCATGATTCTGATAGGATATTTAGCTATACCGCTATATTATTAGTATGGTTCTTGAAACTTCCAGAAGCTCAAGGTCACGAGTAACTCTGTAAATACCTCCATTTTTCTATATACAAATTAACCTTGGAGTAAAGCGTTCATCTTCTAATTTGTGCTTTTTCTTCTGTGTTTAATTTGCAATGTAGATTTAGTCTGAGGTTATTAGAAACGGATAGGAAGATCGTGTGTTTGTTTAGCAGACTTATCACAATACTATGTTAAATTAAACGAGAATATAAGTGTATATCCAGAATTTGTACATATATTTATTTATAAATATTCACAAAGATGAATTCAGTTTTAAACACGTAAACTACTAGATGCCGATTTAGTGGTCTTTCTCAAAACCAAAGGACTTGAGGAACGTTTGTGCATACATACTTCTGAGAGGAGTCCCATACTGGGACGATACATGCTGTCCAGTATTTGCTAGTTTTCGTTGTTTGTTTAATTAACATCATTGAGTGATGTTAGGTATGAAATGGAGTTATATGAACCCGTCCATTTGTTACATTATTTGTTAAAAGTCTATGCTATCCAAAGAAATCGATTCGTTATAGACAGTTTTGTAACTTTCACTAAGTTTTACTGCTGCATAAGATGAAAAGAATATTTTTAAAGTATTCAATCCAGTTACTTTGAAAAAAAAGTATGAGTTTATCCATCCTGTTTTTTTTAATGTTCTTTAGATGTACAGTCTCCTGTGTTTTTGAATATTTTTGCTTAGGTTAGTGTAATTTACTGGAGATTTCATTGCAAACATTTAAAACTCACCACATTCATCTGTCAGTGTAACGTACCTCAAAATGCCGGACATGAAAGCATTCAGTAAAATAACGGTTACGGCTCTAAGTTAAATCTTCAGTGAAAACTGCACTCTCATATCCAGCTATTTTACATTAAACAAACAAAAAAGATGCTTGACACTGGACGCTAGAAATGAATGGATAACCTCACACCAAAGAGACCATCAGCTGTGCACCGCTATATATTTACAATATGCATGCTTGAGGTCACCTCCCTGTCTTTTACTACTATTTAGTATATCATCCATTGATTGCGTATAATCTTAATAGCCCTTACAATATGTTAATTGAGGTTGTTTAGGTTTTCTGAAGTAACTAGTAAGACAATATGCTCAACGTCACTCTGTATTATCAAGCGAAATGTAAATAGGGAAATATTAGTTCGTATCGAATCGGTTTGAAACATTAAAGATTTCGCTTTTTGTGTTTGTAATTTATATATTATAGGACTTCAGCGTGTTGTCCCTATTGAAATGCGAGGTCATTTATTATGGCAGAAAACAGATGAGATCTACATCAATGTATCTGTTAGACAAAATCTAGGTGCTGTTCTATGCGGTGATAATGAAGGTTCAATTTGGATATATGACTTGGATCCATACTTGGATGATTTACATTCTTCAAGTCGTAAACGTTTTCATGTAAAACCAATTAAGGTATAAATAATTTTAAATTTATCTGTCATTTATTATTATTATCCTAACCTTCATGGTTTCGTTTTTCAGCGTCCTGCAATCTGTCTCAAAACTAACACCTAATTGTTTGAGTCCCTTAACCATGTACTATTAAACTTGCCTGGTAGACAAGTTTCTAAGACTTAATTCTCTATCATATTTACACACGTGTTGATTGTTGACTACTAATCCGAATGATATTCTAATTTCAATTGTTAATCGAATTTCTTCCATCAGTAAATCTACTCCAGTTATTCAACTAAATGCATGCAGTACCTGGATTTATCTAGTTTAAAGTTAAGTGTTTCGTTTGAAACTCTATCACTCTGTCTAGTTTCAATCACTAGAACATTTCTAAGTAATCAAGTGAGAGTTATTTTTCGAACTGGCAACCTTATGTTTTATATTTTCACATAAGCTACTTATCGTCAATTGATATTTATAAATTCTAAAAAAAATCCTTATTTTCTGGTGTTTAATTAAGTATTTAACCTATTTTTGTCAGACATTCAGTTATAGAGACTGCGGTGGTTGAAAAACACTCAGTATGGTTTTCGTTAGTTTCACTTTCCCTTGTTTCAGTTAGTCAGGTACAACACAGAACTTCCTACGTTCGTACATCAGTCCGAATTGCCAGACCACATTAGCACAGAGAGGTTGAATTTTCAATTCAAATCCCATAGTAGTAGAGGTAGTATTAGTATTAGCGGTAATGGAGAAGATAAGGGATCGGAGATATCACTCAAGGAAACATCCGAGTGAAATTAAATCTAAAAAGAGAGAAAAACTGTCATAAGGAACTCGGAACATTGTAATTTGAGGAAAGACAAACAATGGATGCACCTGCGCCATTGCAAACAATTTCGAGCCATGTCATTTCAAGACGCTTACCATCGGTTCCTATCGTCTCGCGGACCCCAACCAGGTGGTGTACACCTACTAACGTAGCTCACTTCATTTGTCAGTGACTTCATATACTGGTATCTTGTTTTGGTTCGGCCAACCCTAGCTTTCCTCCAGCCTACTCTTACATCACAAAACATCGCTCGTTAAGTCAGTCAGTGGTTGAACATACGTAAAATATGTCCTAACCGCCTCAACTGATGAACATCCATTGATTCATTAGTTAATCTTCTGTCCTTACCTAGTACCCTTTTCGTAACAGCAGCATTGCTTACTCGAATATTTAAAACAAAATATCTCTCATTTTCCTAGAATAAAATTTCTGTTAATCCTTTATGATTAACCGCATAAGAGTTTCCGCGTTTCTTTTATAATCTCTGCCGAAATTACATTATTGACTATGCTTTAGTTAGTAACAACAAATGATTGAATAACACAACACACAATTTTGACACTGTTTCATTTTTCCTCAATCTCTGCTTAGAATGCGAAATTTTTTCTATCATCATTTTGTCTACATCATCATACATTTTATTAGAATATCTTCTAAATTAATTCTTAGATTCTTGAATGGCCTGAATGTTCAGTTCAAGGAAATCGTGATGAAGATCAACAACTGAAAGAAAGTATCACATCAGGTTTTCGTAATCCTGTTGTTAATTCCGTTGAAATGAGTTCAGATGGTTATTACTTAGCAGCTGTAACTGATAACAATCTTGTATGCATATGGCGGTATGCTCCACCTCAGCAACAACAACAACAACAATACTCTCAAATAATTCAACAAACTACAACATCAATGCATCAAACTATTCCACATACCAACAATCATTTAACAGCTATCAATAATGCTATTGTTACTGGTTCTACTGGTCTAGTCAATGGTACATCATCTTCAACTGTCGCATGCATGGAGATTTTAAACAACAATAACTCATCAACTACTTTAGAATCGAATGTCATTGAACTTGTTACCGGTCAACATTTGTTAGAATAAACATCAACATTATGATAATGTTGTACCATTGGTTGTGTATTTTTGATACTGTTGTTTCACTTTCCATATATATATATATATATATATATATATATATATATATATATATATATGAGAGTGTGACACAAGAACATCTGCATAGAAAGTGAAACAGCGGTATCAAAACTACACCAGCAATGATACAACATTATCATAATAATGATGTTCATTCTAACAAATGTCGATTTGTATAGAACTCAGTTATTGACTTCAGCTAGACGCTGAAAATATACGTTCATTTTTATATATGCAATTATCACACCCTTTCTTTTGTTCTTATATTTTAAACCTTATCTACCATTTCATACGTATTCACTTCCATAATTATTTCAAAGAATCATGCCTCACTTATTGTCCTTATATGTTACAATATCTGTACACATCATCTTAGTTACATTGTTACCAGCAAAAATAGGTGAGTGGTTACTGTCACTCTCTCCTTCACTGTCATATATACTTATATATGACAGTTATTTTTGTACGTTCTTACTCTCTGATATGTATGCATAATCCACAGTTTGTTTGTTGTTTGCATAAAATATCTCTTTTTTTTTACTGTCATTTATACTTATTCAATATTGATAAAGTAGTATATATTACTATTCTTACCACAATAAAGAAACAATATTATTATCTTTATTATGCCTACAAATTGTAATGTTCAATATTTCATTTCAAAACAAATTATTCTAATTTGTTTCTTATCTATATTGTGTGTATAATATATCTTCATCCTATTATTTACGTACATGTACATGTTAAGAACGCATAATCAATGTTATTGTTATCATCAAATAGAACTGTTTTTTTTTATTATTCTATTAAAAGGGTCGTTTGAGAAGTTTGTCTGTTCGTTAATAATATGTTTATTTATGTAATTCGAATAGTTAGTTTAAGAACAAATAAAAATAGGGCAGTGAAGTTAGTGATCGATTCATGAACCCACGTCCTGTTTTTATTGATTCAGAAAGATTTCATTCTTGATAGTCTTATCTTGTCTAAGAGCAGATTTGTGGAAAAAATTTCAGTAGAGTGGAATCAGATCGTACTAATGTGTTTACCAACATTCAATGCAAATCAAGTACTTACGGCAGTTCTTTCAGCCTACTCGTATGATGAAAACTTGTAGGCTAAGTTGGTTTAAGATCTTTACCTTCAACAGTCTTTTTCTTATATATAATCAGTTCAAAGTAGATATTCTTGTAATTGCTAGAGTTTTGGTCAAGCAGATAATTATATCTTCATGGTGGAATACACTCAAAACTATTCAATATCACATAACCAGTAGTTGTTTAGTTACTGATCGACTTATTATTTCAGTTTACTCAAAAACTATCTAGTTCCCTCGAACTGTTAAGTGTTGAAAAAACATTTATTCACAGTGTAGGAAGTGTAATTTTCTTCCGATCTCTAATTAGTATAGTTACCCTTCCACGTTGTGGGCAGCCGGAAAGTGACAGCCGCCCTCACACAAGTAACAGCACGCAAGATCAAATCAATCTGTCCGTCTTGTATAGTTACCTGTCATCATCAAAGGAATGGTCTGGAGAACACGAACAGTATCTGATCAACGTCTTTGATAACATAAAAGTCACAATGGAAAAGGAATCAAACAACAAATAATCATTCCTGGATGTATTAATCAGCGGGACTGACAGGAAAACTGGGGACTCAAGTATGTCGCAAGCCAACCCACACATCTAATTCTCAACTACAATAGAAAAAACACAAAATCAACTGTGTACAAAATTTATTGAAGCAAGCGAAAACACATGAATCACGAAGAAAAATATCTGATGACCATCGGAAGAACAGCTATCCGCAACCTAACCCATCAGCAGAAGCGAAATCAAGTACAGGAACCAACAGACGAATCAGACCATGTATAGAAGACACATCGAAAATTGCAGCAAGATTATTGAAGACGTTTGGATTAGGTGTAGCACATGAACCAACAAAACCACTCCAATCAATCTTATGTAAACTAAAGGAAAGAATTTCAAAAGAAGAAAAACCGACCATCATTTACAAAACAAACTGCGAAAAACACCACACATCAGAGTGTACGTTCTCATCAGCTTCGCCTATATGAACATCAATTAGCATGGCATAGCATTTCTTCCCTTATATCAATGCATGCAGACAACTGTGGACATACATTTGATCGGAAAATGTTGAAATACTAGATATAGGGAATACAAAGAACACGATAATTTTTAGAAGCTTGGCATTCAATTCAATCGACAATCAACAAATACATCGGCATTGATCCTATTTATCAAGCAATCAAAAAAATCATAGGATCAAGAACTAAATCAAAATGACAGATTAAAGGTCATTGACAGCTAATCAGGGCCGAAGGATTCAAATGACAGAATCTAATCTATCTAAGCAGCCACTAATTTAAACGAAGGTACATTTTGCTCAATAACCATAAAATACACTAGATGGTTAAAGAAAAATTCTGAAAACTTATCAATAATAATCTACAACTGTTTAAAGACTAGGCATTCTAGTAAAGGAAAGATTTGTAACCTACAATGATGTTGATAATTTCTAAACTCTATCTTCTAACCATAGAGTCATATTATCAAGTTAGATGAATTGTCCATGGCTTAAAGTCCGAACTCTTCGGACACCACACAATTTTCACCTATTCATATGTTGTTTATCAATATTATTTTGAGGTGATTCCTACCGTTAGCTTCATTATCTTACAGCAAATTAAATTCAATTCTATACAGATTGAATATTTTTCCATGTCTTCGTTCACATTTTTTGACCTACCAACACTTATTTAATGGTGTTTTCTCATTGGGATTTGATTGACGAGTTCTTTATAGTACCGCCCTCAACATTACTAAAAACTGATCAACAATATTACCCACTGATTTGTGGATTCATTTTATAAATTCTCAATTCAAAAATAATTTAGCCCAATACTCAAGAAATACTCTATAAAAGGATTTTAACTGATGTTCCCCATCCATAATTTGTAGTTTTTTATTTCAGCTGACTGACATCATTATGGAATATTTTACACCTTGTATTAGTTACTTGACGAAACTAAAGTATACTTTTATTGCATGGCATTGAAGTACACCGTACAGCATATTAGATACATATTTATTTTTCATTACGGGGTTGTGAAGATTGTTAAGTTACACATTTTTAAAACCATGAATCGATCAATGTTAGACCACCATTAGAAACCTGGAAGCACCGGACGGCCGTTTCGTCCTGGTATGGGACTCCTCAGCGTTAGGGCGTTCGCGCAAAATACCGAAGGTCCTGGCTTCGAATCCTGAGGGGTGCAGGAGTCGTGGATGCGCACTGCTGATGAGTCCCATACCGGGACGAAACGGACTTCCAGTGGTTCCAGGTTTCTAATGGTGGTCTAATATTGATCGATTCATGGTTTCAAAAATATTCATTTTTGTCGAAACAATTTTATTCATACTAAATATTTGTTAAGTCCTGAACATATCTTTCAATCCTACTTATTGGTTAAATGTGTTGTCGTCTTGATCAAGCAACTTGATTGATTCCGTATTTCTTCTTTTCATTGTTTATTTTTTTTTAATAATTTGTATTTTTAAGCATCAATAATCATGAATGATGACATAATCAAGTCAAATGGTGATGTTCAATTATCAACTAATTTAAGTGAAAATGAAGTGACTAATAAAAATCCCATGTATTTAGCACATGATTTAACAAACGAACAAAAACGAACTGCTGATGTTTTAGACGAGAATTATTTGAATACAACAAATGGAACTTGTGTTAATAGTCGTAATACACTGTTTGTGGATTTACAATTATCTACACCTGTATTACATGGACTACATGATGCTGGATTTATACGACCATCACCTGTACAAGTTAAAGCAATCCCTTTAGGTCGATTAGGTATGGATTTAATTGTTCAAGTAAGTAACTACATGTTTAGTTATATGTAACTTTTTATTTTAAGCGAAATTGAAACTTACGATTGTTACCCCCAATGGAGCATAGGCCGCTGACCAGTATTCTCCAACCAACTCTTTCCTGGGCTTACCTTTCCAGTTCTGTTCAATTTTTGTTCATTCTTCTCATGTCTTTCTCTGTTTCTCAGCGTCATGTCTTCCTTGGCCTTCCATTCTTCCTTTGACCTTGAGTGTTCCATGTGCGAGCTTGTCTTGCGACACAGTTGGGTGCTTTCCGCACTCAATCTAGCTGGTTAGTAATTATACAATTAGACTATATATAGACAACAATAATTCATAAAGTGGTTTATTAAGTTACTATATACTTTAGTCTTCTGTCGGACGTAACAACCATGATACCCTCCAAATTAGGCCGATTTGTAACGAATATCACATATAAATACATTTTTATGTTATTTCTTCATTTATGTGATTGATCCTAAAGAAAAGTGAAACTGTGCTTTACAAATAAACGAAATGCCTATTATTTTTGTAATTTCATTTCATTTCTTTTTATTTTCTTTGTTTGGACATACTAAAAAAAGGCTAAATCTGGCACCGGTAAAACTGTTGTCTTTGCTGTAGTTATTTTGGAAGCGATCAACGTGAAACGACCCACTATACAAGCACTTGTTTTATCGCCAACACGTGAAATCGCATTTCAATCTCAAATGGTTATTGAACGATTAGGTAGTCATATACCTGGTTTAAAATGTCATCTATTTGTTGGTGGTAAGTTGAAACACTAGGGATTTTCAATATATGTATGAATAAGTGTCCAATTTTTGTAAACGGTTATATCAGCTATTATGAACATTCATTCTTTTATACTGTACCTACTATCTAAAAGCATTAGTGATTATGTAGCTAACTTTCTTTTTTAATTCATAAGTTATTTGTACTGCAGTTATTCCAATCATCTCGGAAATAATATTTCTGTTGTATTATAGTATTCATTTTTGAAACCATGAATCGATCAATGTTAGACCACCATTCGAAACCTGGAAGCACTGGACGGCCGTTTCGTCCTGGTATGGGACTCCTCAGCAGTAACTAGCTTCGTGAGGATTCTTCTCCGAGTTCTAGTGGGAAGACGTGACCAGTGAAGTTTAACCTGTTCGGGTGTAGACAGTGTCTACTGAAGACTGTGTATTAGGTGAATTGGTCAAGTTAGACATTAACACCGTTAGATACCGGCTCAGTGGTCCAATGGTTAGCCGTTCGCACACAATACCGAAGGTCCTGGGTTTCGAATCCTGCGGGGTGCAGGGGTCGTGGGTGCGCACTACTGAGGAGTTCCATACCAGGACGAAACGGCCGTCCAGGTTTCTAATGGTGGTCTAACATTGATCGATTCATGGTTTCAAAAGTCTGTAACTTAACATTCTTCACAACCCCATAATGCGTATTATAGTATTGTATATTGACATTATTTTACTTGATTGTTTATAATTCACTACTTGACAGTATTTTTGTTTGAACCCTTTTGCTATGTATGACTTTTCAGTTTAGTTAATCATACACTTTATAAGTGTTCGGCATCGTAATTTATTTATTGGCCATTGTTATCAAATATTCATAGATTTATTATTGTAGAGCTTTAAAATAAAGTTATTAAAGATAATTATTTACTGATATACGATTCATTTTTGTCAATAAAGAGAATACCATTCAACCTAATGGGTTGAAAAATCATCTAAAAAAACATCTCAAATTTAAAACGTAAATATTGTGAAGATGCTTTACATTCTAAATCATCAACTAATCATTGTTAGACCACCATTAGAAACCTGGAACCACTGGACGGCCGTTTCGTTCCGGTATGGGACTCATCAGCAGTGCGCATCCACGACTCCTGCTCTTCGCAGGATTCGAACCCGGGACCTTCGGTATTGTGTGCGAACGCCTAACCATTGGACCACTGGGCCGGCATCCAGCGGTGTTAATGTCTAACTGTGATTGACCTAGGGATGCTTTAATTGTTTGACTGACAATTCAAATATTACTAATTTTAGAAAAAAATCCACAAGCAAATTGTATTACAACTTTTTACCAGATACACTTTACATATCTTCAAAAGTGATGATTCTTTAATGCTTATCTTGATTTCAGTAGAACTGAGTAGTATAAATGAGTACTAATGAAATGTATTATATTCCTACTTCGTATACACTTCATCGACAAATCACGTTGAAATAATGTAGATATTTAGGATACGTATATTTCAGACAAATCAGTCAGTAAGTTGTGTCAGTGTTACAATGGAGAAGCTGTTTTCTTTTTCTTTGAAATATTTTTCTAAGGATAATTAAATTCTTCTAAGAATTCGAACTAACAGTGAAATAATTCAATTTTCCAAAGCATACTATTTTCAATCTCCCACTTAATAATGTACATTTAACAGAACTTTCGTCTAGAACGAAATGTAATTTTCTTGAAAGAGGGAACAGAGAAGGAAGACACGATGAAATAAACCTTTTTATTTAATTCCAAATATTTAGTCCTTTTCAAACAAATTGGAAGATTAATTAGATCAGAAGGAACTTTAGAGTATACCATCAAACTTGTCAAAATCATAATTCTTTTCATTTTATGAATTCAATCTAGATCATTTACAAACTTTGTAGTTTAGAACGGGGTTTCAGGAGACCAAGAATGACATTTCGTGAACTCGAATTGTTTGCATTAGCAGTGCAGGGTGATAAAGGAATATGAAAAGAGTGAGTCGTGCAGATAAGCCATGTATTAGGAGGTGTAGAAAGGATTTGATTGTGAACAATTTGGTCTCTCGTGCTGTTACGGGTATGAGGGCAGATTTCACTTCCCGGCTGCCCACACCATGGAAGGATGTTTCTTGAGGAACCTGAAAGGGAAGGTAGATTAGTGTTGGTGTTGGAGACCTGAGAGCGTGACCGCAGAGCCCAAGGGAAAACTGTTTGAGGCCGGTCATGCATGGCCTTTTTATGAGAAGCTTTTGAAGTGGTAGCTCCGTTCTTTTTAAAAGCCCCTACCACCGGAGACGGAAATCCGTGCGGTAAGGTGAGGTGTGAAATTCTTATGGTCGGCCTTTTCTAACCCTTTCCTTCCTTGTGAGAAGGCAACATCGCTGCAGATGCTGGTTGTCCGAGGGAAACACCTCACTGCTATCACACCCGTCTACAGTCAACAGTAGGATTTCACCCTCAGACCTTGAGTAGCTACTTTTAGTTTGATCGTTCTCCAATCGACCTGCCTGGTATGGTAGAACCTACGGAAACATATGTTCCAGCCAATATAGCTCTGTTGTGTCATCACGATAGGCAATCCTGACTACCATACCAAGGTAACATCTACGGTCGGGTTAGAGACCTTGAACGACATGGCTCAGAATCGGTTGCAATGGCACAGGTGTATCCACTCTGTGTTCTATCAAATTCTAATCTTCAGAATTCCTCGTCATCTCTATCTTTCTCTTTCTAAATTTATCTCACTGAATTATACTTCTTGAATAATATCTTCAAATCCTAACTTCTCCATTACCGCCAGTACTTCCACTATCTCTACCACTATGTAATTTGAACTGACAGGTGCGTCTCTGTGCTAATGCAATATGGCAACCTGAACTGATGTACATACATACGAGCTTTAACAATACTAATGACAAGCATCATAAAACTACAATGTGTATTATTATTTCATAGTGAGATTTTCGTATATTCTTCAAGTGTTCATTTCATCTAGTTAAAATCTCCATTATTCACATTCAACTGATTTGTTCACAAAACTTTATTTTACTTAGAAGCTAAAACAATTCTGCTCTAATTGATAGTTTCAATCAAAATTAATCAACAATTAAATATAATAAACAAGATTTCTCTCGAATTTCTCGTTGACTTCTTATCGCATTGAATTGAGAAATCGTATTTTTTTTTAAAAAAAAAATATGTCACATTTATTTCATATGTGATACAAATTCAAAGCATCATATGCTGTTAACCTTACCTTAAAAAAAAAAAGAAAAAAAACTACCTACATACAAAAGTACTTTTCTCTATAAGTCAGAAATTTTAAAATAAATAAAAACTTGTTCTACATACCACTATGCAGTTTCAAGACATGAACTATGACAATAAAATAGTACTCGAACTAATTTATCAGTCAGCTTTCTCTCATTATGATTCCTAAAAAATACTATCAACAAAACTATTCTGTGAAATTACAAGTTGGTATTCCGTAATAATCGAATCTAATGCTTCCATTATTTTGATCATGAATTAGTATGTCAGCCTAATAAATAAATAAATAAATAAAATAGAACAGCACATTATTAACTGTTCGATTGATGATTATTCAATATATAAATGGACAATTCTTTTAATTCATCTGTATTTTAAATATGTGTGTTCATTGAATTCAAAAGCATCACTAGCATATTTTGGAATATATTTAATTCTACTTCAGCAAAATTTGAAATAATAATATTCATAGCGAGTGAAAAATCACTCGTGTTAAACATAGACAATAAGGAAAATTCAATGAATATTGTGTGTCTGAACATTAATTAAGAATAAAACGAATCGATCAGTGGTTATAATACATCAATCTCATAGATATATGAGATATTCTGTCAATCAGTCAGTCAGTCAGTTGCAACGTAAAACTTCGTACGTATGTACAAAAGTTCATGTTGCCATACCACATTAGCACAGAGACGCAAATGTCAAATCAAATCCCATAGTGATAAAGATAGCAGAGATATTAATGGTAATGAAGAAGACTAGGGTTTGAAGATATTATTCAAGAAGTATAATAATTCAGTGAGATAAGGTTAGAAAGACAAAGGTAGAGGTGCTGACGATTCCAGAAGATTAGGATTTGAGAGAGCACAACGAATGGATGCACTTGCGCCATTGCAAACGATTTTGAGCCATGTCATTCAAGGTCTCTAACCATTAGTGACTTTGGTCTCGCGAACCCCAACCAGGTAGCCTACATCTACCAACATGACTCAGTCCACTTGTCAGTGACTTCATGGATTTGTGCCATGTTTTGGTCTGGCCGCCGCTAACTTTCGTCCAACCTACTCCTACACCACAAAACATAGCTCGTCGAGGCAGTCGGTGGTTAGGCATACGTAACACATGTCCCAACCACCTCAACTGATGAAGTGGTTGGGACATGTGTTACGAATATTCTGTAAGCTTCTATCATTCACAAAATAATTATTGGCAACGATATAAGGTTTTCTAGATATCATTTCTGATCGCTTATTCGTATGTAGAGTAACACTAGTATTGTAGTGTGGAGCCTATATATAGTATGTAATGGAAATGCATCAGAGTGTTGCCTTGAAGTTACGACCGACTAGAAATGTTTTAGGTACGGCTTTGTGGAGCGATCTGGGTATTTTGAGCAATAGAAGACAGGCAAGAATACACTTAATTTGTAACTGTTATAATTCTCTTTTTATTCCAACTCAACTATTCCTAATGCTTAAGTATTCTCGGACACCAATTCACCCGAAATTTTTTCTCTCAAATCAGAACACGGTTGAACAGAAAATAGATTATATTCCAATAACAAGGTTAGATGGAAGTAAGAAGCCCAATAGGATGAAACATTAGTATATTTATAGTTCTTACATGAGAAACTTCTAGAATGTTCCCACGGTATCGACTAGCACTGATTGTCTACGAATGAGCCAATCAACGTGTAACAACGCTATCATATATGGAACATGCTTTTAATCCAATCTATGTCCCGCTAACAGTAGCATTCATATTCATTTTACCAATGTAATCTTTTGTTCTGATTGACGACAACTAGATCAACTTAACTAATTTCTATTTTATTTTGTTTTTATACAAAATAAGCTTTCCATTGTTTTTTTTTACTTTCCTATATATATATTTTTTAGGCTTACCTTTAGCTGATGACTTACGTCATTTATCCAATTGTCATATTGTTGTCGGTACACCAGGCCGTGTTCGTTATTTATTAGAAGCTGGTTATTTATCTACTGAACATATTAGACAATTTGTATTAGATGAAGCTGATTTACTTTTATCCGGTGGTGCAGATGCTAAATTAACTGGTGGTAGTGTAAATAATGCATTTCCAGCTGATATTAATTATATTTGGTGGAATTTACCACAATCGAAACAAGTATTAGCTTTATCAGCTACATATACAGATTATTTAGTTAATGAACATCTTCCACGTTATATGAATGATCCAGCAATTATACGATTAGCTGTCAAGGATCCAGCTTTAATAGGTTTGTTATAAATTTCAACATGATTTTAATTATCTAAAATGCATTTTAAAATAATCCAATTTGAATAAAATAATATGATAGTTTATTTCTGTCATTCATATGAACGAGATAATGTACCTATTAATTATTCTTAACAGATGCGTTCTTTTTGTAATGCAATAGAATACCAATTATCGGATGGATGTGCAGAACACTTTAGGGATCAGTTCAACCAGCCTTCAGCCAGTTAACTTGAAAGGCAAGTTGATATCAGTCCTACGACTCTTTATGAGGTTGAAAAGACCATAAGCGATCTAAGGCAAGACGGAGCTACAGATCCTGATAGGTTAGCCCCTTATATTTTTAAGGATAATTGTCCAGTTTTAGCAGTTGATGGACTGAGATCTTAGGAAAAATCTGGGAACTGAATGTAATCCCATCTGACTAGTCCCAATCACTAATTGTCCCAGTCAATAAAAAAAAGACAAAAGTCCTCATATGACAATCACAGAGGAATCAGTCTGATTAATATGGTGTCTAAAATGTTAGCCGCAATAATACTTAGACGCCTAGCTGGCTGATTTCAGACCTGGACGTGGCTGCATAAACAACATACTCACACTTCGTCAAGTCCTGGAATATAGACACACTTTTCAACGTCCCACAATAGTTGCATTCCTCGACGTTAAGGCGGAGTCAGATTCTGTTGGTTGTGAGGTTCTATGGCAGTGTCTGTCATTGAAAGATGTACCAAAGAAATACATTACCCTTATACAGGCTCTCCACTCGAACACTACAGGTCGAATGAGAGCCTATAACGAACTGTCGATAATCATGAATAATGACCGTAGGGAGATAAATGACAACTTACTAGAGATGCAAGTTGACTGAAGTTTAACTTTTGTCGTTTGACACTGACCCAGTAATTCTATCGATTAAGCGTTTACTGCGAAACGTGAAGGTCATGATTTACTCCTTCGATAGAGCTGTAGATGTGCTTTGCTGAGTGGCTCCATACAAATACGAAATAACTGTACAGTTCTCCATAGCTTTAATAGTACTTCAATTACGATCGATCTGTAACTAATACGCACTACATGAATGTAAATTTTTCAGAGCGAAAATTCAAAATTATATGTATGTGTTGTGTTTACTAAATTGCAAGCAAACGTTGTTAATGGACATGTTGATGAAATATGATTGCTTTTAATACCATAAGTTTCTATATAATTCCTTTTCATTAGTTGTTTGAATCCACCCATCTCTGCTTATAAATGTCTGTGTGCTTGAAGGTCGTATTTTCGTGACATTATCACTAAGTTGACTCTAAGTTTATCTCCTATTTTCCAACACGAAGTTACCTTGTTTATTGAGTTGTTTTTACAAAAGTTGTTATGATCGTCAACTGATGTGTTTGAAACTATTACGAGTTCACCTTAGTCGATAAACGAGAATGAGACAATGACCCAGTGACACGATAGGCTACTCTAATCTGTTGCCCACTCTAACTGAAGAAGAAGTCTTGATATGGCGTAAAAAGTGTATTCTACAAGCACCCAGAAAATATAATGATCTCAAGCACACAAATCGAGTTTATCTATACATCATAGAACCGTCCTTGGGAGACCCACAAAAATAGCGTACTAAAATAACACATTAGCCAATAACAGTCAAGGATTTTCCTGGTGGGAAATGTAATCTCAAGATCAACTGATTGGCCCATCAATAAAATCCAAAACTAGGACATTTATCCCCGACAAAAGTGAACACGTACTATTACGTTGTCTGAATTATTGAAACAGCAAAACTTTATCAAGAATAAAACATTAAAAGTTATCGACTGAAAGTCTTTTCTGTCGTGTGCTCATGTGCGTGTATGTATTATTTCTAACAACCTCATACAAATTATAGATTGTCTAGAGATTAGTCATCTGCCCGCTAAACCAAAAGTCCTAGGTTCAATTCCTGTTTAATGCTGTCGTAGATGCATATTGCTTAGGATTCTCATACTATAATGTAATGGCGATTATTTATCGTTGATCGTCTTGTGATTCAAATAAAATCATTATGTCATAAACTGATTTTGTCCTCTTTCATATAAACTTATTAGTATTCATTATTTTCATAGGTGTACGACAATTTTTTCATCTTATTCAACCAACTACACGTGCTCCAGCTTCAGTATTTGATGCTAAAGTAAAATTTCTATGCAAACTACTCAATGCTACGGAATTTCAACAATGTTTAATTTTTTCAAATTTTCATAACAAGTAAGAATTTTAATTGTATTTTATAAATTATTTCAATGTTAACTTTTTTCTTCATCTTCTGTACTTTTTTTAAAAAAAAAATTATATTTGTTAGTAATTTATGATGTTAGTTTATTCAAAGTACAATAGAAATGAATTAAGTTTTTTTTTTGTTTTACTGTGTTAACGATGACAAACAAAGTAATGCTGTATATTCGTATATTTAAGGAACTAATTACTGTTGACACATGAAAGAACAATGTCTGTACAGATTAATTCATTCATTCATTCATTTATAATAGTGATTTGTAAAATGTGATCATTTTTATTTTCCTCTAACTAGATTTACATTGATTGTCGTCGGGAAAAAAAATTAAAACAACCCAGATGTAAAATGTCTTATGTAACATGCAATTATCACTGATTATCTCTAATTTTGTAGGGCTGATCTCATTCGATAGAATGAGAGTGAGATAGAGATACATAGAGAGAGAGAGAGAGGGTAATAAGATAATCAATTCTATCATAATGATCGGATCCTGCGAAGTGCGGGAGTTGTGGATGCGCACGACTAATGATTCCCATGCCAGGACAAAACGGCCGTCCAATGCTTTCAGGTTTCTAATGGTGGTCTAACAATGATTGATTGATGATTTCAATGTGTAAAAACAATAATCTCCATAACTCTAATTGAAAAATCTATCCTAATTATTTGTTTGTTTGTTTTAAATAATGAATGTCAACAGTCGGATGAAATAAGTTATCTGAAATAGTTGAAAATATTCAATATTGATTTATTTAAAAATGACTAATTGCAATTATAATTGTCATCTTAAAAATATTATTCTACCAGACAAAATGATGATGATGATGATGATAAAACTTTCAATTTTGTACAGGTACATTACAATGTTTAGATGATAGAATTTATTCAATAACTATTGGTTAAATACTAAAGAATTAAGCGTGAAATGGACAATAATTTAATTAAGTAAATAATTCACTTGACAACTTACAACAATTACATTATAAATATGAATCTTATTTAATTTGCAATAAAGTTCATTCAAAAAAAAATCAAATATTTTTACCAACAGTTATGTAATAAGTTTTGTTTTTCTTTGCCACCTTCTAGTCAATTATCTATGAACCTCTTTATGATAATGTTGTTGCTAACTTTCAAGATTATATGAACTGAAAATATATTACAATTTCTACCATTATTTACTTGTTAGCGTTTTTTTTTTGCGAGTCTCTCATCAGCGCTGATGGTTTGATGACTGACAAAATCTCAGCACGAATAGAGAAGACTCGATTGGCTTTCACCAACTTGCACCACTGATGGCATAGGCGAGATATTTGTTTGCTAACCAATGGACAATTGTAATGCGCAGCAGTTCACTTCGTCTTACTTTATGGCTATGAAACATGGCAGTTAAGAGTAGAGGACATTAGTAGGTTACTAGTCTTCGATCATAGGTGTATCCGAAGCATTGCTCGTGTATCCTGGGACGACCGAGTAAGCAATGCGGTCGTTAGGAAACGAGTACTAGGTAAGGATGGCAGATCAAACCTCATCAGTTGAGGTGGTTGGGACATGTGTTGCGTATGCCTAACCATTGTCTTCTTCGTAGACCTATGTTTTGCGATATAGGATTTGAAATGACAATTGCATCTCTGTGCTAATATGGTATGCAACTTGAACTGATGTACGTACGTACGACGTTCTATGTTGTCGACTGACTGACGGACTGACCATTATTTGCTGTTGTTAATTATTAGAATACATAAACTACAACTTTTTTTGATCCATTTGGTTTGTTATTTTTTCTGTTGTTGTGGAAATTTCCTCTTTACAGTGCTCAAGATTTATGTGATGCATTGTGTTCACGTGGTTGGCCAGTTAGTTATATTTCTAGTAGTTTAGAACAAGGTGAACGTTTTCGTGCATTCAATAAATTGCGCACATTTCAATGTCGTATTCTTATTACTACAGATTTAGTAAGTAGAATTTCACAAAATATGTTCATTTATTTCTTATCAAGATAATAAACTGTAATTTGATTTCATTGAAATTTTGATTTATAAAATTTTCATTATAAAATATGATGAAATCGAGTGATATGTACGTAAAGAAAATGAAAAAAAGCGGAGTGAAATAAATGTAATCTAGTGGACAACACAACTTAGTAGTTCAAATGGTATATGCATGCCATGTGACCTCGGGTTCCTAGTTCCGATTCCCAGTGGATGTGCACTGCTGAGAAGTCTCGTAATAATGGTTCACACGCGAGACCGAAGGTCCTGAATTCAATTTCCACGGGCGCCAATCGTGGATGCATACTGCTCCTGAGTCCCGTACGAGGATGAAACGGCCATCCAGTGCTTCCAGGTTTCTGATAGTGGTCTAACACTGATCTATTCAAGATTTCAATGAAACTCAACAATCTATACAACCCTTTAATGAAAATACAATATATTAGTTTATGAGCCGAACACGAACAATATCCTCTTCATAGAGTACAAGTTTACTCACTGAGTAATCAACTCTTGGAACCTACTGTTAAGAACAATACCATTTATGTTTTCATATAAGAAAAGAAAAGACAGAGGTGGATCGGTGTATCATAGTTTCTATCCCTCTTGTGCTAGTGTTTGATTCTCTTTTTGTTTGTGAATGTGATGATTGTCTTCCTAATTTGCCACACTACCTATAAATCGACTAACACGATTGTGTATGCCAATATGATCGATGGCCCACGTGATATCCTGATCCTTCTCCCTAAACTATATCACAAAATATCAGGAAGAAACTAGGCAAGTATTTCACAATATGCTATATTGTTCACAATGTAAAATTCGGATGATTTTGTATCTAATCTGTAAGACAGATCATCATTAATAATAAATCTCAATATCTATATAACTAGAACATTTCTGGTACAAAACTAAGTGGCAGATATTTGATTAAATAGCAATAATGTTTGAACAGAAAACTATATAACAACAATTAGATTCAAACGGAAGCTTACTGGATTCCCAGAGAACAACTTTCAGTTTCACATATCAGTTTATTCTACTCGTCTTATCATAGGTTGAAAACTGAACCTACGCAACAATACTCGGTCATTTGGAGTATAACAACATTTTTTATACCAATTATTTCACTGTTCATGTCATTTTACATCCCTTTACTATATTATACATGTACACTTATTGTATCCAAATTGAAGTGATTAGTTAGCGTCATCATAATAATCAAACTAGGAAGTATAATCATTCCTTCAATTGATAGAACAGTTCAACCTCAATTTTAACATTACTCTATCAATTATTTTCGTTAAATGTTTTCTTTTGAAACTCGTAGACTTCACGTGGGATCGATGCGGAAAATGTCAATCTTGTAGTCAGTTTGGAAGTTCCATGGGAGCATGAAACTTACGTACATCGAGTGGGACGTGCTGGTCGATTCGGTAATAATAATCTTTATTCATCCCACAAAATCTGATAATCATTTGAATAGAAATTATTCCTTTATCTATATTGAATACGTTGATGTAACAACGAAGGAAGCCTTTCTGATATATATATATATATATATCTTTTTCCATTTGACTTAATACAAGATTATATCATTTTATGATGCATGTATTCAGCTTATTTTGTGTTTTGTTTTTTTTAACTAACACCGCAATCACTTCGACAGATGACTCTGGTAGTGTCAGCAGTATCTATAACTAATCACCTAAGTTTTCATGTTGTTGCATGTTTCTACCAGTTATAATACCAAAACATGCTCTCCTTACTCTGACATGTAATCGATATCAGTTGTCATCTTTTTCCTAACTCTCCCATAAAGACTTCTTGAAGAGAAATGTATCATTTCCTCTGTTTATTCAAGGTCATATAGAGTCGATCGAAAGTGGTTATCAAATTGATTCAACCTGCTTAAGAATATATCTATTAACGCAAACAGAAAAAGGAATTTCATATTATTTTCTAAGTTACCGTTTAGTGTTTGCCTTGTATGCGAAATATTGTACTGATGATAAATGCTCCAATGTGAAGAAAGATGCACTTAAAATAGATTTGTGTCCATACCACTTCTAGTTAGGGTTCATTGGGAAAAAGAAGGACACTAGAGCAACATAACATTCAATTGTATATCAATTTATTTTCTATATGTTATATTCTTTATGTTACAATCATTAAATCTACCAACCGCGTTAATGTTCTGTACACAATCGATAACACATAATTCCAACTTTACCAAACCTCCAATCAGTAGAATAGCATGTGAGATGAGTGATCACATGTATTTTTGTCATTCTAATGCATAACTCACGTGATTATGCTTAGGTAAAACACTAAACAGTTGCTATTCATTCTTTTCATTTCTATCACAAATTTGGTGCCTTGTATAGGCATTTTGTTGAGAGTAAATAGATTTGCGAATCTCTCACTGTTTTCGTCCCTTTCTCCCAGTTCGTGTCACCCCATGATGTCTTCACCTGCAGTGTTGTCCATTCCAAGCTTGGTATTTATGTCTCACATCAGAATAGTCAAGTCATTTGATGGGCATTTCTTGACGAATGACTGCAGCCTCTCATAGAATGGATCTATAACGTCTCTACTTTACTTCTTGTTAGATGCATAACATTGGATGACGTTCATTGTAATCCCCTGTTTCTTTGTTTTGAAGGATGCTTTGATGATCCTGAGAGCATGAGATTCCCATCCTAACAGTGCATTTTGTGCCTGTTTGGTCAGCATCAGTGCAACTCCTTGATTCTGTATCTTGAAGTGGTGAAGTCACGTGAATGACGCTACTCGGATCCTGTATGCGTGTTTCTGAGACGCAACATACATCGATGGCGCGAGATTCTAAGGTCCTAGCTAAGGAAGCCTGTTGTTCTACTTGACACAATGTTCGGACATTAAATGCTCCAACATGTAATTTAGAACTAGGTTTCAGGAGACCAGCAATAACGTTTCGTGAATTCACATCGTTTGCATTAGCGGTGCAGTATGATAAAGGAATGTGAGAAGAGTTAGTCGTGGAGATAAGAGAGATCTTAGGGGTGTAGGAAGGATTTAATTGTGACCAATTCGGTCTCGTGTGCTGTTTTGAGTATGAGGGCAGATTTCACTTCCCGGCTGCCCAAACCATGGAAGGATGTTTCTTGAGGAACCTTAAAAGGAAGGTAGCTTAGTGTTGGTGTTGGAGACCTGAGAGCTTGACCGCATAGCCGAAGGGACAATTGCTTGAGGCCGGTGAGGCACGGCCTTTTTATGAGAGGATTTTTGAGTGTTTGTTCCGCTCTTAAAAGGCCTTAGTGGGCAGCCCTTACCGCCGGAAACGGAAATCCGTGAGGTAAGGTGAGGTTTGAAATTCTTATGGTCGACCTTTTCTAACCCCTTCCTTCCTTGTGAGAAGGCAGCATAGCTGCAGATGCTGGTTGTCCGAGGGAAACACCTTACTGTTGTCACACCCCTCTGCAGTCAGCAGTAGGATTTCGCCCTCAGACCCTGAGTAGCTACTTTTAGTTTGATCGTTCTCCAATCGACCTGCCTGGCATGATAGGACCTGCAGGGACATATGTTCCAGCCCATATAGCTCGACTGTGTCATCACGATAGGCAGGCCCGACCACCACGTCAGGGTAGCAGCTATGGTCCGGGACATGTGTTACGTATGCCCGACCACCGACTGCTTCGACGAGCTTTGTTTTGTGGTGTAGGAGTAGGTTGAAAGAAAGTTAGGGGCGACAAAACCAAAACATGTCACAAATCCATGAAGTCACTGACAAGTGGACTGAGTCATGTTGGTAGACGTAGGCTACCTGGTTGGGGTTCGCGAGACCAAAGTCACCAAAGGTTAGAGACCTTGAACGAAGGCTCAAAATCGTTTGCGATTGCGCAAGTGCATCTATTCGTTGAGCTCTCAAATTCTTATCTTCTGGATTCGTCAGCACCTCTACCTTTGTCTTTCTAACCTTATCTCACTAAATTATACTTGTTGAATAATATCTTCAAGCCCTAGTCTTCTTCATTACCAGTAATACCTCCATTATCTCTAACACTATGGGATTTGAATTGACAATTGCGTCTCTATGCTAATGTAGTATGGCAATCTGAAATTATGTACTTACGTACGACGTTCTGCATTGCAACTGGCTGACTGACTGCAACTCCTTGTGTTTGTGTTGCATCACCTTGTTCAATCCCGGAATACAACAGCATCTCTCCTGAAATTATTCGTTTTTGTGCAACATACGTCGAATGTGTTTTACTGACTCCAAGCAACACCAAGTTTAAACTTCATTTCCGCAGTAACTTGAATTGTTCTGCCAACCTCCGACATTATGTGAACATTCCATGTTCCTATATTAATTTTTGATCTGATTGCGAGAAGAGGTTTTCGAGGTTTTCTGGAAAGTAATCATGAATAGTGGAATTCAGATATATCTGTGTAAGGGATGCTACTCACAAGATGGCATATAAGTAGTTTTCAGCATAGCATCGCTCAGAAATAGCTACAAAAGAGTATCTGGAAATAGAAATGCGTTACGCAATCACAGTGTTTTGAAAACCAGGAGACATGTCGAAGAGGGAAGTCCATAAAGTACCTATTTTGCAAATGGAAGTTTAGAGAATAGATGTACAAGTTTTGTCGTAAGCTGTGCCTTCCAGTCTTCATATCTTCGCTCATTACATCAGGAAAGAAACAGCTATCTACCCATTCCATTGCTTGATCGTTGCGCTACATCACGAATTGACTTAGGTTTGAAATATGTGCAGTTATCTTTCAACCTAGTGACTTAAGAATAATGAACTGGACACAGTTCTCAAATATTATGAGTTAGAACTCAAGCGGAGTGGTAAGTGTTAATTTTCTTATTGCAAAACAACACAGATGTCTACTACTTCCTATTATCCAATGATTCATCATTTGATTTCAGTCCTCGTCAAAAAATAACATTGTGTAGGCCTCCTCTCTTGTTGAGAGAGTAACAACTAGATTTTTTAAATCCTATTCAATCACTTAACATGATTCGATTAATCAACTGCCATCCTGAATTTTTAAACGTATAACTTACTTTATTAATAGTTCGAAATAATCTTAAACATATTATTGATTAGTATCAAAATATTAATCTTTACTACTTTTCGTTTTAGGAAGCTATGGAGCTTCTGTAATCATTGTTTCAGATGTAGGCGATGAATGCAATCTATTGAAAAAGTTACAAGCTAACTGTCCAACACAAATTCGTGAACTACCTGGTAAGTCTATTTCATAGCTACTTTTTTTCTATAGTTTTCAAAATACAACATCATATTTGATCTGGATATAAAGTATTTTTAAAATACCAACCACTGTCCGGTACTTCTTACTGAAAAAGGGACCAGTAGAATTTTTCCTTCAAGCCAAAAATCACCTCAATAACTATATGCAAATTATGCTGATGGTGTAAATAAATATGATCTGTTTCTTTATTAGTTCAAAGTTTACTTTCAACGTAACCATGATATGAATGATGCACTGATAAATAGAGTAATAGTTTAATGTACACAAGTGTTTACATCACTAGATCGTTGTCTTGTCATTCTATTTTTTTGTAAATCTGTTAACCAATATACAAATAAATGATGTAGAAGTTATATGATAGAAAGTTTTAAAAGAAATACTTGTGAACTTTTTAGTTCAAAGAGAAATATACATGTACTCATGTGAATGTGTTTCTGAACTTGAACACGTACTTTTATTTCAAGAGTTGAATAACATCTGATTGTCACTTTTGACAGACTTGTAAATCTTGTAAAAATGCTGTAGACAACCGAGATTTATTACATCATATGTGCAGATTTTTGATCACACCTATTTATCTATTCATTGATCAATTAAGCGCATAAACTTTTCAAACATGACAAAATAGTTCACCTGTCTCTTTAATATACTAATAATTCCTATATTGTGAATTGGAACAACATATCTAGATCCTCATTAGGTTTTTCTCTAATAGACAGTATAAACGAAAATGTCAAACCAATCAATATACTTTATGAGTTAGCGACAACAGTGGAATAGATTACATAAATAAGACGGAGACATGAATGTAGCACATCCAGGTAACTTACCCATTAGTTGGAGGACCACAGTTGGTCTACTAGACAGAGGTTAGCTACATTAGAGGTATTCATCGCTGTTTTAGTCAGTCTATCTGGCAGCACACTAATAGCTATACCTACGTTCAACGGTGTCTTTATGAAAAGCGGTTTCTTTACAACCATCGATGTCACTACTTTCCTGTGCACTACATGCAAATATTTACGTAGAAAACCTTGTGAATAACCCATTTCTATCAACATATTGTGAATGAGCTCCAGTTCTTTGTTTATAGTATCGTCTGAGCATTTTTTCTCAGCTCTAACTAGGTTTCTTTTGTAATGAATAAGTACAAAGCTCAGGAAATGCGATGGTTTGCTGAGGAAATTATACTATGCACACTGCTACTGATTGAACCAGCTTTCTATCCGTTTAACAATACGTCAATGAAGTGTAATTTGTCTTCAAGTTCCTCCTCATACGTAATTCTGATTACTGAGTGTATATTGTTAACCTGCCTTGATTGGTTTAACATTTTCTTATAGACATATAAGCACTACTGCATATTAGAATTAAGCTTGATGAGAATTGAATTGAAAAAACAATATTGTTCGCTTATATTTGCTTATGTTTTTATCCAAATTGTTTCGAATTATTTCGAATAACACTAATCCTTCTCTTTGTTTATTCATCTTTCAAGTTTATAATATTCACACTTCAATGTTCAGATTAACTTTGATACAATTGAACAATAAAAACATTTTCATATTTCCTTTTTTTTTTCTTTTCTTCTCTTTAAAAACAAACAAATTTCCTAATTACAGATTCTATACCATCAGATTTAACAACATCGGATTGTTCAATTGAATTGGACAATTTAGTGACTGTGACAAATCGAATGAATCATATTCAACCGCGTGCAATATTTAACATGATCACACCAAAAATGAAGAAATTCCAAACTAATAGTAAATCACACAATAATTCAATTCAGTCATCTAATGACTTATCGTTACTATTATCTGAACAAAATAAAGAGAATATTGAAAAGAAGAAAGTTACTTGTAATAATTTAACAAATTTAAAAAACAAACAACACAAATCTACTACAAACAATCATCATCAAACTATCAATGATATTAACATTGATCAAAATGATTTCGTTGAACGGTTATCGAAATACATAAATATAGTAGAATTTGAAGTAGGTACATGTATATATATATATATATATATATATATATATATATATATATATATTTACGATCCCACAGTTTGTTTAGTGCTTTTCAGAACAGTATTCAGATTTAATTGTATTATCTAAACCTTTGATAATATTTTATTAAAGTTGAAAGTGAATAGTAATAGAATAAACGATGTGTGTTTATCTTTGATTACGCTTGTTACCCCTAATGGAGCATAGGATTCCAACTAGCACTCTCCAGTTATATCTGTCCTTAGCCTTCTTTTCCAGTTCTATCCAATTGCTGTTCGTTCTTTTCATGTTTGTCTCAAATTCTCGGTCCAATGTATTGCTCGGACTACCTCTTTCCCTTTGGTCTTAAGAGTTTCAAGTTAGGGCTTGCCTTATGATGTGGTTGGGTGACATCCGAAATGTATGCCCTATCCACCTGTAGCAATTTTTCGTAATAAATTTATTAGCTGGAATCTGGTTTGTTCTATCCCACACTAGGTTGTTGCTGATGGTGTCTGTCCAACGGATGTGGAGTAACTTGTGTACACAACTGTTAATAAACATCCATATATTTCGAGTAATGGCTTTCGCAGTCTTCAAGTTTCCCGTCCATACGCTAGAACTGGCCATCTACTGAGTCTTTCATTCGGTCTAACAACACTCTGTTGAAAACGTTTCCTGGTGTTGAGAGTATAATGATGCCTCTTTAGTTCTAACACCTGCTGAAATCTCCTTCCTTTGGTATTTTGATGAGGTATCCTTCTTGCTAGTGTGTTGACAATTGTTCTTCCTCCGAAATCTTACTGAACAGGACTTGGAGCATCTTCGCAGTTACTGCTATATCTGCTTTTAACGCCTCAGTCTGAGTGTTATCTGGTCCTGCTGATTTACCTCTGTTGATTTGTCTGATGTCCACGTTGGTTTCTCCATTTGTTGGACAGTCAATATCGACATACATTTCGTTGAACGCTCATAGATTTGCGAATACCTCCCTGTTTCGGTCCCTTTCTCACAGTCCATATCGTCCCATGATATCTTCATATCCAATGTTGTCCATTCCAACCTTGACGTTTAGGTCTCTTATCGGAGTATTGCTGAGAGTTATCTTGAATTCGTTCAGTATGCCAGGATTTGGAAGAAAGGCCTTATTAAACCTTTGTGATGCGGTTCGCCCAGTTGTGTAGTGCTTTTTTAGTTTCAGCTCCATCTTGACCACTATCAAGTGATGATCTGAAGCTATTTCAGCTAGTCTCCTCGTTCGCACGTCCTCCATGGTCATTCTGAACTGTATATTGATACAGATGTGATCAGTTCGGTTTAGTGTAGTGCGATGCTGCGAAACGTACGTAAATTTATATATGCGTTTGTGTGACAATTTGGTGCTGTGTATAGGCATTTTGTTGAGTGCAAATAGATTTGTGAATCTCTCACTGTTTTCGTTCCTTTCTCCCAGTTCGTGTCACCCCATGATGTCTTCACCTGCAGTGTTGTCCATTCCAAGCTTGGTGTTTATGTCTCATATCAGAATGGTCAAATCATTTGATGGGCATTTCTCGACGAATGACTGCAGCCTCTCATAGAATGGATCTATAACGTCTCTACTTTACTTCTTGTTAGATGCACAACATTGGATGACGTTCGTTGTAATCCCCTGTTTCTTTGTTTTGAAGGATGCTTTGATGATACTGGGTGCCTGAGATTCCCATCCTAACAGTGCATTTTTTGCATGTTCGGGTAGCATTGGTGCAAGTCCCTGTTTATTGAGTACAACAACATCCTGTTTGTGGCTTATCGTCTTTGTTCAGCCTGTGTCGAATGTGTTTCCCTTGTTCGAAGCACCATCAGGTGCTCCATTTTCATTTCAGCAACAACGTGAATGGTTCTGCCGGTCTCTCACATTGTATGAACATTCCGTGTACCTAAATTAATGGTTGCTCTGTTTGTGAGAAGTGGCATCGGGCTTGTGACTTCGGAAGAGAGTCGGTTTACACCATAAGGTGTAAACTACCAGAACAGAGTTTAAATGACTTCAATTATTTATTGTGGTTTGCGTTTATTTGTCACATTTTTTTATCTACGAGATGGGGTTGATAAACTCATGCCCAATCTCCTTCATTTATCTGATCTTGGGACCAGCAGTAACCGTAGAAATGCTCCAGTTTGGAAATAATTGACAGATAAATATACCTGCATCAGTGCGAATACCAACACTTGAATGCATATGCATTCAATTAACGAGTCTCAAATAGGATTAAAACGTGCTAAATCGCACTCCTAGCTAATATTTCGAATTACTAAAAACTTGTCAATAAATAAGCATATTGAAACAATCCGCTCAAGATCCACATATTTCAATAAATGATGCTTGATTCCGGATTACCATTGGCATCGATAGGTGTGATGCCATAAAATTTGGTTGAAGGAATTGATTTCTTGAAACTCATCTAGGAAATTATAATGTTGATGATTCGCCAAGATGAATAATAAAGTGGACACTTGCAAATAACATTGAATTACGGCTGTTCTGTCGTGATCAGTTAATTGATGCCTGAAACTATGAACATCAAATCTATCAGTTGGATAGTGATGAAAATGTTTCTGGAATTAGACTGTTTGAGTTATGCATACTTGATAAATCATAAACCATTGTGAGACAGTAATAGTACTGCGTCTCTTAGTTATCAATGATATGTATTTCCTAATTAAATCTAACTTAATGAAAATCAGTTTATTCTTTTCTCCCAACTTTATTAATTAGATTGACTCCGTATCCCCGTTGGGTACCACCATCGCTTGGGGAAATGAATCTGCACAGAACGTGGATAAAATTGAGAAAGATCTCTTAAATTTATTTAATTATCATCATAAAAATGGTGTGGAGGTGTTGTCTAATTCAGAAATTGCAAAAGATACTAACAACATTGATAACAACTATGCCATAACTAACACTTGTGAAATTAATCAAACTCATCATCACTCTAATAGCGATAACAGTTGTTGTACTACAGATGACGACATTATGAACGATAAGAATGTCAAAACGAAAAACTCTGTATCACATTTTAAAAAATATCCTACCAAAACAAGTAATTTCCACTGGACTTGTAAACAAATTTCAGCTTGGTATGAATATCATAAATTACTAGATTACGCAAATTATTTTTATACTGAATGGAATTCTTCTATGAAAGAATATAATCAAGCTGTAGCCTATTTAAACGAACTTCAACAATTGAAATATTGTACAGATTAACAAAAACAAATATTGTCAAGTAATTCCACTGAATTTTCAGCGTCAGCTGGGGACTCATTGTATTTGCTTATTTGATTTGAAAAAATCTCTATATATAATGCAATATAATTTATTGCTGAAAATAAATCAGTGTTCTTTTCATTCATTATGAACTGTTATTGTTGATTTACATGACTAATACTAATACTAATACCAAAATTTCATGTGTTTAGTTATTTGTGTTAATATTTAATTTTGGAAATCTTTGTATGTCTCATTGAACAGTGCACACTCTAAACTTACTTTCAATTTCCTTATTTTCATGAATATGAAAAATGTTTTCAAACCGAAGCTGTACATAATTAAAAGAAATAAACTGAATAAAATTTTACCATGATTTTATCACAAGATTTTCCATATCGATAGAGACTGGACTAAACCATCGATTATTATCTAGTGAATAAATGTAATCACTGAGTTTTTTTCTGTACAAACTGTTAAGAGCCCGTGCTATAAGGTTTTCTACCAGCGTTTTTACACATTTTTTGGTGATAAATATATGACCACAGGTTTCCTAGTAGAAACAGCCACAATCATAACCTGAGTTTGGAGTCTTTCGTTAACATTACTCAAATTCAGACTTGGTTGTGTGGATACATTTAATTGTTTTCTTCTTTGAATCTTCAGTTAGGTAACTGCTAAGAAGAGCTCAGGTCTAGGTGACTTTTGCTATTACATGTTGGTAATTTCTTTACAGGAAAATCATGATCGCATTTTCGTATTTCATATTTGCACAGTGATACTTGCTGTTCTCCAACTAGTCTTCAGCACTTTTACTTTCCCAACTTTATTCTCCCTTCAAAGGGGAATCCAAGTTACTACATAAATTGAGACATCTCTTTACAATTTTCGACTTCTTGTCTGAACAGTGAGCCATTTTGAAAGTCCCGTTTTCTTTGTCTCATGTTAGGATGTTGATTAATATCTTTCAAGTTTTGTTTTGCCAAATGGAGTGTGCATTCAAAATGCTCTAGTTACGTTTTTATTAGAAATCATAATTTTTCATAATCAGATTCTAACCGTAGACCAAATATAAACCACTATAGATATTTAAGTTTATTAATATTCCGCAGTAATATTCTTTAATTCTTAATTGCTCATTTAAGGCTATTATTATTTGTTTTATGCATTCATTATTATTGTATTATGAAAATTTACTTGAATTTCAACCGTGTCAAACAGGTCTCTTCATAATTTATTACGTACCTCATTGACTGAGTCTGCGTCAGCAAACTCGACTTTGAACGACAGTTTAGTTTTGTGAGCTAATAATACTGATTGGTTGCTCAAGCTCAGATATCTGAGGCAGATTTCGAAATCTAGGTTGCTATTCACTCCAACCTTCGAATAAAAACAAATTCTAAAAATTGAATTCAAGAGGTTAGTGGTACACCTGAAAAATTCTACACTAGAACGAAATGACTCTCTATGCATTCACGTGTTTCAAGTATGGTTGAAGATCAGTTTGTGGTTTCAACCATGAACATATATTTTCCAGACAAACTCCTGCTACTAACAATAATTCAGTAGTCACACGAGCCAAATCAACATATCACTAGAAAAGGACATGGATGAAAATGAATATTCGGTAAGTAGGGTAGGTACAAAAACCTGTAAATCTATAAACTTATCAAGTGGGAAAAAGAATCTATAAAATTTCAGTCGCTAATAAGCTATGATGCTGATTAGTCGATATTTATCGTTTCAAGGTATATAAGAATAGCCTCAGCAGACAATCAGCGTCATCGTCTCTCGGTGTTTCGCAATGGCAAGAACCAAGCAGACTGCTCGTAAATCAACCGGTGGTAAAGCCCCACGCAAGCAACTGGCTACCAAGGCTGCACGCAAAAGTGCACCAGCAACCGGTGGCGTGAAGAAGCCCCACAGATATAGGCCTGGAACTGTTGCCTTACGGGAGATACGTCGTTACCAGAAGAGTACTGAGCTCTTGATCCGCAAGCTTCCTTTCCAACGTTTGGTCCGCGAAATCGCTCAAGACTTCAAAACTGACCTTCGTTTCCAGAGTTCAGCCGTCTCAGCGCTCCAAGAAGCCAGTGAAGCATACTTAGTTGGATTGTTCGAGGACACTAACTTATGTGCCATCCATGCTAAGCGTGTTACGATTATGCCAAAAGATATCCAACTTGCTCGACGCATTCGAGGTGAACGAGCCTAGATAAGTGTCAATGTAGAGGAACCCAGAGAACGATGCAAAGGCCCTTTTTAGGGCCACTACAAACTGATTATTTCTTTTACCTCTTATTTCCCTGGTTTGTCATTGGCATTGTATTAGTGTGCTTTAAGTCCGAAGGTCGCATACCGTTAGCTGCGAGTTCATATCGCGAGTCGTGTCCATTGTATTGCCGCCCCACTTCTGTCAATATTAGCATCAGCGTACCGATCACCTGCTATCGTATGGGAAGAAGCTAGTTTTCGTCACGTCTTGCGTCCGTTAGTCATGATTATCTGGGTTTTTGTTGCTCTCTGTTTTAATGTGGCATTTGCGAGTTGTCCTCGTCACTTTGATGTGGGACTTGGTTAGTTCGTGCTTGAGTGGGATATACCGACTGTCCATTTCAATTGAGGTCTGTTCTGACAGATTAGTGGAACGATATCACTCAGTCTGATGCGTGTGATTTCATTGCGATGACGCTTTTGTGCTGTTACCCGTTTACATACATCCAACTGGACGTTGCGAAACAGGTCAAGCCGAGGACGTAAATGGAAATGGTCTGCTTAAGTAGAAAGTGACCCTTAGCATAATTTACAATCCCTTATAAACTGTAGTACTTCTCATGTGTTAGCAAATTTAACCGAAAATAAGGGTCAGTCCTGCGGTTATCAAAACTGGCTATAACATTAAATATTAAGGAACTGATACCAGTGGACTTGCAACTCAGTGAAGAGTAAACGAAATTTAAATGTAGGCTAACAATGTTCACCCAATGATCATGAGTGATTTTGGGCAATGGTAAATACACTAGTATAACAGTCACCACGAAACAGTTTCGTGGAATTATCAAACAGGTTGTTTTCAAACGTTTCTGCATACCAGAAATCCGTAATCTATCCCCAAACCAGTCTATTAGGATGATCAGTTGGATATTTCGAAAAACAATTCAACTGACTTCCAAGCCACATGCAACAATCCAACTTGTAACTATATCAGTTATGTGAAGAAATCGCTCCAGTTTAACTGGAACGAACAAACCATTTAAATTTATATGACGAGATTCTCTCCATGATATTGACCACAACACCATAGCTTCCAACCTAATAATTTACTCCGAAATTGTAGTAGTTACGGCAACTAACTATAACCGTTCTGAGGCTTCCGGTATCTATCAGCAAAAGTGAATTTCTCGGAAGTAACAGACTTTATACTTCGCGTCCATAAAGAAGACATCTAAGCAAACAAACCCGTACAACTAAGATGGAGAAACGTCTTCATAGTTACATCCATTGAATACTAATTGAAAGACAGTTATATTCCCATTACGTCATCAGAACGAAAAAACACCGCCCCCAACAATAACAGTGAGACCCGAATACTACTACTACTAAGAATACTATTTCTAGAGTCCCTGAACAGCCAACTACGTTGGAAAAGTCGTACACCAAAACACAGTGTCTCGTTCTCCTAAACATAATCACCGAAAAAACAAATCATTCTCCAAAGTCGATCAGATCAACTAAGATATGTACGAATGCCTCTCTGAGCTATGCGTAAATACACGCACTAAGAATAAATGTTAGTAAAATTTTTAAATCCCATAAGAGACGAAAATAAATCCACTAAATCACAAATATGCCGTCACTCTATCACTCATGAAGCGTTTATCACACGAAAACACGCATATACTGAGTCCTTTTTTCCCAAACTGATATCTTGTCTATATAATAGTTTACTAGTCGATACGTCTTTATTTGTGATAAATGCAAACAAAGGGTATGAAAAATGTTCTTGCGCATCCATGTTTCACTCGAAGATTATAGACTGGTCTTTCGACGGTCAAGGTCAAATTTGCTGTATTTCTGCAGAGAATCATGGTGAATTTAATTCTCCACACTACGAGAATTTTTCTGCCCTCTTATTGCTAAGCTGAAATGTCAGTAAAATGTCTCATTGAGAAATACAGATCATGCCCCGAGAAATACTTTGATTTAAAAGGTTCCTCACAATGACATGCTGTTGAGTTTGATTATTCTGATTTAATCTTGCTAATATATTGTAAGAACTCTTATCAAAACCTAAACGACTAGCTTCACAACAGTTAGGTCCCGAAAATGCAGGAAAAATTTTATATTTTTGAAATTCCTACTAATACTACATAATTTTAGTTTCTGGTTATTTCCTTTAGGATGCTCTGACCAAACTGTTCAGCCGAACCTTGAACTTAGTCCCAGTTTCAGATGCTGAGATTTTCACGAGTACGGTTTCCGTTTCAATGTATCAACAATTTGTTTTTCGTCTATTCTCAACACTATTTACAAATAGGAGAATACTCGTAGACATTTTACTATCAAGTTTTAGTCTGATCGTGAGGAAGCTCAGGTCTATTCATTGAATTCGAGAAGACTTGTAATAACATTAGAAGTACATTGACTACAATGATTCCAACTGTACCCAGGTTGCTCAGTATGTTACGCTGATGCAAAACATGGTTCTGTGTTTAAATGTCTTCTCAGATTAATACATCGTTTACATGTCCAGGTAGACGCTTCATAGACTTGTGTCATGTTTTACGTGGATTAAACTTCGTTTTGTCAAGATACTGCGATTAAAAAAACCCATTGTCACTGGATAAAATTGATTCGGTGAAGGAAATTCTTTCGTTGATATCATTCATCCTTATTTCATGTCGTAACGCTTGGTGATGTAGACTTCGTATGCTTAAATATATGATCACCTCAGTTATTACTAACACACTGCCTTATCATCTAACTTGTCCTACTTCTCTCAGACATGTGTAAACAAACGCACTAAAAATAAATATGTCACTACAATTTTTAAATCCCATCATAGAGGAAAATAAATCTGCTAAACTACAAATATGCCGTCATTCTCTATTACTCATAAAACGCTAATTGCATCAACCCCACGTACGCTACAATCACAACATCCCACTCATCTCTGATCGAAACAATAATGTTTATGAATCAGTGCTCCAGTACTCACATTCATACACATTAGGAAAATATAAACTTCACCATAGGAAATGGAATGCACCTAAATGTGAGAGTTTATCTTCAACATAATCTAACAAACTGTTGATTTCAAACACCTATAAAGCCAGCTTCCCAGTGCTTAATTCAAATATTGATATATTCTAACTGTGTACACTGAAACATCTATGCAAGTTTATAGACTAATCTTTCAATCCCACGGGTAAAAACAATATTCACTGAAATACTGTCTGTACTATACAGTCTGTTAGCGAATTCCACTGCAACACTATACATGCGTCGTGTGATTTATAACCAATAATTGCAACAATCATCGCCACACACGCGTACAATAATCTACTGCAAGTATCTTTGTCCACATGGTTTGGGAAATGTATGCCACTACTTCGTGTTCTACATAATTAATCTTACAAACCGTCACTAAGTTTTATTTCCCCAGTACGGAAAGCTCCGGGTGCTTATACAAGCAGTAAATAGTTGAAAATCTTCAGTGTAGAGAACATTCCACACAAATGAAGACCAGTAGTTCGAATAGCAACCAACGGTATAACTAACTACGTTGTGGAACTAGAGCGTTTCATTGTTTCGTATAGCTAGGAAATTGTACTCAAAGACACTTATCGCAACACTACACATCGTCATTACAACCAAATGCTCCACACAAACTAAGAAATGATTACAACCAGAAAAATTATCTTCATCTCAATCATCACTCTCGTAATCATACACATAACTATTCGTTTTTTATTTTGTAGTGCGTCATTTGTGTAATTCCTCTCATTCCCATTTCGCGTATACCTTTATTTTCCAACTCATACAACAACACACCTATGGTGGAAATCCTATCCCATCTAAATGATCTGAGGTCGCTGACTGGTCCACGTCCTCAAAAAACATCAAAGCATGATTTTTATCTTTACTTAGACTGCAGTTTGTGAATTCAGTCAACATTTTAGATGTACCAGCAATGAATGTGTTTATACTAGTATAATTTTACTAAGTATTAACTGAGTCACTTCAGATTGTCAAATACCGTCAGTAAATTGCATAATATGAATACGTCTTACATATGTGAATTTGTACAGTTCAAAACCTTAGTATTGAATATTTTTTAATAATTTTCCCGATTGTAGTGAATTGTTTTATTTTATACTCTGGATTCACACAGTTGTATGACTATCATTTTCAGTCTCAGCACCTAAACACTTGTTTTACAGGAATACTCTTTTTTAAAAGGCTCCTCCAGCTGAGCTTTCCTCACAAAAATCAGTTATGCAGCACACATGGAATGAGAAAGCCTTCGACCAATAGGCAATAGCCGTCTCTAAAACACTCTGTTTACGACCAATCAGGAGTGACCTTTAGGCCACAAGGTCGAAACTTGCATAAAAGCCAAATAAGATCAGCCAATGAAATGTAAACGAGTTATTTGTAAAGGTACTGACCTAGATGCCGTTAATTTTATTATAAATACGCTCGTGCATTCTAGATTCGTGTACACGATTCTCTGCTCTAACCGACAATGAGTGGACGCGGTAAAGGTGGAAAGTCCCGAGCCAAGGCGAAAACCAGGTCGGCCCGTGCTGGTCTCCAGTTCCCGGTTGGTCGTGTTCATCGTCTGCTACGCAAGGGTAATTACGCTGAACGCGTCGGTGCTGGTGCTCCTGTCTACCTGGCAGCCGTTCTGGAATATCTGGCGGCTGAAGTTCTTGAGTTGGCTGGCAACGCCGCTCGTGACAACAAGAAGACACGTATCATCCCACGCCACCTTCAATTGGCCATCCGAAACGACGAAGAGTTGAACAAACTCCTCGGTGGCGTTACCATCGCTCAGGGTGGTGTCCTGCCCAACATCCAGGCAGTTCTGCTGCCCAAGAAGACCGACAAGGTGAAGCCTTAAGTGCTTCGACTGTGTGGCTTGAGAGCTAGAGAACGTGAAACCGGCCCTTTTCAGGGCCACTACAATTTGATTTAATTTGCTTCATGTTTGCCAAGGGTTGAGTTTTCTACTGGTCTTCCTGTGAGTGCGGGCAGTCGTGGACGCCTGCCTGAGGAGGCATCGAGTTCACCGTTGTTCCGTCACTTACGGGGTAGTGTGGGGACTCGTAGAGTAACCATATGTGGTCGTGGGCAGTCCTCGAGGTCGGTTAGTGCTAGTGTAGGCTTTCTCAGCGGTTGTCAGTGTTCCACGCAAGACTGGGTCCTCGTGTCGGTACTCAGTTCGCATGGTCGTTTCCGCATGTCTCTGGGTAGCTGTTACAGTCTGCGCTAAAATTAAAATTCATTATTAATCATGGTGACTTTATGTAGTATTATCTGTTTACAATACAGAGTTCCCAGTACGAAATCACGACGAGTTTCCTTTAGAAAAACCAGTAACTGTATATGCATAAGAAAGGTCTCATTTGAAGTTGCAATTACAAGGGGGAATTCGGGAGGTTATTTGCCTTGCCAGTGGTTCGCAAGCCGTTTGCCACAAATACTGCTAATCCTCTTCGCCAAGCGAAAGTGTTTTTAATTCCAAGTGCTTTTGAACTTACAGCCTCTAGAAATCAGTTTAACAATTGAAGACATTCATATGCATTCGGAATATAGTTCCACGATTTTCAAAATGCTTTGTACAGTCGAAAGAATTGGGTTAGCGGGAGATGGAACCAAAAGCTAGTACATTGCCGATGCATTTATGATTCGCCTATTCTAGACTAAACTCTGGTCGTGAAAGCAACACATATAAACGGGCATCCCACAACAGCCCTGAGACTTTTTCGGTGAGTTTATCCCTTCCTTACGTTATTGGGTGGTGATACGTAAACCGAATTAAGTAATTATAATTCTCTAATAAACTGTCATAATCATACTTCTACCTAACACACATCCGTGTCCTTTTCTAGTAATTTGTTTATGTGGCTTGTGTGACTACTGAATTATTGTTAGTAGCAGGAGTTTGTCTGGAAAATATATGTTCATGGTTGAAACCACAAATTGATCTTCAACCATACTTGAAACACGTGAATGCTCGATTTCGCTCGACATCGCCATCATACCTTGAATATCTGATTTTAGTCTCATCTTTCCTTAATTATTCTTCTAATCTGATTGTTTAGAAACAGATAAAGTTTAAAGTCAAGTTGTCGTTCTGACTAAAGCTTTCCTACAGACTACGTATTCTCCAATATAGCTTTCAAAGTTATAACGGTACATCTGTAGGATAAATTAAATCCTACAGGTATAATAAAATCTTGTTCCTATACTGAATTCATATTTTCAGTCATATATCCTGTTACCTTCATTATTCTCCTTTTATTCATTGTTCTCGTTCAGCTTGAATCACTATGACCTTTCGGGAAGTCTGCAAATTGATTTCTGTTTTCAATATGCCTATTGGAAGCGTGGTTCCGAAAGAGATTGTCACAATCCGCTTAGAACTTCATCTGTTTACTCCAATAGTAATGGAAGCGGTATTCAAAAGCCTTTTCAAAGCATTTCGAAAATAAGTAAATGTTCAGATGAACCTTCTTGTTATGAGAATCTTCGTCTAGAAATGTACCAAACAAACGTACTCCTTGTAATAATGTTGACTGCTATATTTGTCAAACATACACACCTCACCTTAACTCACGGATTTCCGTCTCAGGCGGTTAGGCCATTTGAAGAGCAGACTTAACACGTCGACTTCCTATGAAATGGCCTTGAGCTAACGGCCCGAGGCAGTCGTTCTTTGGGCTCCGTAATCAAGCTACTCGGTCTTTAAGACCAACACTAATCCAACTTCCTCTTCAGGTTCCTCAAGAAATACCCTTTTATGGTATGGACAGCCGGGAAGTGACATCCGCCCTCATGACAGCACACGAGATGAATTTGGTCACAATCAAATCCTTCCTACACCCCATAATATCTCTCGTATCTCCACGTCTAACTCTTCTCACATTCCTTTATCAACCCGCAACTCTGCTGCAAAGGATTCGAGTTCCTGAGACGTTATTCCTGGTCACATGAAACCTCGTTCTAAATTACATGTTGGAGCATTTAATGTTCGAACATTGTCAAACAGGATAACAGGCTTCCTTAGCTACGACTCTCGAATCTCGCGCCATTGATGTATACTACGTCTCGGAAACACGCATACAGGATCCGAGTAGCGTCATTCACTTGGTCTCTCCATGTCAAGACAAATAAGCAACTCGTTTCACTCGTCGTTTATCTGGAAGCCCTGCTGCTGCTTCCCGGGGTCTAACTGGCATAGGCATAGCATTGAGTCGTAGAGCTGAACAATCTCTCCTTGACTGGATCATAGTAGATAGTCGCTTCTGCGCTGTCCGACTAAACGCAGTTTAGACGAGGTGAAAGATGAGATTTGAAGAAAGCTTTCGGACCTCCTCCAAAAAGTTAAGCTCTCTGATATAGTAATAATGGCTGGTGACTTCAATGCTGAAGTAGGTAGACTAAGCGAGAAGAAAAGACACCTGGGTGGATCTTATGGTGTCGCGGCTCAGAGGACAGTTAATGGCGACCGTCTGTTGCAACTGTGCTCAGATAACTGCCTATTTCTAGCAAACACTAACTTTAAGCATAAGGAAAAACATCTTTTGACCTGGCGACCCCCAAAGTCGTCACAACGCTATACCCAACTAGATCACATCGCCATCAGCCACCGATGGAAGAGGTTCATTAGAGGACTGTCGCTCGTCGTGGGGCACATGTTTAGATTCAGATTATGCCGAAGTGCGAGCTCGTATTTGTTTGAGGCTTACTGGACGTACGAAAGACAGCGCAAGGAAACCACTTAGGGTTCTGCCTAATGAAAACAGAGCTATGAATATATTTCAGGAGCAACTAAAAAGACATTTAGGCAACCATCCACCTGGCTCTGAACATGATGAAGAGCAAAGTCAGCTCAGGCGCAGGCTGATAAAAAGCCTACGCAATGATCGCGAACAGTGGTGCGTAGCGAAAGCAAGAGCGACGGAAAAGGTATCGGCGATAGGCAACAGCAGACAGTTGTTCCGACTTATCAGGGAAACTGATATTAGGAATCCGACTGTAAATGAGACTATCTCGGGAAAGATGGGCTTATGATTCATTCTCACTCAATCCAGGAGATTGGATTGATGGGTAGAACACTTTAGGTATCAGTTCAGCAAAGGAGAGCAGCAGATATTGATAAGTTAGTCCTTTATATTTGTATGGATGGCGGTCCAATTTTAGCAGTGTGATATAAGCTTCAATAATACTTTGACGCGTAACTCGAGTTCGTGAAAACCAGGATGGTTTCACATAAATTAAATATTCGCAATTCATCAAGTCGTAGAATAAAGACATATCCAGACATCCGACAATAGTCGTGTTCCTTGACTTCACGAAAGCGTTTGACTCTGTCAATCGGGTTGAGATGTAGACGGGGCACATGAGCGATTAGTGTGCAAACAGTCAGGTTGTAGTCTGCCCAAAGTTGTAGTGTACGCTCACCATCATCTGACCTGCGACCAACAAGTCTTGATTGGCAATCCAAACAATTCTTCTGTGTCCAGACATACAACTTTCTCACCCAAATCTTTGGCTAGAACTATGAAGTCTGTTGAACACACTTTCTCCAGGTCACTAAACTGGTGATAAGACTCATCGTTGATTGCATGCGGGTTGCAGTCTGCCGGAACACGTAGGCAGAAATGAAGGAAAGATAATGTTTCTCAGACCGATATTTCCTCAATTCGATTGACTTTCCCAATAAAAAAGCTCGTAATCGACTGTCAGTAGGGGTCCAGTCAGTTAGTGTCTCCTCAGTTCTAGCGCTCAGTGTGACAAAAACCAGACGAGGGTGCCACAGGGTCTCCTTATAAATGAACACGTAGCAGGCTTTTCCAAGTGACAGATGAAGAGCGAGTTTGTAGTACTTAGTCGAACTCTTGAATTTGGGTCTCGGATAGACACGGACATTGACGTTGAGGATTTCTAAATATATAACCAGCACTACCTGTTGTCCTATCTACTTTAATGTGCGAACGTTGAAGGGGTCTAGTTTAAAAGACGTACATGGTTTCTGAATTTTTCTTCAGTCGTAGCATCCAACTTTCGACCAGTCAGCGACTTCAGATCATACATACATGATTCCTTTTTTTAAAATCAAATCATATAAAAATGATAAGATGAGAATGTCCTTCAATTGGTGGGCAATTTACAACGAAGATAGTTACATACACGTCAGACCAGATCAGCTGGTGAGCGCTTATACCACGATTTGATTGATTAGTTATGGATAACAACACTAACAACACCTAAGTTACGTAAATTAGGAAAGGTTGTAACCAATTCACCAAGTAGACGTTTATCTTTGAGCCATACTATTTTTAGAACAACACATATAAGCGAACAATATTGTTTTCGATTAGATCGTCATCAGGCTTTACTCTAATATACATGAATATCTATATCAAAATGTTAAACCAATCAAGGCAATTCGAGTCAATAATTACAATGAAATGAAATAGATTACGTCACTACACATAATAGGCAAAAAGCAAGTTGATAGTAGGAAGACAGATGTTCTAATAGTAGTAAGCAAAATAAAATACGATATCAAAAGTTTCATCAATAGTAGGTCAAACGTGGATAAATAGACTTAAACTAATCATAACAAAACATCAAAACTATTAAGTAATGAATGTGCACATAATTAGATACTGAAGAGTATAAACGGAAAGAGGCTTAGAATTACCAACAAATACAGGATGTGAAAATAATGCAATGATAACAAAATAAAATGTTCACCAAAAAAATTTTAAAATCGTTAGTTACGTCATGTCCGGTTACGGAAGAGAACATATAAATTGGGTTTAAATGTACGGATTCCTATGGCTTCTGCCATGTGTAGGAGACGGGATTGAACTCCATTGGGAAATGATGTAGGTATACGATAGATCACCTGAAAATATCTAGATTTGTCTACAATGTGACCACTATGCACCAGGTGTGCTAAGATAGAACTGCGTATTTTTTTTGACTGACCCTTAGTAAACCATGCTGGGAGATGTTCACTCATTCGTTGGGTAAGTTGCCTGGAAGTACGCTCGATATGGCTACCTCCACAGGAGCAGCTGAATTTGTAAATGCACATAGAGGAGGCCAACTCAGGTAACTTATCCTTCGTTTGGGTAGACATCGCTAGTCGACTGGAGAATATAACTGCAAGTTTGGCAGCGTTGAATGTTCTATTAATTACTCTTATTAATCTGTCCTGCAGAGTATCGCAGGACACATCTCTGTTGAATTGTAACTTCATAAATAAAGGCTTCCTTTGGGCGGTCGAAACCACCGACTTCATTTTCGCAGCAAATATATACTTCTTTATGAATGCGCTAGGATAACCAATCTCGCTTAGTGAGCCGTTGATGAATTCCAGCTCCTGACTTAAAGTATCCACTGAACAGATCATATTTGCGCTGCTATTGAGACATCTAACCAAATTTCTTTTGTAGCGGATAGGTATAAAACTACAAAAGTGAGTGTATTGGCAAGCACTGGGATTTTTTCTATACACGCTTCTACTTAGTAAGCCATCACTTCGCCTACTTAGTGTGATGTCAAGGAAAGTCAGTTTTTTACCATATTCCTCTTCACTAGTGAAAGTGATTGCCGGGTGTACACTGTTGAATTGATCTAAGAGATTTTGTATGTCCTGATCTACAATGATGAATGTGTCATCGACGTAACGGCAATATAGATCAAGTTTCTTGATAGCCTCATTAAGTGGTCCATTTTCTAGCTTTGCTAGGAAGAGATCAGTTAGAATTGAGCCTAGAGGTGAACCCGTGGCTATACCGTCTATTTTTCTATAATAAGTGTTTTTGAATACGAAATGGAGCGATTCTTTAGGGCAATCTTCGGACAAGCAAATGTTGATTTGTTTTTCCTTAATTTGCTTGCATATGAATTCAACAGTCTCAAGGATTGGTACGTTAGTAAACAAAGATATCACATCCAAAGAGATCATATTTTTCTTGCTGACATTCATATTTTCCAATTCGGAAGTGAACTCAAAGACGTCTTTTACACTCCTTCGTACAACTGATTTATGCTAAGGCTCTAAAATTCGCACTAGCCACTTCGCAATTTTGTGGTAAGGAGAATTGTACATATCTGGGACTGGGAGCTGAGGAAGACCCGATTTGTGGAATTTGGCAAACCATATAGTCGTGATGTATAAGATCCAGTCGGTTTAATTGAGTCGTGAATTTCAGACGTAATTATTCCCTTTTTCTTTAGTTCCTTAAGAGAATTCGTCAGTTGTTTTTCCACTTTTTAATTGATGTCATTATTACTGGTATCTTTTTAAAATTTGCTAGGATCATCTAGCATTCCTTCTGTTTTATCTATGTAATCAGTTTTATTCATGAGAACCCTACCTCCCCCCTTGTCTGGTTTGCTCCAGATCAAAGTTTCATCTTTCTTGAGTTTTGTTAAAGCCTCACGGTGCAGTTTAGTGACGGTTGGTGAAACTATCCGTTTGTCCAAACTGAAGTAGTTAGAATGGTGTACGGACGTATAACCTATTTGCCAAAAGTCAGGTGATTTAACCAACAAATTATTTCTTTAAGTGTTTACAAGTATACAACAAGAAGGAACTATAGCAATAACGGCTTACGTTTTGATGCTTTGAGTGATACAATTCCCAGGACTCTTCTCAGGGAATTAACAAGGAACCGAACATTAAATGTGTTCATCTCGGGGTACGACACTGTAAATTATGTTTGCAGGTAAGCTCAAGTAAACACTATGTCGCTTTGGTAACGCTGTAATAAAGCATATCATATATTTCAGTAATCAAAACTTATGGGTGAAGTGACGTTATTAAGAACTTATCTAAATACCAGTTGTTTAACGTTGAAATTATTTGCATGGTGTCCTTGGCGTATGTGTAGGACTGTGGTAACAACATCTGAGTATTTCACAAGCGACAATGGATATTGGTTATCGAGACAATGGATACTCCTAGGTATTTGCAAAGAAATGTAGTACGGTACGACGTGGTAGGACGAAAGTTTACAGACATAGAAAGAAACGTATTTTTATCCAATTGAGATTCAATGACCATCATATCATGAACAAAATCATTTAAAGTCTGAAGGTGGCTTTCAACAGTACATTTCATACAGCAAAAATTTTCCTACCGTATATAACACAAGGATCAATAATACAAAGGTAACATAGACACCAATACCCGACCGTAGCTTCTAGCTTGACGTGGTGGGCGGGCTTGTCTATCTAGATGACCCAACAGAACTATATTTGCTGGCACATTTGTTCTTGAAGGTTCTACCATGCCAGGAAGGTCGATTGGAGAACGATGAGACTAAAAGCAGCTACTCAGGGTCTGAGGGCGATGTCGTACTGCTGACTGCAGACGGGCATGAGAGCAATAAGGTGTTTACCTAGGACAATCAGGATCTGCAGCGATGCTGCCTTCTCATAGAGATGGAAGGGTTAGAAAACGTCGACTATTAGAATTTCACACCTCACACTAACAAACGAATTTTCGTCTCCTGCGGTAAAAGCTGCCAATAAGGGCTTTCAAGAGGGAGACTAATACTAATAAAACATTTCATCACATGCCGTGCTGAAAACGATGAAAACGATGCGAGTTCCCGAAAAGTTATTCCTGGTCTCCTGAAACCCCATACGAAATTACATATTGGAGCTTTTGTAGTTCGGACGCTATGCCAAATAGGGCAAGAGGCTCATTAGCTAGAAATATATATATATATATATACATATATATATAAATATATATATATATATATATATACGTTTGCTATCCCTGAGAAACTACTGTTTATTTTAAAAATTAATCAATACCCCAGTCTAAAAACTTTCTTGAGTTTTAACCCTGTAAAAATGGTATCTTATTATTTTTTACGTACCTCATTGACTGAGTCCACGTCAGCAAACTCGACTTTGAACGACAGTTTAGTTTTGCGAGATAATAATACTGATTGGTTGCTCAAGCTCAGATATTTGGGGCAGATTTCGAAATCTAGAATACTATTCACTCCAACCTTCGAATAAAAACAAATTCTAAAAATTGAATTCAAGAGGTTAGTGGTACACCTGAAAAATTCTACACTAGAACGAAACGACTCTCTATGCATTCACCAGTTTCAAGTATGGTTGAAGATCAGTTTGTGGTTTCAACCATGAACATATATTTTCCAGACAAACTCCTGCTACTAACAATAATTCAGTAGTCACACGAGCCAAATCAACATATCACTAGAAAAGGACATGGATGAAAATGAATATTCGGTAAGTAGGGTAGGTACAAAAACCTGTAAATCTATAAACTTATCAAGTGGGAAAAAAGAATCTATAAAATTTCAGTCGCTAATAAGCTATGATGCTGATTAGTCGATATTTATCGTTTCAAGGTATATAAGAATAGCTTCAGCAGACAATCAGCGTCATCGTCTCTCGGTGTTTCGCAATGGCAAGAACCAAGCAGACTGCTCGTAAATCAACCGGTGGTAAAGCCCCACGCAAGCAACTGGCTACCAAGGCTGCACGCAAAAGTGCACCAGCAACCGGTGGCGTGAAGAAGCCCCACAGATATAGGCCTGGAACTGTTGCCTTACGGGAGATACGTCGTTACCAGAAGAGTACTGAGCTCTTGATCCGCAAGCTTCCTTTCCAGCGTTTGGTCCGCGAAATCGCTCAAGACTTCAAAACTGACCTTCGTTTCCAGAGTTCAGCCGTCTCAGCGCTCCAAGAAGCCAGTGAAGCATACTTAGTTGGATTGTTCGAGGACACTAACTTATGTGCCATCCATGCTAAGCGTGTTACGATTATGCCAAAAGATATCCAACTTGCTCGACGCATTCGAGGTGAACGAGCCTAGATAAGTGTCAATGTAGAGGAACCCAGAGAACGATGCAAAGGCCCTTTTTAGGGCCACTACAAACTGATTATTTCTTTTACCTCTTATTTCCCTGGTTTGTCATTGGCATTGTATTAGTGTGCTTTAAGTCCGAAGGTCGCATACCGTTAGCTGCGAGTTCATATCGCGAGTCGTGTCCATTGTATTGCCGCCCCACTTCTGTCAATATTAGCATCAGCGTACCGATCACCTGCTATCGTATGGGAAGAAGCTAGTTTTCGTCACGTCTTGCGTCCGTTAGTCATGATTATCTGGGTTTTTGTTGCTCTCTGTTTTAATGTGGCATTTGCGAGTTGTCCTCGTCACTTTGATGTGGGACTTGGTTAGTTCGTGCTTGAGTGGGATATACCGACTGTCCATTTCAATTGAGGTCTGTTCTGACAGATTAGTGGAACGATATCACTCAGTCTGATGCGTGTGATTTCATTGCGATGACGCTTTTGTGCTGTTACCCGTTTACATACATCCAACTGGACGTTGCGAAACAGGTCAAGCCGAGAACGTAAATGGAAATGGTCTGCTTAAGTAGAAAGTGACCCTTAGCATAATTTACAATCCCTTATAAACTGTAGTACTTCTCATGTGTTAGCAAATTTAACCGAAAATAAGGGTCAGTCCTGCGGTTATCAAAACTGGCTATAACATTAAATATTAAGGAACTGATACCAGTGGACTTGGAACTCAGTGAAGAGTAAACGAAATTTAAATGTAGGCTAACAATGTTCACCCAATGATCATGAGTGATTTTGGGCAATGGTAAATACACTAGTATAACAGTCACCAAGAAACAGTTTCGTGGAATTATCAAACTGGTTGTTTTCAAACGTTTCTGCATACCAGAAATCCGTAATCTATCCCCAAACCAGTCTATTAGGATGATCAGTTGGATATTTCGAAAAACAATTCAATTGACTTCCAAGCCACATGCAACAATCCTACTTGTAACTATATCAGTTATGTGAAGAAATCGCTCCAGTTTAACTGGAACGAACAAACCATTTAAATTTATATGACGAGATTCTCTCCATGATATTGACCACAACACCATAGCTTCCAACCTAATAATTTACTCCGAAATTGTAGTAGTTACGGCAACTAACTATAACCGTTCTGAGGCTTCCGGTATCTATCAGCAAAAGTGAATTTCTCGGAAGTAACAGACTTTATACTTCGCGTCCATAAAGAAGACATCTAAGCAAACAAACCCGTACAACTAAGATGGAGAAACGTCTTCATAGTACATCCATTGAATACTAATTGAAAGACAGTTATATTCCCATTACGTCATCAGAACGAAAAAACACCGCCCCCAACAATAACAGTGAGACCCGAATACTACTACTACTAAGAATACTATTTCTAGAGTCCCTGAACAGCCAACTACGTTGGAAAAGTCGTACACCAAAACGCAACGTGTCTCGTTCTCCTAAACATAATCACCGAAAAAACAAATCATTCTCCAAAGTCGATCAGATCAACTAAGATATGTACGAATGCCTCTCTGAGCTATGCGTAAATACACGCACTAAGAATAAATGTTAGTAAAATTTTTAAATCCCATAAGAGACGAAAATAAATCCACTAAATCACAAATATGCCGTCACTCTATCACTCATGAAGCGTTTATCACACGAAAACACGCATATACTGAGTCCTTTTTTCCCAAACTGATATCTTGTCTACATAATAGTTTACTAGTCGATACGTCTTTATTTGTGATAAATGCAAACAAAGGGTATGAAAAATGTTCTTGCGCATCCATGTTTCACTCGAAGATTATAGACTGGTCTTTCGACGGTCAAGGTCATCCTTCGCATTGTCCTAGTATGAGTCATCGTGTGGTCATCAAATTTGCTGTATTTCTGCAGAGAATCATGGTGAATTTAATTCTCCACACTACGAGAATTTTTCTGCCCTCTTATTGCTAAGCTGAAATGTCAGTAAAATGTCTCATTGAGAAATACAGATCATGCCCCGAGAAATACTTTGATTTAAAAGGTTCCTCACAATGACATGCTGTTGAGTTTGATTATTCTGAGTTAATCTTGCTAATATATTGTAAGAACTCTTATCAAAACCTAAACGACTAGCTCCACAACAGTTAGGTCCCGAAAATGCAGGAAAAATTTTATATTTTTGAAATTCCTACTAATACTACATAATTTTAGTTTCTGGTTATTTCCTTTAGGATGCTCTGACCAAACTGTTCAGCCGAACCTTGAACTTAGTCCCAGTTTCAGATGCTGAGATTTTCACGAGTACGGTTTCCGTTTCAATGTATCAACAATTTGTTTTTCGTCTATTCTCAACACTATTTACAGATAGGAGAATACTCGTAGACATTTTACTATCAAGTTTTAGTCTGATCGTGAGGAAACTCAGGTCTATTCATTGAATTCGAGAAGACTTGTAATAACATTAAACGTACATTGATTACAATGATTCCAACTGTACCCAGGTTGCTCAGTATGTTACGCTGATGCAAAACATGGTTCTGTGTTTAAATGTCTTCTCAGATTAATACATCGTTTACATGTCCAGGTAGACGCTTCACAGACTTGTGTCATGTTTTACGTGGATTGAACTTCGTTTTGTCAAGATACTGCGATTAAAAAAACCCATTGTCACTGGATAAAATTGATTCGGTGAAGGAAATTCTTTCGTTGATATCATTCATTCTTATTTCATGTCGTAACGCTTGGTGATGTAGACTTCGTATGCTTAAATATATGATCACCTCAGTTATTACTAACACACTGCCTTATCATCTAACTTGTCCTACTTCTCTCAGACATGTGTAAACAAACGCACTAAAAATAAATATGTCACTACAATTTCTAAATCCCATCATAGAGGAAAATAAATCTGCTAAACTACAAATATGTCGTCATTCTCTACAGACTACCACCTGACTGTTTGCACACTAATCGCTCATGTGCCCCGTCTACATCTCAACCCGATTGACAGAGTCAACGCTTTCGTGAATTCAAGAAACACGACTACTGTCGGATGTCTAGATATGTCTTTATTCTACGACTTGATGAATTGCGAATATTTAATCTATGTGAAACCATCCTGGTTTTCACGAACTCCAGTTACGCGTCAAAGTATTATTGAAGCTTATATCACACTGCTAAAATTGGACCGCCATCCATACAAATATAAGGGACTAACTTATCAATATCTGCTGCTCTCCTTTGCTGAACTGTGTACCTTAAGTGTTCTACCCATCAATCCAATCTCCTGGATTGAGTGAGAATGAATCATAAGCCCATCTTTCCCGAGATAGTCTCATTTACAGTCGGATTCCTAATATCAGTTTCCCTGATAAGTCGGAACAACTGTCTGCTGTTGCCTATCGCCGATACCTTTTCCGTCGCTCTTGCTTTCGCTACGCACCACTGTTCGCGATCATTGCGTAGGCTTTTTATCAGCCTGCGCCTGAGCTGACTTCGCTCTTCATCATGTTCAGAGCCAGGTGGAATGAGTTTACGAGCAGTCATCAGTTCGGTGGATGCTACAGAGGTCCACGGCTTCATCCTAGCCTTATGATTTACCTTATTAGCGGTTATCGCTTCTGTTTCCATAGCCTTTTTGATATCATTCCAGGCTGCCTCTGGATGGGAATCACTTACATGGTCGCCTAAATGTCTTTTTAGTTGCTCCTGAAATATATTCGTAGCTCTGTTTTCATTAGGCAGAACCCTAAGTGGTTTCCTTGCGCTGTCTTTCGTACATCCAGTAAGCCTCAAACAAATACGAGCTCGCACTACGGCATGATCTGAATCTAAACATGTGCCCCACAACGAGCGACAGTCCTCTAATGAACCTCTTCCATCGGTGGCTGATGGAAATGTGATCTAGTTGGGTATAGCGTTGTGCCGACTTTGGGGGTCGCCAGGTCAAAAGATGTTTTTCCTTATGCTTAAAGTTAGTGTTTGCTAGAAATAGGCAGTTATCTGAGCACAGTTGCAACAGACGGTCGCCATTAACTGTTCTCTGAACCGCGACACCATAACATCCACCTAAGTGTCTTTCATCTTCACTTAGTTTACCTACTTGAGCATTAAAGTCAGCAGCCATTATTACTATATCAGAGCGCCTAGCTTTTTGGAGGAGGTCCGAAAGCTTTCTTTAAAACTCATCTTTAACCTCGTCTGAACTGCAGTCAGTAGGAGCATAGGCAGATACGATGAAGAGGCAACGGCGGGTTTCCCTATCTTTCCGAGTCCTTACTGACCCGTTTAGTCGGACTGCGCAGAAGCGACTATCTACTATGATCCAGACTAGAAGAGATTGTTCAGCTCTACGACTCAATGCTATGCCCACGCCAGCAAGACCCCGGGAAGCAGCATCAGGACTTCCAGATACACGAAGTGTAAATCGAGCTGCTTCTTTATTTTGACAAGGTGAAATCAGATTAATAATTTTACTAGGATCCTGTATGCGCGTTTCCGAGGCGCAGCATACATCGATGGCGCGAGATTCTAAAGTCCTAGCTAATGATGCCTGTTGCCCTATTTGACACAATGTACGTACATTAAATGCTCCAACATGTAGTCTATAACGAGGTTTCAAGAGACCAGGAATGACGTTTCGTGAACTTGCATCGTTTGCATTAGCGGTGCAGTCAGATAAGGGAATGTGAGTAGAGTTAGTTCTGGAGATAAGAGAGATATTATGGGGTGTAGGAAGGATTTGATTGTGACCAAATTCATCTCATGTGCTGTTTTGGGTATGAGGGCGGATGTCACTTCACGGCTGTTCATACCATAAAAGAGTATTTCTTGAGGAACCTGAAGAGGAAGTTGGATTAGTGTTGGTCTTAGAGACCGAGTAGCTTGACCACAGAGCCCAAAGAACGACTGCCTCAGGCCGTCAGCTCAAGGCCACTTTATAGGAAGTCGACGTGTTAAGTCTGCTCTTCAAATGGCCTAACCGCCTGAGACGGAAATCCGTGAGGTAAGGTGAGGTGTGAAATTCTTATTGTCGACCTTTTCCAACCCCTTCCTTCCTTGTGAGAAGGCAGCACGCCGCGGATGCTGGTTTTCCGAGGGAAACACTTTACTGCTCTCATGCCCGTCTACAGTCAGCAGTACGACTTGACCCTCAGACCATGAGAAGCTACTTTTAGTCTCATCGTTCTCCAACCCACCTGCCTGGCATGGTAAAATCTTCAGGAACATATGTTCCAGCCAATATAGTCCGGTTGGGTCATCTCGATAGGCAAGCCCGACCACCTCGTCAAGCTAGCAGCTACGGTCGGGACACGAGCATTAAAACGACCAATCACCATTACCATATCAGAGCGCTTATCCTTTTGATGAAGACAGTGATAAAAACAGTCTTCTGAACACCGTAAGCAACAATTCAAGCATATTCTGGATGCGATCCTATCCCTCAAAATGCAGAACGGTGCTTCAGGATTGGCTTGCATCGGCACCCGAACTGGTGACAGGGAGTGAAGTAGTCCAGCGTGTTGACCGCTTCACTCATCTTAGGAGTCTCATCAGTGCCGACGGCCTGGTGACAGACCAAATCTCAGCACGGATGCGGAATGCCCGACCTGCTTTTGCCAACCAACGTACGAAAGATTCCCGTTTGCTAACCAAAGGACGAGTCCACCGCGCATAAGTTCGCTCCGTCATTTATCTTAACAAGGTGAGGTCACATGAATGGCTGTACTAAAATCCCGCATGCGTGTTTCCAAGACAGCATACACCAATGATGCGAGGATCTTAAGTCCTACCTAAGGTGACCTGTCGTCCTATTTGGCACTAGGTCCGAACAATAAGAGCTTCCACATCTAGTTTACAGAGGGGATTCAGGAGACGAGAAATAACATTTCATGTACTCAAATTGTCAGCTTGCGAAGACCTGGGTCTCTACGGGTTGGGGGATGTTGGTCCCATGGATAAATCTCGAGTTCTTGTTTAGCTAAACATAGACACTTTTAATGTAGTGTGAAGTTGGTTAGCATAGTATGCATTAACGCATTACACAGCCAGCAAAACACTGCACGCTCTTAATATATTCACCCACTTACTCAGTAGATTTAACTGCAGCATCAATAGCCCAAACCTACGTGAACAACATTTATGGACCAATAATTCAAGTCGAAAACAAGTAAAAAAAATTATATTTCACACAAATAATACATCATATCTCTAATGTAGGCATCAGGAAGTAGCCGAAGCACATCTCACTTTGACTGAGTTTGCTCCCAGATATGAAGAGTATCTGGTTGTCTGAAGCTACAAACACCGTCTCCGCATTCCAAATCAATCATTAAATCGAGTTCAGTAATGTAAATTTGACTAACGATCAGCATACATTTAAAAATCAGTCAAAAACTAATCAACATACTAACTAAATATCTCATCTGAAACACGGATAGCACCGCTTATCAAAGGCAAAACATGACTCATTTACCGTAAACCAGAAAACAACCTGGACGAAGCTGTTCGAACAATCAAGGCAGACAGTCCAATGACCAGTATTGCTCATTGTTACACTAGGAGTCAAAGTTCACCTGCCATGAAGCAATATTCTCTTATCGGCTACTAATAAACGTCCTCAGTGTCACTCAGTTTCCGCTCCAAACATCAGAACTGCTTTGACCTTTGTATTGAAAATCCTGATTTTGGTGTTGATTGATATTTGCTAGGAGTTCCGGATATCTTCCAATTGTAGAAATGCAGCCCTGTAGAACCTTCGGGGTTGCTGCCAGTCCCAAGCCCGCATAAAGGAGGAGGGTTGAGCATGAGGTTGGCGACCCCATCCCACCAAAAACCTTGCCAAAAAAACGCTAACTAGAAAACAAATCAACCGTGCCCAATCACTGGGGAATAAATGTCGGTAGAAATATTCGGAAGAATACTACTATCATCATGGACCTCATCACACTCAATAAGTTCTCAATATTATGCAAAAAACTGCTCACAACCTGGTCTATTTACCTATCCCTCTCTTATCACCATTCGGCTAATGACTTCCAAAAAAGCTTTTGACAGCTTTGTGAATTGCTCTAAATTAATACCATCTGAACATTGATGAAGTCTCGCTAGTCAACACTCGCTTATTTGTGGACACAGAAAACTACAAAGCATTTCATAGTTTGTGAGAATGGTATTTTCTTCAAAGAGCTGACCTGATTGCATTAAACTATCGCCAACCAAGTCGGGATTCCTTACGAACCGACTGCGACTCAGCTGGTATGCGGGATACAGTTGAGCTTTCCTCACAAAAGTCCGTTATGCACCACTCATGCAATGAGAAAGCCTTCGACAAATAGGCAATAGCCGTCTCTAAAACACTCTGTTTACGACCAATCAGGAGTGACCTTTAGGCCACAAGGTCGAAACTTGCATAAAAGCCAAATAAGATCAGCCAATGAAATGTAAACGAGTTATTTGTAAGGATACTGACCTAGATGCCGTTAATTTTAATATAAATACGCTCGTGCACGTAAATTTTGTGTGCACGTTTCTCTGCTCTAATTGACAATGGGTGGACGCGGAAAAGGTGGAAAGTCTCGAGCCAAGGCGAAAACCAGGTCAGCCCGTGCTGGTCTCCAGTTCCCGGTTGGTCGTGTTCATCGTCTGCTCCGCAAGGGTAATTACGCTGAACGCGTCGGTGCTGGTGCCCCTGTTTACCTGGCAGCTGTTCTTGAATATCTGGCGGCTGAAGTCCTCGAGTTGGCTGGCAACGCCGCTCGTGACAACAAGAAGACACGTATCATCCCACGCCATCTCCAATTGGCCATCCGAAACGACGAAGAGTTGAACAAGCTCCTCGGTGGCGTAACCATCGCTCAGGGCGGTGTCCTGCCCAACATCCAGGCAGTTTTGCTGCCCAAGAAGACCGACAAGGTGAAGCCTTAAGTGCTTCGACTGTGTGGCTTGAGAGCTAGAGAACGTGAAACCGGCCCTTTTCAGGGCCACCACAATTTGATTTAATTTGCTTCATGTTTGCCAAGGGTTGAGTTTCCTGTTGGTCTTCCTGTGAGTGCAGGCAGTCGTGGACGCCTGCCTGAGGAGGCATCGAGTTCAGCGTTGTTCCGTCACTTACGGGGTAGTGTGGGGACTCGTAGAGTAACCATATATGGTCGTGGGCAGTCCTCGAGGTCAGCTAGTGCTAGTGTAGACTTTCTCAGCGGTTGTCAATGTTGCACCTAAGACTAGATCCCCGTGTGTGAAGTGTGCAGCGGGTCGTCATTTGGGGCAGAGGGAACCCCAGCGGTCATAGACGTTCGGCTTGTGCACCTATGTCGGACTCATGGAACCGAGTCATTGTCGGTACTCAGGTCGCATGGTCGTTTCCACATGTCGCTGGGTAGCTGTTACTGTCTGCGCTAGTGCTCGTCATTCTCCGCTAAAATTAGATTTCATTAGTAATCCTCGGGGTTAAAATTAAATGTTTTCTCTCGTATGAGGTTATTCTGTGCAGCTCACCAATTTTATTATATTACTAATTATAATTATGACCTTGTTCTTACGGATTACAAGGGGAAGTTTGGGAGGTCAGTTGACTTGACAGGGGTTCGCAAGCCCTTCAGCATCTATCCACCATTATAATTATAATTATGATAAAAACTTCACCACAAATACTGCTAATCCTCTTCGCCAAGCGAAGAAGTGTTTTTAATTCCAAACAATGGCAATTGCTTTAGAACCTACAGTCTTTAGTAATCAGTTTAACAATTGAAGACAATCATATGGGTTCGGAATATGGTTCCACGATTTTTAAAATGTTTTATACAGTCGAATGAAATGGTTCGGCGGGAGATGGGATCAAAAGCTAGTACATTGCCGACGCGTTTATGATTCGCCTATTCTAGACTAAACTCTGATCGTGGGAGCAACACACGTGAACCGGCATCCCTCAGCAGCCCTGAGACTTATTTCGGTGTGCTTATCTTGTGTTTCTGTTATTGGGTTGCATTCTGTTCTTTCGTAGTTTAGGAAGTCAAAACTAGAGGTGTTGAAGAGTCCAGAAGATTAGGATTTGAGAGAACACAGAATAAATGCACCTGCGCCATTGCAAACGATTTTGAGCCATGTCATTCAGGGTATCTAACCATCGATTATTATCATCTCGCGGACCCCAACCAGGTAGTCGACAACTACCGATATGGCTAAGTCCACTCGTCAATGACTTCATGGATATCTGCCATGTTTTGGTTTGGCCGACCCTAACTTTCGTCCAACCTACTCCTACACCACCAAAGATAGCTCGTCGAGGCAGTCGGTGGTTAGGCAAACGCAACACATGTCCCAACCACCTCAACTGATGAAGTTTCACTACTTCATCTGTTGATCTGCCATTCTTACCTAGCACTCAGGATATACGAGCAATGCTTCGAAGACACCTATGATCAAGAACCAATAACCGACGACTATCTTCTACTCTTAGCGGCCATGTTTCACAGCCATAAAGTAAGACAGAGCGAACTACTGCGCAGTACACTCGTCCTTTAGTCAGCAAACGGATATCTCGCCTACGCCATAAGTGACGCAGGTTGGCAAAAGCCAATCGAGCCTTCTGTATCCGTGCTGAGATTTCGTCAGTCACTGGGCCATCGGCACTGATGAGACTCCCCAGAAATGTGAAGCGATCTACACACTCACATGCACAATCAAAAGAAATAAACTGAATGAAATTTCACCATGATTTTATCACAAGATTTTCCATATCGATAGAGACTGGATTAAATCATCGATTATTATCTAGTGAATAAATGTAATCACTGAATATTTTGCTGTACAAACTGTTAAGAGCCCGTGCTATAAGGTTTTCTACCAGCGTTTTTACACATTTTTTGGTGATAAATATATGACCACAGGTTTCCTAGTAGAAGCAGCCACAATCATAACCTGAGTTTGGAGTCTTTCGTTAACATTACTCAAATTCAGTCTTGGTTGTGTCGATACATTTAATTGTTTTCTTCTTTGAATCTTCAGTTTGGTAACTGCTAAGAAGAGCTCAGGTCTAGGTGACTTTTGCTATTACATGTTGGTAATTTCTTTACAGGAAAATCATGATCGCATTTTCGTATTTCATATATGCACAGTGATACTTGCTGTTCTCCAACTAGTCTTGAGCACTTTTACTTTCCCAACTTTATTCTCCTTCAAAGGGGAATCCAAGTTACTACATAAATTG
>OX103972.1:29571335-29586902 GCA_944470395.2 Schistosoma turkestanicum
TCGTCATTCTCTACAGACTACCACCTGACTGTTTGCACACTAATCGCTCATGTGCCCCGTCTACATCTCAACTCCGATTGTCAGAGTCAACGCTTTCGTGATTTCAAGAAACACGACTATTGTCGATGTCTGGATATGTCTTTATTCTACGACTTGATGAATTGCGAATATTTAATCTATGTGAAACCATCCTGGTTTTCACGAACTCGAGTTACGCGTCAAAGTATTATTGAAGCTTATATCACACTGCTAAAATTGGACCGCCATCCATACAAATATAAGGGACTAACTTATCAATATCTGCTGCTCTCCTTTGCTGAACTGTATACCTAAAGTGTTCTACCCATCAATCCAATCTCCTGGATTGAGTGAGAATGAATCATAAGCCCATCTTTCCCGAGATAGTCTCATTTACAGTCGGATCCCTAATATCAGTTTCCCTGATAAGTCGGAACAACTGTCTGCTGTTGCCTATCGCCGATACCTTTTCCGTCGCTCTTGTTTTCGCTACGCACCACTGTTCGCGATCATTGCGTAGGCTTTTTATCAGCCTGCGCCTGAGCTGACTTCGCTCTTCATCATGTTCAGAGCCAGGTGGAATGAGTTTACGAGCAGTCATCAGTTCGGTGGATGCTACAGAGGTCCACGGCTTCATCCTAGCCTTATGATTTACCTTACTAGCGGTTATCGCTGCTGTTTCCATAGCCTTTTTGATATCATTCCAGGCTGCCTCTGGATGGGAATCACTTTCATGGTCGCCTAAATGTCTTTTTAGTTGCTCCTGAAATATATTCGTAGCTCTGTTTTCATTAGGCAGAACCCTAAGTGGTTTCCTTGCGCTGTCTTTCGTACATCCAGTAAGCCTCAAACAAATACGAGCTCGCACTACGGCATGATCTGAATCTAAACATGTGCCCCACAACGAGCGACAGTCCTCTAATGAACCTCTTCCATCGGTGGCTGATGGCGATGTGATCTAGTTGGGTATAGCGTTGTGACGACTTTGGGGGTCGCCAGGTCAAAAGATGTTTTTCCTTATGCTTAAAGTTAGTGTTTGCTAGAAATAGGCAGTTATCTGAGCACAGTTGCAACAGACGGTCGCCATTAACTGTTCTCTGAACCGCGACACCATAACATCCACCTAAGTGTCTTTCATCTTCACTTAGTTTACCTACTTGAGCATTAAAGTCAGCAGCCATTATTACTATATCAGAGCGCCTAGCTTTTTGGAGGAGGTCCGAAAGCTTTCTTAAAAACTCATCTTTAACCTCGTCTGAACTGCAGTCAGTAGGAGCATAGGCAGATACGATGAAGAGGCAACGGTGGGTTTCCCTATCTTTCCGAGTCCTTACTGACCCGTTTAGTCGGACTGCGCAGAAGCGACTATCTACTATGATCCAGACTAGAAGAGATTGTTCAGCTCTACGACTCAATGCTATGCCTACACCAGCAAGACCCCGGGAAGCAGCATCAGGACTACCGGATACACGAGGAGTAAATCGAGCTGCTTCTTTATTTTGACAGGGTGAAATCAGATTAATTATTTTACTAGGATCCTGTATGCGCGTTTCCGAGTCACAGCATACATCGATGCGCGAGATTCTAAAGTCCTAGCTATTGATGCCTGTTGCCCTATTTGACACAATGTCCGTACATTAAATGCTCCAACATGCAGTCTAGAGTGGGGTTTCAGGAGACCAGGAATGACGTTCGCATCGTTTTCATTAGCGGTGCAGTCAGATAAGGGAATATGCGTATAGTTCGTTGTGGAGATAAGAGAGATATTATGGGGTGTAGGAAGTATTTGATTGTGACCAAATTCATCTCATGTGCTGTTTTGGGTATGAGGTCGGATGTCACTTCACGGCTGTTCATACCATAAAAGGGTATTTCTTGAGGAACCTGAAGAGGAAGTTGGATTAGTGTTGGTCTTAGAGACTGAGTAGCTTGACCTCAGAGCCCAAAGAACGACTGCCTCAGGCCGTCAGCTCAAGGCCACTTTATAGGAAGTCGACGTGTTGAGTCTGCTCTTCAAATGGCCTAACCGCCTGAGACGGAAATCCGTGAGGTATGGTGAGGTGTGAAATTCTTATTGTCGACCTTTTCCAACCCCTTCCTTCCTTGTGAGAAGGCAGCACGCCGCGGATGCTGGTTTTCTGAGTGAAACACTTTACTGCTCTCATGCCCGTCTACAGTCAGCAGTACGACTTGACCCTCAGACCATGAGAAGCTACTTTTAGTCTCATCGTTCTCCAACCCACCTGCCTGCCATGGTAAAATCTTCAGGAACATATGTTCCAGCCAATATAGTTCGGTTGGGTCATCTCGATAGGCAAGCCCGACCACCTCGTCAAGCTAGCAGCTACGGTCGGGACACGAGCATTAAAACGACCATATCACCATTACCATATCAGAGCGCTTATCCTTTTGATGAAGACAGTGATAAAAACAGTCTTCTGAACACCGTAAGCAACAATTCAAGCATATTCTGGATGCGATCCTATCCCTCAAAATGCCGAACGTTGCTTCAGGATTGGCTTGCATCGGCACCCGAACTGTGGACAGGGAGTTAAGTAGTCCAGCGTGTTGACCGCTTCACTCATCTTAGGAGTCTCATCAGTGCCGTCGGCCTGGTGACAGACCAAATCTCAGCACGGATGCGGAATGCCCGACCTGCTTTTGCCAACCAACGTACGAAAGATTCCCGTTTGCTAACCAAAGGACGAGTCCACCGCGCATAAGTTCGCTCCGTCATTTATCTTATCAAGGTGAGGTCACATGAATGGCTGTACTAAAATCCCGCATGCGTGTTTCCAAGACAGCATACACCAATGATGCGAGGCTCTTAAGTCCTACCTAAGGTGACCTGTCGTCCTATTTGGCACTAGGTCCGAACAATAAGAGCTTCCACATCTAGTTTACAGAGGGGATTCAGGAGACGAGAAATAACATTTCATGTACTCAAATTGTCAGCTTGCGAAGACATGGGTCTCTACGGGTTGGGGGATGTTGGTCCCATGAATAAATCTCGAGTTCTTGTTTAGCTAAACATAGACACTTTTAATGTAGTGTGAAGTTGGTTAGCAGAGTATGCATTAACGCATTACACAGCCAGCAAAACACTGCACGCTCTTAATATATTCACCCACTTACTCAGTAGATTTAACTGCAGCATCAATAGCCCAAACCTACGTGAACAACATTTATGGACCAATAATTCAAGTCGAAAACAAGTAAAAAAAATTATATTTCACACAAATAATACATCATATCTCTAATGTAGGCATCAGGAAGTAGCCGAAGCAAATCTCGCTTTGACTGAGTTTGCTCCCAGATATGAAGAGTATCTGGTTGTCTGAAGCTACAAACACCGTCTCCGCATTCCAACTCAATCATTAAATCGAGTTCAGTAATGTAAATTTGACTAACGATCAGCATACATTTAAAAATCAGTCAAAACTAATCAACATACTAACTAAATATCTCATCTGAAACACGGATAGCACCGCTTATCAAAGGCAAAACATGACTCATTTACCGTAAACCAGAAAACATTCTGGACGAAGCTGTTCGAACAATCAAGGCAGACAGTCCAATGACCAGTATTGCTCATTGTTACACTAGGAGTCAAAGTTCACCTGACATGAAGCAATATTCTCTTATCGGCTACTAATAAACGTCCTCAGTGTCACTCAGTTTCCGCTCCAAACATCAGAACTGCTTTGACCTTTGTATTGAAAATCCTGATTTTGGTGTTGATTGATATTTGCTAGGAGTTCCGGATATCTTCCAGTTGTAGAAATGCAGCCCTGTAGAACCTTCGGGTTTGCTGCTAGTCCCAAGCCCGCATATTGGAGGAGGGTTGAGCATGAGGTTGGCGACCCCATCCCACCAAAAACCTTGCCAAAAAAACGCTAACTAGAAAACAAATCAACCGTGCCCAATCACTGGGGAATAAATGTCGGTAGAAATATTCGGAAGAATACTACTATCATCATGGACCTCATCACACTCAATAAGTTCTCAATATTATGCAAAAAACTGCTCACAACCTGGTCTATTTACCTATCCCTCTCTTATCACCATTCGGCTAATGACTTCCAAAAAAGCTTTTGACAGCTTTGTGATTTGCTCTAAATTAATACCATCTGAACATTGATGAAGTCTCGCTAGTCAACACTCGCTTATTTGTGGACACAGAAAACTACAAAGCATTTCATAGTTTGTGAGAATGGTATTTTCTTCAAAGAGCTGACCTGATTGCATTAAACTATCGCCAACCAAGTCGGGATTCCTTACGACCCGACTGCGACTCAGCTGGTATGCGGGATACAGTTGAGCTTTCCTCACAAAAGTCCGTTATGCACCACTCATGCAATGAGAAAGCCTTCGACAAATAGGCAATAGCCGTCTCTAAAACACTCTGTTTACGACCAATCAGGAGTGACCTTTAGGCCACAAGGTCGAAACTTGCATAAAAGCCAAATAAGATCAGCCAATGAAATGTAAACGAGTTATTTGTAAGGATACTGACCTAGATGCCGTTAATTTTAATATAAATACGCTCGTGCACGTAAATTTTGTGTGCACGTTTCTCTGCTCTAATTGACAATGGGTGGACGCGGAAAAGGTGGGAAGTCTCGAGCCAAGGCGAAAACCAGGTCAGCCCGTGCTGGTCTCCAGTTCCCGGTTGGTCGTGTTCATCGTCTGCTTCGCAAGGGTAATTACGCTGAACGCGTCGGTGCTGGTGCCCCTGTTTACCTGGCAGCTGTTCTTGAATATCTGGCGGCTGAAGTCCTCGAGTTGGCTGGCAACGCCGCTCGTGACAACAAGAAGACACGTATCATCCCACGCCATCTCCAATTGGCCATCCGAAACGACGAAGAGTTGAACAAGCTCCTCGGTGGCGTAACCATCGCTCAGGGTGGTGTCCTGCCCAACATCCAGGCAGTTTTGCTGCCCAAGAAGACCGACAAGGTGAAGCCTTAAGTGCTTCGACTGTGTGGCTTGAGAGCTAGAGAACGTGAAACCGGCCCTTTTCAGGGCCACCACAATTTGATTTAATTTGCTTCATGTTTGCCAAGGGTTGAGTTTCCTGTTGGTCTTCCTGTGAGTGCGGGCAGTCGTGGACGCCTGCCTGAGGAGGCATGGAGTTCACCGTTGTTCCGTCACTTACGGGGTAGTGTGGGGACTCGTAGAGTAACCATATATGGTCGTGGGCAGTCCTCGAGGTCAGCTAGTGCTAGTGTAGGCTTTCTCAGCGGTTGTCAATGTTGCACCTAAGACTAGATCCCCGTGTGTGAAGTGTGCAGCGGGTCGTCATTTGGGGCAGAGGGAACCCCAGCGGTCATAGACGTTCGGCTTGTGCACCTATGTCGGACTCATGGAACCGAGTCATTGTCGGTACTCAGGTCGCATGGTCGTTTCCACATGTCGCTGGGTAGCTGTTACTGGCTGCGCTAGTGCTCGTCATTCTCCGCTAAAATTAGATTTCATTAGTAATCCTCGGGGTTAAAATTAAATGTTTTCTCTCGTATGAGGCTATTCTGTGCAGCTCACCAATTTTATTATATTACTAATTATAATTATGACCTTGTTCTTACGGATTACAAGGGGAAGTTTGGGAGGTCAGTTGACTTGACGGGGGTTCGCAAGCCCTTCAGCATCTATCCACCATTATAATTATAATTATGATAAAAACTTCACCACAAATACTGCTAATCCTCTTCGCCAAGCGAAGAAGTGTTTTTAATTCCAAACAATGGCAATTGCTTTAGAACCTACAGTCTTTAGTAATCAGTTTAACAATTGAAGACAATCATATGGGTTCGGAATATGGTTCCACGATTTTTAAAATGTTTTATACAGTCGAATGAAATGGTTCGGCGGGAGATGGAATCAAAAGCTAGTACATTGCCGACGCGTTTATGATTCACCTATTCTAGACTAAACTCTGATCGTGGGAGCAACACACGTGAACCGGCATCCTTCAACAGCCCTGAGACTTATTTCGGTGTGCTTATCTTGTGTTTCTGTTATTGGGTTGCATTCTGTTCTTTCGTAGTTTAGAAAGTCAAAACTAGAGGTGTTGAAGAGTCCAGAAGATTAGGATTTGAGAGAACACAGAATAAATGCACCTGCGCCATTGCAAACGATTTTGAGCTATGTCATTCAGGGTATCTAACCATCGATTATTATCATCTCGCGGACCCCAACCAGGTAGTCGACAACTACCGATATGGCTAAGTCCACTCGTCAATGACTTCATGGATTTCTGCCATGTTTTGGTTTGGCCGACCCTAACTTTCGTCCAACCTACTCCTACACCACCAAAGATAGCTCGTCGAGGCAGTCGGTGGTTAGGCAAACGCAACACATGTCCCAACCACCTCAACTGATGAAGTTTCACTACTTCATCTGTTGATCTGCCATTCTTACCTAGCACTCAGGATATACGGGCAATGCTTCGAAGACACCTATGATCAAGAACCAATAACCGACGAATATCTTCTACTCTTAGCGGCCATGTTTCACAGCCATAAAGTAAGACAGAGCGAACTACTGCGCAGTACACTCGTCCTTTAGTCAGCAAACGGATATCTCGCCTACGCCATAAGTGACGCAGGTTGGCAAAAGCCAATCGAGCCTTCTGTATCCGTGCTGAGATTTCGTCAGTCACCAGGCGATCGGCACTGATGAGACTCCCTAGAAATGTGAAGCGATCTACACGCTCGAGTACTTCACTGCCTATCACTAGTTCAGGTGCTGATGCTTTATTGGGTTGTATTCTGTTCTTACGTAGACTGATACTCTTGTTGGACCACCGTGAATACATATATTTGGCGTCAGTAAATGGTTTCATCGACAAAAACATCTTTTTCCGATTATCTCTGTACTATATTCAATGAAGAATGGAATAATTTAACTCTTGATTACTATTCGCCTTAAACATTTCGTTACTAATTGTTCCATTTTGTGGTTATATCGTAATGAAATCCATTAATGGTCACTTCCAAATTTTTATCGTCGTAACACGGCTCTGTTTCTACCAGACCAGACAGGTCGTTTGCAGGACGATGAGACTAAAAACAGCTATTCAACACTTGTGAAATTAATCAAACTCATCATTACTCTAATAGCGATAACAGTTGTAGTACTACAGATGACGACATTATGAACGATAAGAATGTCAAAACGAAAAACTGTATCACATTTTAAAAAATGGCCTTGATTGGTTTAACATTTTCATATAAATATTCATGTATATGAGAGTAAAGCCTGATGACGATCTAATCGAAAACAATATTGTTCGCTTATATGTGTTGTTCTAAATCTTTGTATGTCTCATTGAACAGTACACACTCAAAACTTACTTTCAATTTCCTTATTTTCATGAATATGAAGAATGTTTTCAAACCTAAGCTGTGCACAATTAAAAGAAATAAACTGAATGAAATTTTACCACGATTTTTTTAGTCAAATATCTAACTACACTTTTCGTAGTCGTGGTTCCATTGGAGATTCGATGATAAAATCGTTGTCCATTATGTCGGTGATTTTCTGACCTCTGTTTGTCGCCTCATGTTTCACTGATGTTTTCGTTCGATTAATAGTATAAATAGGCGACACACTTCCAGCAATATTCGTCAATTTTACTCTTTACAGACTGCTGCATGTTATAGATTATCACGGATTATTTCTCTTTACCAGGCATTTGAATAAGTATGTTGTCGTTCAACATATAGATTGGTTGTTGATTGCGTATGATTTACGAAGAATATCGCCAATTACAGCACATAAAAATACAAATGAAACTTAAAAAAATTTATTACATATTAGCCTGAAAATATTACAACAATAAAAAGGGACATTCAATTGTACAGAAACTGCTATTTGATATTTGATATTTATCTAAATATATGATTGATATTATATCTAATCGCAGAGGTTTCGGCGACTTTTCACATGTTCACATTTAACTCCCAGGTGTTTTCTTAGTTTGAGTAAGTTTATCTGATAAGGTGTAGGCAAACTTGCCAATGAATATACCGAAATGACTGAAAAAGCATACAGGAAACTTGAATGTCTACATCATTGTCCCATAGAAGGCACCATCGCGATGATAGACTGACCGCCGAGATATTTAAGGATGATGGCCCAGTTTTAGCAGTTTGGTTGACGGAGATCTGGGAACCAGACGTAATCACATCCGAGTGGACTCAATCACTGATTGTCCCAATCTATAAGAAAGGACACAAGTATTCTTGTGACAATCACAGAGGAATCAATTTATGTAGTAACTTGGATTCACCTTTGAAGGGAGAATAAAGTTGGGAAAGTAAAAGTGCTGAAGACTAGTTGGAGAACAGCAAGTATCACTGTGCATATATGAAATACGAAAATGCGATCATGATTTTCCTGTAAAGAAATTACCAACATGTAATAGCAAAAGTCACCTAGACCTGAGCTCTTCTTAGCAGTTACCAAACTGAAGATTCAAAGAAGAAAACAATTAAATGTATCCACACAACCAAGTCTGAATTTGAGTAATGTTAACGAAAGACTCCAAACTCAGGTTATGATTGTGGCTGTTTCTACTAGAAAACCTGTGGTCATATATTTATCACCAAAAAATGTGTAAAAACGCTGGTAGAAAACCTTATAGCACGGGCACTTAACAGTTTGTACAGCAAAATATTCAGTGATTACATTTATTCACTAGATAATAATCGATGGTTTAGTCCAGTCTCTATCGATATGGAAAATCTTGTGATAAAATCATGGTGAAATTTCATTCAGTTTATTTCTTTTGATTGTGCATGTGAGTGTGTAGATCGCTTCACATTTCTAGGGAGTCTCATCAGTGCCGATGGCCCAGTGACTGACGAAATCTCAGCACGGATACAGAAGGTTCGATTGGCTTTTGCCGACCTGCGTCACTTATGGCGTAGGCGAGATATCCGTTTGCTGACTAAAGGACGAGTGTACTGCGCAGTAGTTCGCTCTGTCTTACTTTATGGCTGTGAAACATGGCCGCTAAGAGTAGAAGATATTCGTCGGTTATTGGTTCTTGATCATAGGTGTCTTCGAAGCATTGCTCGTATATCCTGAGTGCTAGGTAAGAATGGCAGATCAACAGATGAAGTAGTGAAACTTCATCAGTTGAGGTGGTTGGGACATGTGTTGCGTTTGCCTAACCACCGACTGCCTCGACGAGCTATCTTTGGTGGTGTAGGAGTAGGTTGGACGAAAGTTAGGGTCGGCCAAACCAAAACATGGCAGAAATCCATGAAGTCATTGACGAGTGGACTTAGCCATATCGGTAGTTGTCGACTACCTGGTTGGGGTCCGCGAGATGATAATAATCGATGGTTAGATACCCTGAATGACATAGCTCAAAATCGTTTGCAATGGCGCAGGTGCATTTATTCTGTGTTCTCTCAAATCCTAATCTTCTGGACTCTTCAACACCTCTAGTTTTGACTTTCTAAACTACGAAAGAACAGAATGCAACCCAATAACAGAAACACAAGATAAGCACACCGAAATAAGTCTCAGGGCTGTTGAGGGATGCCGGTTCACGTGTGTTGCTCCCACGACCAGAGTTTAGTCTAGAATAGGCGAATCATAAACGCGTCGGCAATGTACTAGCTTTTGGTTCCATCTCCCGCCGAACCATTTCATTCGACTGTATAAAACATTTTAAAAATCGTGGAACCATATTCCGAACCCATATGATTGTCTTCAATTGTTAAACTGATTACTAAAGACTGTAGGTTCTAAAGCAATTGCCATTGTTTGGAATTAAAAACACTTCTTCGCTTGGCGAAGAGGATTAGCAGTATTTGTGGTGAAGTTTTTATCATAATTATAATTATAATGGTGGATAGATGCTGAAGGGCTTGCGAACCCCTGTCAAGTCAACTGACCTCCCAAACTTCCCCTTGTAATCCGTAAGAACAAGGTCATAATTATAATTAGTAATATAATAAAATTGGTGAGCTGCACAGAATAACCTCATACGAGAGAAAACATTTAATTTTAACCCCGAGGATTACTAATGAAATCTAATTTTAGCGGAGAATGACGAGCACTAGCGCAGACAGTAACAGCTACCCAGCGACATGTGGAAACGACCATGCGACCTGAGTACCGACAATGACTCGGTTCCATGAGTCCGACATAGGTGCACAAGCCGAACGTCTATGACCGCTGGGGTTCCCTCTGCCCCAAATGACGACCCGCTGCACACTTCACACACGGGGATCTAGTCTTAGGTGCAACATTGACAACCGCTGAGAAAGCCTACACTAGCACTAACCGACCTCGAGGACTGCCCACGACCATATATGGTTACTCTACGAGTCCCCACACTACCCCGTAAGTGACGGAATAACGGTGAACTCAATGTCTCCTCAGGCAGGCGTCCACGACTGCCTGCACTCACAGGAAGACCAGTAGAAAACTCAACCCCTGTCAAACATGAAGCAAATTAAATCAAATTGTGGTGGCCCTGAAAAGGGCCGGTTTCACGTTCTCTAGCTCTCAAGCCACACAGTCGAAGCACTTAAGGCTTCACCTTGTCGGTCTTCTTGGGCAGCAAAACTGCCTGGATGTTGGGCAGGACACCACCCTGAGCGATGGTTACGCCACCGAGGAGCTTGTTCAACTCTTCGTCGTTTCGGATGGCCAATTGGAGATGGCGTGGGATGATACGTGTCTTCTTGTTGTCACGAGCGGCGTTGCCAGCCAACTCGAGGACTTCAGCCGCCAGATATTCAAGAACAGCTGCCAGGTAAACAGGGGCACCAGCACCGACGCGTTCAGCGTAATTACCCTTGCGGAGCAGACGATGAACACGACCAACCGGGAACTGGAGACCAGCACGGGCTGACCTGGTTTTCGCCTTGGCTCGAGACTTTCCACCTTTTCCGCGTCCACCCATTGTCAATTAGAGCAGAGAAACGTGCACACAAAATTTACGTGCACGAGCGTATTTATATTAAAATTAACGGCATCTAGGTCAGTATCCTTACAAATAACTCGTTTACATTTCATTGGCTGATCTTATTTGGCTTTTATGCAAGTTTCGACCTTGTGGCTAAAGGTCACTCCTGATTGGTCGTAAACAGAGTGTTTTAGAGACGGCTATTGCCTATTTGTCGAAGGCTTTCTCATTGCATGAGTGGTGCATAACTGATTTTTGTGAGGAAAGCTCAACTGTATCCCGCATACCAGCTGAGTCGCAGTCGGTTCGTAAGGAATCCCGACTTGGTTGGCGATAGTTTAATGCAATCAGGTCAGCTCTTTGAAGAAAATACCATTCTCACAAACTATGAAATGCTTTGTAGTTTTCTGTGTCCACAAATAAGCGAGTGTTGACTAGCGAGACTTCATCAATGTTCAGATGGTATTAATTTAGAGCAATTCACAAAGCTGTCAAAAGCTTTTTTGGAAGTCATTAGCCGAATGGTGATAAGAGAGGGATAGGTAAATAGACCAGGTTGTGAGCAGTTTTTTGCATAATATTGAGAACTTATTGAGTGTGATGAGGTCCATGATGATAGTAGTATTCTTCCGAATATTTCTACCGACATTTATTCCCCAGTGATTGGGCACGGTTGATTTGTTTTCTAGTTAGCGTTTTTTTGGCAAGGTTTTTGGTGGGATGGGGTCGCCAACCTCATGCTCAACCCTCCTCCTTTATGCGGGCTTGGGACTGGCAGCAACCCCGAAGGTTCTACAGGGCTGCATTTCTACAATTGGAAGATATCCGGAACTCCTAGCAAATATCAATCAACACCAAAATCAGGATTTTCAATACAAAGGTCAAAGCAGTTCTGATGTTTGGAGCGGAAACTGAGTGACACTGAGGACGTTTATTAGTAGCCGATAAGAGAATATTGCTTCATGGCAGGTGAACTTTGACTCCTAGTGTAACAATGAGCAATACTGGTCATTGGACTGTCTGCCTTGATTGTTCGAACAGCTTCGTCCAGGTTGTTTTCTGGTTTACGGTAAATGAGTCATGTTTTGCCTTTGATAAGCGGTGCTATCCGTGTTTCAGATGAGATATTTAGTTAGTATGTTGATTAGTTTTTGACTGATTTTTAAATGTATGCTGATCGTTAGTCAAATTTACATTACTGAACTCGATTTAATGATTGATTTGGAATGCGGAGACGGTGTTTGTAGCTTCAGACAACCAGATACTCTTCATATCTGGGAGCAAACTCAGTCAAAGCGAGATGTGCTTCGGCTACTTCCTGATGCCTACATTAGAGATATGATGTATTATTTGTGTGAAATATAATTTTTTTTACTTGTTTTCGACTTGAATTATTGGTCCATAAATGTTGTTCACGTAGGTTTGGGCTATTGATGCTGCAGTTAAATCTACTGAGTAAGTGGGTGAATATATTAAGAGCGTGCAGTGTTTTGCTGGCTGTGTAATGCGTTAATGCATACTATGCTAACCAACTTCACACTACATTAAAAGTGTCTATGTTTAGCTAAACAAGAACTCGAGATTTATTCATGGGACCAACATCCCCCAACCCGTAGAGACCCAGGTCTTCGCAAGCTGACAATTTGAGTACATGAAATGTTATTTCTCGTCTCCTGAATCCCCTCTGTAAACTAGATGTGGAAGCTCTTATTGTTCGGACCTAGTGCCAAATAGGACGACAGGTCACCTTAGGTAGGACTTAAGAGCCTCGCATCATTGGTGTATGCTGTCTTGGAAACACGCATGCGGGATTTTAGTACAGCCATTCATGTGACCTCACCTTGTTAAGATAAATGACGGAGCGAACTTATGCGCGGTGGACTCGTCCTTTGGTTAGCAAACGGGAATCTTTCGTACGTTGGTTGGCAAAAGCAGGTCGGGCATTCCGCATCCGTGCTGAGATTTGGTCTGTCACCAGGCCGTCGGCACTGATGAGACTCCTAAGATGAGTGAAGCGGTCAACACGCTGGACTACTTAACTCCCTGTCACCAGTTCGGGTGCCGATGCAAGCCAATCCTGAAGCACCGTTCTGCATTTTGAGGGATAGGATCGCATCCAGAATATGCTTGAATTGTTGCTTACGGTGTTCAGAAGACTGTTTTTATCACTGTCTTCATCAAAAGGATAAGCGCTCTGATATGGTAATGGTGATTGGTCGTTTTAATGCTCGTGTCCCGACCGTAGCTGCTAGCTTGACGAGGTGGTCGGGCTTGCCTATCGAGATGACCCAACCGAACTATATTGGCTGGAACATATGTTCCTGAAGATTTTACCATGCCAGGCAGGTGGGTTGGAGAACGATGAGACTAAAAGTAGCTTCTCATGGTCTGAGGGTCAAGTCGTACTGCTGACTGTAGACGGGCATGAGAGCAGTAAAGTGTTTCCCTCGGAAAACCAGCATCCGCGGCGTGCTGCCTTCTCACAAGGAAGGAAGGGGTTGGAAAAGGTCGACAATAAGAATTTCACACCTCACCTTACCTCACGGATTTCCGTCTCAGGCGGTTAGGCCATTTGAAGAGCAGACTTAACACGTCGACTTCCTATAAAGTGGCCTTGAGCTGACGGCCCGAGGCAGTCGTTCTTTGGGCTCTGTGGTCAAGCTACTCGGTCTCTAAGACCAACACTAATCCAACTTCCTCTTCAGGTTCCTCAAGAAATACTCTTTTATGGTATGAACAGCCGTGAAGTGACATCCGCCCTCATACCCAAAACAGCACATGAGATGAATTTGGTCACAATCAAATCCTTCCTACACCCCATAATATCTCTCTTATCTCCAGAACTAACTCTACTCACATTCCCTTATCTGACTGCACCGCTAATGCAAACGATGCAAGTTCACGAAACGTCATTCCTGGTCTCTTGAAACCTCGTTATAGACTACATGTCAGAGCATTTAATGTACGTACATTGTGTCAAATAGGGCAACAGGCATCAATAGCTAGGACTTTAGAATCTCGCGCCATCGATGTATGCTGCGCCTCGGAAACGCGCATACAGGATCCTAGTAAAATTATTAATCTGATTTCACCTTGTCAAAATAAAGAAGCAGCTCGATTTACACTTCGTGTATCTGGAAGTCCTGATGCTGCTTCCCGGGGTCTTGCTGGAGTGGGCATAGCATTGAGTCGTAGAGCTGAACAATCTCTTCTAGTCTGGATCATAGTAGATAGTCGCTTCTGCGCAGTCCGACTAAACGGGTCAGTAAGGACTCGGAAAGATAGGGAAACCCACCCGTTGCCTCTTCATCGTATCTGCCTATGCTCCTACTGACTGCAGTTCAGACGAGGTTAAAGATGAGTTTTAAAGAAAGCTTTCGGACCTCCTCCAAAAAGCTAGGCGCTCTGATATAGTAATAATGGCTGCTGACTTTAATGCTCAAGTAGGTAAACTAAGTGAAGATGAAAGACACTTAGGTGGATGTTATGGTGTCGCGGTTCAGAGAACAGTTAATGGCGACCGTCTGTTGCAACTGTGCTCAGATAACTGCCTATTTCTAGCAAACACTAACTTTAAGCATAAGGAAAAACATCTTTTGACCTGGCGACCCCCAAAGTCGGCACAACGCTATACCCAACTAGATCACATTTCCATCAGCCACCGATGGAAGAGGTTCATTAGAGGACTGTCGCTCGTTGTGGGGCACATGTTTAGATTCAGATCATGCCGTAGTGCGAGCTCGTATTTGTTTGAGGCTTACTGGATGTACGAAAGACAGCGCAAGGAAACCACTAAGGGTTCTGCCTAATGAAAACAGAGCTACGAATATATTTCAGGAGCAACTAAAAAGACATTTAGGCGACCATGTAAGTGATTCCCATCCAGAGGCAGCCTGGAATGATATCAAAAAGGCTATGGAAACAGAAGCGATAACCGCTAATAAGGTAAATCATAAGGCTAGGATGAAGCCGTGGACCTCTGTAGCATCCACCGAACTGATGACTGCTCGTAAACTCATTCCACCTGGCTCTGAACATGATGAAGAGCGAAGTCATCTCAGGCGCAGGCTGATAAAAAGCCTACGCAATGATCGCGAACAGTGGTGCGTAGCGAAAGCAAGAGCGACGGAAAAGGTATCGGCGATAGGCAACAGCAGACAGTTGTTCCGACTTATCAGGGAAACTGATATTAGGAATCCGACTGTAAATGAGACTATCTCGGGAAAGATGGGCTTATGATTCATTCTCACTCAATCCAGGAGATTGGATTGATGGGTAGAACACTTAAGGTACACAGTTCAGCAAAGGAGAGCAGCAGATATTGATAAGTTAGTCCCTTATATTTGTATGGATGGCGGTCCAATTTTAGCAGTGTGATATAAGCTTCAATAATACTTTGACGCGTAACTGGAGTTCGTGAAAACCAGGATGGTTTCACATAGATTAAATATTCGCAATTCATCAAGTCGTAGAATAAAGACATATCTAGACATCCGACAGTAGTCGTGTTTCTTGAATTCACGAAAGCGTTGACTCTGTCAATCGGGTTGAGATGTAGACGGGGCACATGAGCGATTAGTGTGCAAACAGTCAGGTGGTAGTCTGTAGAGAATGACGAC
>OX103972.1:29587402-29612427 GCA_944470395.2 Schistosoma turkestanicum
ACCAGGCCGTCGGCACTGATGAGACTCCTAAGATGAGTGAAGCGGTCAACACGCTGGACTACTTCACTCCCTGTCACCAGTTCGGGTGCCGATGCAAGCCAATCCTGAAGCACCGTTCTGCATTTTGAGGGATAGGATCGCATCCAGAATATGCTTGAATTGTTGCTTACGGTGTTCAGAAGACTGTTTTTATCACTGTCTTCATCAAAAGTATAAGCGCTCTGATATGGTAATGTGATTGGTCGTTTTAATGCTCGTGTCCCGACCGTAGCTGCTAGCTTGACGAGGTGGTCGGGCTTGCCTATCGAGATGACCCAACCGGACTATATTGGCTGGAACATATGTTCCTGAAGATTTTACCATGCCAGGCAGGTGGGTTGGAGAACGATGAGACTAAAAGTAGCTTCTCATGGTCTGAGGGTCAAGTCGTACTGCTGACTGTAGACGGGCATGAGAGCAGTAAAGTGTTTCCCTCGGAAAACCAGCATCCGCGGCGTGCTGCCTTCTCACAAGGAAGGAAGGGGTTGGAAAAGGTCGACAATAAGAATTTCACACCTCACCTTACCTCACGGATTTCCGTCTCAGGCGGTTAGGCCATTGAAGAGCAGACTTAACACGTCGACTTCCTATAAAGTGGCCTTGAGCTGACGGCCTGAGGCAGTCGTTCTTTGGGCTCTGTGGTCAAGCTACTCGGTCTCTAAGACCAACACTAATCCAACTTCCTCTTCAGGTTCCTCAAGAAATACTCTTTTATGGTATGAACAGCCGTGAAGTGACATCCGCCCTCATACCCAAAACAGCACATGAGATGAATTTGGTCACAATCAAATCCTTCCTACACCCCATAATATCTCTCTTATCTCCAGAACTAACTCTACTCACATTCCCTTATCTGACTGCACCGCTAATGCAAACGATGCAAGTTCACGAAACGTCATTCCTGGTCTCTTGAAACCTCGTTATAGACTACATGTTGGAGCACTTAATGTACGTACATTGTGTCAAATAGGGCAACAGGCATCATTAGCTAGGACTTTAGAATCTCGCGCCATCGATGTATGCTGCGCCTCGGAAACGCGCATACAGGATCCTAGTAAAATTATTAATCTGATTTCACCTTGTCAAAATAAAGAAGCAGCTCGATTTACACTTCGTGTATCTGGAAGTCCTGATGCTGCTTCCCGGGGTCTTGCTGGCGTGGGCATAGCATTGAGTCGTAGAGCTGAACAATCTCTTCTAGTCTGGATCATAGTAGATAGTCGCTTCTGCGCAGTCCGACTAAACGGGTCAGTAAGGACTCGGAAAGATAGGGAAACCCGCCGTTGCCTCTTCATCGTATCTGTCTACACTCCTACTGACTGCAGTTCAGACGAGGTTAAAGATGAGTTTTAAAGAAAGCTTTCGGACCTCCTCCAAAAAGCTAGGCGCTCTGATATAGTAACAGTGGCTGACGACTTCAATGATCAAGTAGGTAAACTAAGTGAAGATGAAAGACACTTAGGTGGATGTTATGGTGTCGCGGCTCAGAGGACAGTTAATGGCGACCGTCTGTTGCAACTGTGCTCAGATAACTGCCTATTTCTAGCAAACACTAACTTTAAGCATAAGGAAAAACATCTTTTGACCTGGCGACCCCCAAAGTCGGCACAACGCTATACCCAACTAGATCACATTGCCATCAGCCACCGATGGAAGAGGTTCATTAGAGGACTGTCGCTCGTTGTGGGGCACATGTTTAGATTCAGATCATGCCGTAGTGCGAGCTCGTATTTGTTTGAGGCTTACTGGATGTACGAAAGACAGCGCAAGGAAACCACTAAGGGTTCTGCCTAATGAAAACAGAGCTACGAATATATTTCAGGAGCAACTAAAAAGACATTTAGGCGACCATGTAAGTGATTCCCATCCAGAGGCAGCCTGGAATGATATCAAAAAGGCTATGGAAACAGCAGCGATAACCGCTAATAAGGTAAATCATAAGGCTAGGATGAAGCCGTGGACCTCTGTAGCATCCACCGAACTGATGACTGCTCGTAAACTCATTCCACCTGGCTCTGAACATGATGAAGAGCGAAGTCATCTCAGGCGCAGGCTGATAAAAAGCCTACGCAATGATCGCGAACAGTGGTGCGTAGCGAAAGCAAGAGCGACGGAAAAGGTATCGGCGATAGGCAACAGCAGACAGTTGTTCCGACTTATCAGGGAAACTGATATTAGGAATCCGACTGTAAATGAGACTATCTCGGGAAAGATGGGCTTATGATTCATTCTCACTCAATCCAGGAGATTGGATTGATGGGTAGAACACTTAAGGTACACAGTTCAGCAAAGGAGAGCAGCAGATATTGATAAGTTAGTCCCTTATATTTGTATGGATGGCGGTCCAATTTTAGCAGTGTGATATAAGCTTCAATAATACTTTGACGCGTAACTCGAGTTCGTGAAAACCAGGATGGTTTCACATAGATTAAATATTCGCAATTCATCAAGTCGTAGAATAAAGACATATCCAGACATCCGACAATAGTCGTGTTTCTTGAATTCACGAAAGCGTTGACTCTGTCAATCGAGTTGAGATGTAGACGGGGCACATGAGCGATTAGTGTGCAAACAGTCAGGTGGTAGTCTGTAGAGAATGACGACATATTTGTAGTTTAGCAGATTTATTTTCCTCTATGATGGGATTTAAAAATTGTAGTGACATATTTATTTTTAGTGCGTTTGTTTACACATGTCTGAGAGAAGTAGGACAAGTTAGATGATAAGGCAGTGTGTTAGTAATAACTGAGGTGATCATATATTTAAGCATACGAAGTCTACATCACCAAGCGTTACGACATGAAATAAGAATGAATGATATCAACGAAAGAATTTCCTTCACCGAATCAATTTTATCCAGTGACAATGGGTTTTTTTAATCGCAGTATCTTGACAAAACGAAGTTCAATCCACGTAAAACATGACACAAGTCTGTGAAGCGTCTACCTGGACATGTAAACGATGTATTAATCTGAGAAGACATTTAAACACAGAACCATGTTTTGCATCAGCGTAACATACTGAGCAACCTGGGTACAGTTGGAATCATTGTAATCAATGTACGTTTAATGTTATTACAAGTCTTCTCGAATTCAATGAATAGACCTGAGTTTCCTCACGATCAGACTAAAACTTGATAGTAAAATGTCTACGAGTATTCTCCTATTTGTAAATAGTGTTGAGAATAGACGAAAAACAAATTGTTGATACATTGAAACGGAAACCGTACTCGTGAAAATCTCAGCATCTGAAACTGGGACTAAGTTCAAAGTTCGGCTGAACAGTTTGGTCAGAGCATCCTAAAGGAAATAACCAGAAACTAAAATTATGTAGTATTATTAGGAATTTCAAAAATATAAAATTCTTCCTGCATTTTCGGGACCTAACTGTTGTGGAGCTAGTCGTTTAGGTTTTGATAAGAGTTCTTACAATATATTAGGAAGATTAACTCAGAATAATCAAACTCAACAGCATGTCATTGTGAGGAACCTTTTAAATCAAAGTATTTCTCGGGGCATGATCTGTATTTCTCAATGAGACATTTTACTGACATTTCAGCTTAGCAATAAGAGGGCAGAAAAATTCTCGTAGTGTGGAGAATTAAATTCACCATGATTCTCTGCAGAAATACAGCAAATTTGATGACCACACGATGACTCATACTAGGACAATGCGAAGGATGACCTTGACCGTCGAAAGACCAGTCTATAATCTTCGAGTGAAACATGGATGCGCAAGAACATTTTTCATACCCTTTGTTTGCATTTATCACAAATAAAGACGTATCGACTAGTAAACTATTATGTAGACAAGATATCAGTTTAGGGAAAAAGGACTTTGCATATGCGTGTTTTCGTGTGATAAACGCTTCATGAGTGATAGAGTGACGGCATATTTGTGATTTAGTGGATTTATTTTCGTCTCTTATGGGATTTAAAAATTTTACTAACATTTATTCTTAGTGCGTGTATTTACGCATAGCTCAGAGAGGCATTCGTACATATCTTAGTTGATCTGATCGACTTTGGAGAATGATTTGTTTTTTCGGTGATTATGTTTAGGAGAACGAGACACATTGTGGTTTGGTGTACGACTTTTCCAACGTAGCTGGCTGTTCAGGGACTCTAGAAATAGTATTCCTAGTAGTAGTAATATTCGGGTCTCACTGTTATTGTTGGGGGCGGTGTTTTTTCGTTCTGATGACGTAATGGGAATATAACTGTCTTTCAATTAGTATTCAATGGATGTACTATGAAGACGTTTCTCCATCTTAGTTGTACGGGTGTTTGCTTAGATGTCTTCTTTATGGACGCGAAGTATAAAGTCTGTTACTTCCGAGAAATTCACTTTTGCTGATAGATACCGGAAGCCTCAGAACGGTTATAGTTAGTTGCCGTAACTACTACAATTTCGGAGTAAATTATTAGGTTGGAAGCTATGGTGTTGTGGTCATGGAGATCATGGACACAATCACGTCATATAAATTTAAATGGTTTGTTCGTTCCAGTTAGTCTGGAGCTATTTCTTCACATAAATGATATAGTTACAAGTAGGATTGTTGCATGTGGCTTGGAAGTCAATTGAATTGTTTTTCGAAATATCCAACTGATCATCCTAATAGACTGGTTTGGGGATAGATTACGGATTTCTGGTATGCAGAAACGTTTGAAAACAACCAGTTTGATAATTCCACGAAACTGTTTCTTGGTGACTGTTATACTAGTGTATTTACCATTGCCCAAAATCACTCATGATCATTGGGTGAACATTGTTAGCCTACATTTAAATTTCATTTACTCTTCACTGAGTTCCAAGTCCACTGGTATCAGTTCCTTAATATTTAATGTTATAGCCAGTTTTGATAACCGCAGGACTGACCCTTATTTTCGGATAAATTTGCTAACACATGAGAAGTACTACAGTTTATAAGGGATTGTAAATTATGCTAAGGGTCACTTTCTACTTAAGCAGACCATTTCCATTTACGTTCTCGGCTTGACCTGTTTCGCAACGTCCAGTTGGATGTATGTAAACGGGTAACAGCACAAAAGCGTCATCGCAATGAAATCACACGCATCAGACTGAGTGATATCGTTCCACTAATCTGTCAGAACAGACCTCAATTGAAATGGACAGTCGGTATATCCCACTCAAGCACGAACTAACCAAGTCCCACATCAAAGTGACGAGGACAACTTGCAAATGCCACATTAAAACAGAGAGCAACAAAAACCCAGATAATCATGACTAACGGACGCGTGACGTGACGAAAAACTAGCTTCTTCCCATACGATAGCAGGTGATCGGTACGCTGATGCTAATATTGACAGAAGTGGGGCGGCAATACAATGGACACGACTCGCGATATGAACTCGCAGCTAACGGTATGCGACCTTCGGACTTAAAGCACACTAATACAATACCAATGCCAAACCAGGGAAATAAGAGGTAAAAGAAATAATCAGTTTGTAGTGGCCCTAAAAAGGGCCTTTGCATCGTTCTCTGGGTTCCTCTACATTGACACTTATCTAGGCTCGTTCACCTCGAATGCGTCGAGCAAGTTGGATATCTTTTGGCATAATCGTAACACGCTTAGCATGGATGGCACATAAGTTAGTGTCCTCGAACAATCCAACTAAGTATGCTTCACTGGCTTCTTGGAGCGCTGAGACGGCTGAACTCTGGAAACGAAGGTCAGTTTTGAAGTCTTGAGCGATTTCGCGGACCAAACGTTGGAAAGGAAGCTTGCGGATCAAGAGCTCAGTACTCTTCTGGTAACGACGTATCTCCCGTAAGGCAACAGTTCCAGGCCTATATCTGTGGGGCTTCTTCACGCCACCGGTTGCTGGTGCGCTTTTGCGTGCAGCCTTGGTAGCCAGTTGCTTGCGTGGGGCTTTACCACCGGTTGATTTACGAGCAGTCTGCTTGGTTCTTGCCATTGCGAAACACCGAGAGACGATGACGCTGATTGTCTGCTGAAGCTATTCTTATATACCTTGAAACGATAAATATTGACCAATCAGGGTAGGATTATTTCGATCGTTTATTTTGCTCAATTTTAGTTGGTCCAGAATATGTCACTTTTCGATTGGCCCATTCTTCTAACATGACCTAGATTGTGATGTAGGGTTCATTTCACCTTGATAGTTTCTTAGCCTATCCTTTGAGTTCTTGTATTTGAAATGTTTTTTCTCTAATGAATTTTAATCAGTTCTGATTATTCATGCATCGATTGGATTTCGAACATAGGATGAATGGTGGCTGAATTACGGAAATGAATTATAAATTTCTCCATCGATTGAATGATGAGCAGTCATCGCCGTTGCGATACTTTAATCTTTATCTCGCTATATATTAGATTTGTACATACTATTTCTTACTTATGTCTTAACAAATATTACCGAGATTGACTACCACCAAGCATGGTTTGGTTTGACTGTGCATATCCGAAATTCAGCGCAATTATATAATCCTAAAGAAAGTGTACTGCGCGTTCGATGACGCTAATTGTAGATTGTGGCGCTATCATCTGTCCGATGCTGACAAATGTAGGCAATCGATTTCCTCATTCTAGTTGTATCTGCTGGGTCATTCAATTTAGTGCTTGATATTCATAGGATCTTAATTTTCATTCGCGAGTTTTTTCCGCATGGAATTTCTTTCAGGATTTTTAAGTAGGAAAAGAACAATTAAGAACCGTTACTATTTCTAGTGGTGTCATTTTCACGCTATTAATCCTTATTTGTTCTTTAGCCGAATAAATTTATGGGAACTGTATACGTCGAGTTAAAGTTGTGGTTTATGTTCGTGAACATTAGTCGACATATAGTGCTTATTAAGAATGGTCAGATGCAACAGGAATCTGTCAGAACTTTTTCCTACGAATTGTTCTTCTTAATATTTAGAATTGTATTAACGAGTGAATATTGTTCACCACCTGCAGAATCAATATACCTGGGATCAAAAATCATGTAGTTGCTAGACACAGTAGTTCGTAGCATAGTAAATTGATTTGCGTCATACCAGGTTATGCTTTCTTTAATTTACATGGCTTCTGGGGATTACCTTTACGCATAGTGTTGCGGAACCAAATGTAGGATCGCATTAAATTCTCAAAGGATATTACGTAAGAAAATTAATTAATGCTGTTGGGATAGAATCAACCAAAATATATCTCGTTAAAAATATTAGCGATTTTTATATTTGGCTGATTGTAATCGGTTTTAGCAAGAAGTGACCGGAATGCAACTCAGTGATGTAATTACATCTGATTGCTGAAACAGTTAATCTGTTGATTTCATACACATAAATTACCTTGATAATTAATGTTGGTTTCTACAAAGTCGATGGATTCGAATCTGATGATTAAAGAGTTATGTCAGTCGTAAATAACATTGTGTTTTCGTTACAGTTTTAGGAATTGGCAGTAGAGTAAATGCAGTGGTTGAAGATGTAGTGGATCTATTGCTGGTACATAAACAAGACTTCACTACTGTCTTTTTCTACACGCGTCAAGTCGTATCAGTCCTATTCCGTCACATAGTGGCAAGTAAAATTTTTGTATCCGATGTCAACAATTAATCACAATAGTAACGATAAAATACTAAATCCATGTACCTGATTCCATTTAGGTTGGGTATACATCTCAGATTACGCCGTAGTAACTGACTGAGTGATCCCCTAGATTAAATATAACATTTTTGAATAATGTATAGTTTGGAGTATCTAGCGGTAATTAAGTACGATAACTGTTGAGATGAAACCCTAAATGAACCAGGAATTACTAAAAAGTATACCAGAATATGTTGACTTAAAAGAAACTGATCAAACACTTCTGATGTTGAGTGGTTCAGCTAACATTACATAGGCAAATGAATGTCTGTCTACCATAAAGATTATGGTAAGTGTACTGACTTATTAGAAAACAGACAGCTGTAGATATCGTGATTAGCAAAAAATCAATAATATATCTGTACGTAATGTTGCGATAAAAGAATGTTGATTGAATGTCTGTCTACGTAATTATTCAATGACCAATCGCATTATAGTAAATTGGCTGAACTTAAATAATCTATGCTATTTCGATCAATAGCTAATGGGCCTTGACAGCATTAGAAATTCAGTTTATTTGCTAAACATAAGCTATTAACTAAGCAAATATTCTTAGCGTGGCATCATGAGCGGACGAGGAAAAGGTGGTAAGACGCGTGCCAGGGCAAAAAGTCGATCAGCTCGTGCTGGACTGCAGTTCCCCGTTGGTCGTGTTCACAGACTTCTAAGAAAGGGCAACTATGCTGAACGTGTTGGAGCTGGTGCTCCAGTCTACTTAGCAGCCGTTTTAGAATATTTAGCTGCTGAAGTGTTGGAATTAGCTGGCAATGCAGCAAGAGACAATAAGAAGACACGTATTATACCTCGTCATCTACAATTAGCCATCAGAAATGATGAAGAATTAAACAAGTTATTGGGTGGAGTTACAATAGCACAAGGTGGAGTTTTACCAAATATACAAGCAGTACTTCTTCCGAAGAAGGCTGAAAAGCCAAAGACATAGGAAGATATTTGTGAGTTTATGCACACATTAACTCGTTTCACAGTAATTTAATGTTGAATGAACAATAAAAATAAATATGTAAATATAAAAAACAAGAGAATTCTTAATGTATATATTGGGTTTTAGCCCGTTATATATAGCTCCTCTATTCAGTGCTTAAGTTAAATTATCGCAAGAGAAATGTAAGAATTAAGATACAATAAAAATGAGTAAATTAATAGTGAATCCATTTCATCACTTGTAAAATTGTCTCGATATTTTCTCTAATTTGATGTCGATGATGATGACTAGTTAGTCTTTTTTGTATTAGCTGGTATATTCAATGCATTGGCATTCTTGTACTTTTAGAAAGATCAAAGCTTAGTATCCATACTTGGAAACATTACATAGTTAAGAGCTCAGACACAGGAGCATGTAATCTAATGGTATTGGTTGTCCGTAATATTGATCGGAATCGACGGCTGTTTGATCAGCGGGTTTGGTGTGATCAATACTAGTCATCATATGCTGCCTTTTGGGAGCATATATTTTACTTGACATCATGTCACAAATTATGAAGTTGTTATATTTGTTTATATAAAAAGACGTTTATATATAAGGACGTTATCCTGGTCAAAATGTACATCCTATGGTAGAAAGTGCTGTAAAATTTATCCCATTTCCTAAACCCACCCTAATTAACAAAGTAGAGGCATATCAAGGCAGCTTCCTTCCAATAGAAAGATATAGTAAATTGAATTCTAACTGACCTATCATTTTCGTAAGTTCAGTGTGAATCCGCGCAAAAATATATCAGTTTTAAAAATGCTGTCGAAGAATGTTTTCGCAATATCTCAAGCCCAAAATTTTACAAGATGATATTTGCTCTCTAAAACAGTCTTATCAATCCAGATGGTATCGTGCAAGGATAAATACAACACGTATTGAGTTATTTATCGGTCTATCAGATTAGTTTATCTGAAGTATTTTTAATACACTAATTCTGTCGTTGATTTAAACTACTTCTATCATACATAAAGAAAAGTTCCATGAGTTACGATCATATACAACGTAGTATTGGTAGATCATTTTTAATTCGATAAAAAACAGCACAGTAAAATATGATACTTAAGTAACAAGAAGCAACTATTTATATCATTACTATACTTATACTCAATAATATAAAAGGTTGTAAAGAGTATGGTAAATTTTATTTATTAATGATAAATTACTTTAGCTTCATCATGTCTTTTGTCTAGTTACGAGATGGTTAGGAATCTACTGGGCATTAGTGAAACTATCAAGAAAACTTATACTAGATTTTATCTCTATTAATATTCAGGAAAACTTAAGTTGTAGACTAACCTGTAAGTAGATTATTCGTTAATTCTTAAGAATCATGATTTTTTAAGTTCTGTTATTTAGAATTGAAAAAAGAGTCCATTTACTTCTACATTTAAATATAATTATACAAGTGAAAATAGGTTTATATGACTGTTCAGTTTACATTCTAAATGACTGACAGGACAAAAAAATTTTCCATGTTAGTGTCTGAGCTACCATCCAAAAGATACCGTATTTTGTACTATAGCAAACTTCATATTCCAAATAGGTTACATAATTTATTTCAACCAGTAGCAGACATTCATTTTTGATTACTAAGTTAGCACTTATCAGTGTGCTATAACTAAAATTGATATTGTTTAGTGATTTTAAGCACCACAAGGAGTATTGTTAAGTATTTGAGTTTGCGAAGAGACTATTATGCAAAATGGAATCATGTGTTAAATACATTTACGAACTAAATACAAGAATGAACAATTAGTAATGTCAAAAATAACAAATCTTTCGAAGTTATTCCAAAGGAATATACGGATAATATAGTCAGTTTATTATTTACTGTTGCTAATCAAAATCGTTCATACTAATAGTACATGTCTGGTCATGAGTTGTTTTCTACTCCATTTTAATTTATTATTTCTTGTTTGTACGATTAACTGTGGCCTCTATATAGGGCACAGATTTTCAAAAAGTCTTGTACGATAAAGGATCTAGTATTAGAAAACCGATCTACGAATATGAAGCCTGATGACACATCTAATTAGATATTAATTTCATTCACTTTTATCAGATCAAATCAGATCAGATGCAACGTAGAACTTCGTACGTAAGAACATCAGTTCATGTCGCCATACCACATCAGCACAGAGATGTAATTGTCAATTCAAATCCAATAGTAGAAGAGGTAGTAAAGGTATTAGGAGTAATCGGAGAGGTTAGGATGAGAAGATATTATTCAAGAAGTGTGATTAAATGACAAAAGTTTAGAAAGTCAAAACTAGAGCTGTTGAAGAATCCAGAAGATTAGGATTTGAGAGAACACAAAGAATAAATGCACCGGCGCCATTGCGAACGATTTTGAGCCATGTCATTCAAGGTCTCTAACCATCGATTATTATCATCTGGCGGACCCCAACCAGGTAGTCGACAATTACCGACATGGCTAAGTCCACTCGTCAATGACATCATGGATTTGTGCCATGTTTTGATTTGGCCGCCCCTAACTTTCTTCCAACCTATTCCTACACTACAAAACAAAGCTCGACGAGGCAGTCGGTGGTTGGGCATACGCAACACATGTCCCAACCACCTCAACTGATGAAGTTTCACTACTTCATCTGTTGATCTGCCATTCTTACCTAGTACCCGTTTCCTAATAACAGCGTTGCTCACTCGGGTGTCCCAGGATATACGAGCAATGCATCGAAGATACCTATGATCGAAAACCAATAACCTACGAATATCTTCTACTCTTAACGGCCATGTTTCACAGCCATAAAGTAAGACGGAGCGAACTACTGCGCAGTACACTCGTCCTTTAGTCAGCAAACGGATATCTCGCCTACGCCATAAGTGACGCAGGTTGGCAAAAGCCAATCGAACCTTCTGTATCCGAGCTGAGATTTCGTCAGTCACTGGGCCATCAGCATTGATGAGACTGCTGAGATAAGTGAGGCGGTCTACACGTTCGACTACTTCACTCCCTATCACTAGTTCAGGTGCCGATGAAACCCAATCTTGAAGCAACATTTTACATTTCGACGTTGAGAACCGCATCCCGAACATGCTTGCATTGTTGCTTAGGGTAGTCAGAAGACTCTGCATTTTGTCGGCATCTTCACCAAGTAGGACAATGTCATCGGCATATTCTAAGTCAATAAGCGAGCCACCTGGTAGAAGGTCTACTCCTGAAAATTCAGACGAGGACAATGTTATGTCTAGGAGCATGTCTATGATAAAATTAAACAAGAATGGAGAGAGTGGACATCCCTGACGGACACCACTTGATGTAGAGAATTCCGGTGACAGTTCGCCATAAGCCCTCACTCGACCAGTGGTGTTCGAGTAAAGGGCTTGTATAAGGTTAATGTACTTCTTTGGTACACCTTTCAATGACAGACACTGCCACAGAACCTCACGATCCACTGAGTCAAATGCCACCTTAAGGTCCAGGAAAACAACTATTGTAGGACGCCTAAATGTGTGTCTGTGTTCCAGGACCTGTCGTAGTGCGAAGATGTGGTCTATACAGCCACGTCCAGGTCTAAAACCAGCCTGGTTTTCTCTAGTCTGCTCTTCACGAGCTTTCGTTAAGCGTCGAAGTATTATTGAGGCCAATATTTTAGATACTATATTAGTTAGACTGATTCCCCTGTGATTGTCACAAGAAGACTTCTGTCCTTTCTTATAGATTGGGACAATCAGTGATTGAGACCAGTCGGATGGGATTACGTCCAGTTCCCAGATTCTACCTAAGATCTCGGTCGACCTAGCTGCTAAAACTGGACCACCATCCTTAAATATCTCAGGGGTCAGTCTATCAGGACCTGCAGCTCGCCCTCGCTTCAGATTTCCTAACGCTTTTTCAACTTCATTAAGACTAGGGGGACTTACGTCGATTTGCCATTCAGGATGACTGGAGATCATGGGTAACCGAAGAGTGGCTGAAGGCCAGTTGAACTGATCCCTAAAGTGTTCTGCCCATCGGTCCAGTCTCCTGGATTGAGAATAAATAGTAGTCCCGTCATTTTCTGAGATAGTCTCACTTATACTAGGATTCCTAATACCAGTTTCCTTGATAAGTCGGAAAATTGTCTGCTGTTGCCTATCGCCGCTGCCTATTCCATCGCTTTTGCTTTCGCCACCCACCACTGTTCGCGATCGTTACGTAGGCTTTTCATAAGTCTGCGCCTAAGTTGACTTCGTTCTTCATCATGTTCAGAGCCAGGTGGGATGAGTTTTCGAGCATCCATCAGATCGGTGGATGCTACAGAGATCCACGGCTTCATTCTAGCCTTATGGTCAACCTTAGTAGCAGATATCACTGCTGTTTCCACAGCCTTTTTGATATCATTCCATCCTGCTTCCGGATGGGAATCGATTAAATGGTCGCCTAACTGTCTTTCTAGTTGTTCCTGAAATATATTCTTCGCCTTATTATCATTAAGTAAAACCCTAAGAGGCTTTCTTACGTTGTCTTTCTTACGCCCAGTAAGCTTCAAACAAATACGCGCTCGCACTAGGGCATGGTCTGAATGTAGACATGTGCCCCAGAACGAGCGACAGTCTTCTATCGAACCCCTCCATCGGTGGCTGATAGCCATGTGATCTCGTTGCGTCCAACGTTGAGACGACTTTGGAGGTCTCCAGGTCAAAAGATGCTTTTCCTTATGCCTACAGTTAGTGTTTGCTAAGAACAGGCGGTTGTCTGAGCATAGTTGCAACAGACGGTCACCATTGTTTGTTCTCTGAGCCGCGACACCATAACATTCACCTAGTTGTCTTTCATTTCCACTTAGTTTGCCTACTTGAGCATTAAAGTCAGCAGCCATTATAACTATTTCAGAGCGCCTAGCTTTTTGGAGGAGGTCCGAAAGCTTTCTTAAAAACTCATCTTTAACCTCGTCTGAACTGCAGTCAGAGGGAGAATAGGCAGATACGATGAAGAGGCAACGGCGCAGAAGCGACTATCTACTATGGTTCAGTCTAGAAGAGATTGTTCAGCTCTACGACTCAATGCTATGCCCACGCCAGCAAGACCCCGGGAAGCAGCATCAGGACTTCCAGATACACGAAGTGTAAATCGAGCTGCTTCTTTATTTTGACAAGGTGAAATCAGATTAATAATTTTACTAGGATCCTGTATGCGCGTTTCCGAGGCGCAGCATACATCGATGGCGCGAGATTCTAAAGTCCTAGCTAATGATGCCTGTTGCCCTATTTGACACAATGTACGTACATTAAATGCTCTGACATGTAGTCTATAACGAGGTTTCAAGAGACCAGGAATGATGTTTCGTGAACTTGCATCGTTTGCATTAGCGGTGCAGTCAGATAAGGGAATGTGAGTAGAGTTAGTTCTGGAGATAAGAGAGATATTATGGGGTGTAGGAAGGATTTGATTGTGACCAAATTCATCTCATGTGCTGTTTTGGGTATGAGGGCGGTTATCACTTCCCGGCTGCCCACACCTTGGAAGGTTGTTTCTTGAGGGACCTGAAAAGGAAAATAGATTAGTGTTGGTCTCGGAGACCTGGGAGCATGACCACAGAGCCCAGGGGACAACTGCTTGAGGCCGGTCACGCACGGCCTTTTTATGAAAGGTATTTTGAGGATTAGCTCCGTTCTTAAAGGCCCTTAGTGGGCACCCTTACCGCCGGAGACCGAAATCCGTGAGGTAGGGGAGGTGTGACATTTTTATGGTCGACCTTTTCTAACCCTTCCTTCCTTGTGAGAAGGCAGAATCGCTGAAGATGCTGGTTGTCCGAGGGAAACACCTTATTGCTGTCACACCCGTCTGCAGTCAGCAGTACGACTTCGCCCTGAGACCTTGGGTAGCTGCTTTTAGTCTCATCGTTCTCCAGTCGACCAGCCTGGCATGATAGGACCTGCAGGAACATATGTTCCAGCCAGTATAGCTCGGTTGGGTCATCACGATAGGCAAACCCGACCACCACGTCAAGGTAGCAGCTACGGTCGGGTTCATTCACTTTTGATTAAGCCCAAACTTAATTCGATTCGCATTTATCAGTTAACATTAAAGTCAACATCATTTGTAGTGGCTGAATATTTTACTCTTCTAATATCCTACAGTTCAATCGATCAACATGAGAGGGGGCTTCTAAATGAATGTGAAAGGCCTTGAAAGCAGTTGGAGTTATACTATTTCCTTAATTTGAACGACTGTAGATCCATTTGCCTCGTTAACCGATCAATATTAGATTACCATTGAAACCTGGGAGCACTGAACGGCCGTTTCATCTCAGTATAGGACTTATTAGCGGTGCGTATGCACGACCCCGCTAGCAGGAGTCGAACCCATGGTTTTTGTCTCGTGCTACACAACAGTATATGTACATAAGAAATTTAAAAATATTAATTCGGTGAGGATGTATGAACAATAAATGAACATGACGATGTAACAGCAAGGTAATAAGATTGTGCATTGTTAATAAAAAGCCTTGCATAGTAAATAAGTTAGCAACGAATAGTATTGTGGAATGAGTATGATGATGAAAATATCTATATTACAATAATTAAGGATAATAGTGATGTTCAGTGAAATGAAATGAGATTATAAGAAAAATCATGGAGACATGAGAAATAACTATATAGATAGGGAAGTATTTTCAAATAAGAAAATAATAATAATTTAAAGCTGTGATACGCTAAGAATACTTCTTTTGTTTACTCAGTTCTGACTTTATTTCATTGATTACAAGAGCTTCCGTTGTTATGAGGAGTTAGATGCAAGAAAAATTTGGTATATATGAACGAATGGTAAAAACAATCTTAAAATTAAAAATCTTTAAGAATTTTTAGAAGAATAGGTAGTGTAAGATCGTTCAAATCACATAAAATATCAAGTCTTTCTATAGGTTGTTTTGTGAACAAAGAATTCACCTCAGAAGAACACGTTGTCTTATCCTTGATATTAATATCACCTAAACAACGGACCAACTCAAAAGAATCCTTCAGAATATAGGCACCTTCGAATTTCGTCAACCATTTAGCTAGGTTATGTGTAGGTGGTCGGCACATGGATAAATTTCAGGTAATCCATATAAATGAGAATAGTCAGAGCCTGTATGTTGTATAAAATTCAATTCCTATTTATCAGTAATATTTGTGTGTAATGATTTCCCCTAGTTCGTGTTTATTTTTCCCTCTTGTTTACTAATTCCATTGACATTAGGCATAAATTTGTTTTCATCACTAAGGTCAGATAACATCTTACATGTATAATCACACTGAGGTTAGGTTTCTGATAGTTTTCGTTTTCTCATTATACTGTCTAAACTTTTTCTACATATTGATTTTCTTTGTTGGTCATTTGACCTATTTCTTTGTTGACCGATTATCTTTGTTTAAATGATTAATTTTGTGGAATGGGTGAAAAAAATAGGAAGAGAGAATTAATCAGATTGTGATTCATGTTAATACATTCACACATTTTGAAATTATCATGGTCAAATATGGAGTAGTTAGTAGTTTGAGTTAGCATTTATTTTATTTTTGTAATCACATGAAAATCGATAAGTGATGGATTAGATCTCAAAATTTCGTGTGATCATTCAACAAAATGTTATTTGATAATGTTTTAAGCAAGAAACATTCTAAATATTAACCTTTATTCAATAGGTGAATATTAAGAAATAAACTGCCCCTTGTGAGTAATTTATATGAAATCTTACCATTATTAAACAAAATAATCAATAAGTGAATCTAAGAGAACAACGAAAAACTGGTAAAAGCATATCATGAGGTTAGATTAAAGCCTGTTGGCCACAGATTGTTTATATTACAAAAGTGTGCTACCAAATTCTGTTTGAATAGTTAAAATGCGATTATTTAAAAAAACATTCTTATTTGTTACATTTTTATGAGTGACAACAAGCAAATTTAAATTTATTGAGTTTTTGATAAATTGATTGGGTTTGGAAATTAGAAAGAAATACGGGAATGAATATTCAGTTGTAGTTAATGATACATTAGTGATTACTTTGGTCCTATGATGAGTTTCAGTATTCTCCTGTACGTTAGGTGATTGTAAGTAATCGGCAACAAATTTTAGACTTGGTTTCGTGCTCTTTCGCACTCATTAGCAAGGTGAATTTCTAACCTTAAGGGAATGATGCCCCCTGGTGGATTCGAACTCATATAACCCAGCTTCATAGTTTGAGACAATCACTTACTCACTTATTAAACTTGTTACTCCTCATGGAACATAACCAGCTGACCAAGATTCGACTACTAGATCTGTTCTGGGCTCTCCTTTCCAGCTGTTCCTAATTGCTATTCATTCTTTTCTTATATGAATCTAATCGAAAGGCCAAGCGTGACCGGCAAGTGGATTGGGGTCCGCGAGACGAAAGTCACTAATGGTTAGAGACCTTGACTGACATGGTTCAGAATCGTTTGCAATGACGCAGGTGCATCCACTCTTTGTGTGCCTTTTAATTCTAAACTTCTGGATTCCTCACAATCTCTACCTTCCTCCCTCTAAATTTATCTCACTGAATCATACTTTTCGAGTCATATCTTTGCTCCCTAATCTTCTCCATTGCTGCTAATAATTCTACCATCGCTATCACTCTTGGATTTGAACTGACAGTTACGTATCTGTGCTGACATGGTATGGCAACCTAAACTGATGTACTTATGAACGAAGTTCTGAGTTGTATCTGTCTATCTGTCCATTCTTGTTTAACTTTATCATTGACGTGCTTCTAGATAGACCAATCTCATCATGTAACTTTTCAGGAGTTGAACGTTTACCAGGAGATTAGTTTGTTGACCTAGAATATACCGATGACATTGTTCTACTTGGTGAAGACACTGCAAAATGCAGTCTTCTGACCACCTTATTCAACAATTCAAGCATGTTCGGGATGCGGTTTTCATCATCGAAATGCAAAATATTGCTTCAGGATTGGCTTGTATAGGCACCTGAACTAGTGATAAGGAGTGAAGTAGTCGAGCGTGTTGACAGCTCCACTTATCTGGAGAGTCTCATCACTAATATTCACCTGGTGACTGACAAAATCTCAGCACGAATTTTGAAGTCTCAATTGGCTTTTACCAACTTGCGGTGTAGGCCACATATTCGTCTGCTAATCAAAGGACGAGTCTACTGTGCAGCAGTTCGCTCCGTCCTACATCATGGCTGAGAGACATGGCTAGTGAGAGAAGGAGATATTCGTAGGTTACTGGTTTTTGATCATATGTGTCTTCGAAGCATTGCTCGTGTATGCTGGGACAACCGAGTAATCGATGCTGTTGTTAAGAAACGCGTATTAGGTAAGGATGTCAGGTCAATAGATGAAGTAGTGAAAATTCATCAGTTGATTTGTTGAATGATATGGCTCAAATATTTTGCAACGGTGCAGATGCATTCATTCTTTGTGTTCTCTCAAATCCCAACCTTCTGAATTCTTCATCACCTTTGTCTTCTTCTTGTTAAGTTTATTTCACTAGATTCTACCTTTTGAATAATGTATCGTCGAACCCTAAAATTCTGTAACAATTCCTTTTATTGCCATGACAATAATGAATATAACGATTGGTGCGGAGTAACATGAATTCATTCGATTTCGTTAGGTTCTCATCAGTTGTTTATAACCTATAATATTTCACAATTCAAATTATCATATACGAAGGTGAGTAGAAAAATATGTGTACCATGATGTTGCGAAGCTTTTAATAACATTAATAAGGCCATTAGATATATGTTACGGACATATAAAGGGTGTGAAGAAAAGTTCCAGAATATCGGATTAGTGATATTTGTGTAATGAAGTAAACGAGGTCAGATTAATGGTAATGAAGAATAATATGAGTTGAGATCAGTCAATTAGGATGAGAATATGAGTTCAAAAGAAATGTAAATAATGTAATAAAAGCATGTGAAAGAGTTGAATTAAAAGATGATGTAATAGAATAGATGTGATATTGCCAGGGTAAGGAACACGATTATCAGGACGTTTCACATAAAAAAAAACGGTAAGATTATGAATGATGATGGGTTTAGAAAATGTCATTTCTTTTAATCTCAGCGGATACCTATCAAAAATCTCAACAGTTATCTAACTTTTCTTCTACAATGTTACGTACACTGAGTTGGTGGTACATTACACATAAACCGTATGTGTGAGACACTATAGATAGAAACATGTTGTCTACTTTCACCTATTATTTATCACAGGCAAATCTCATTTGTGATGTATGATCAGACCAGTTAGGGGCATTAATCTGGATTATCATTAATTAGAAAAAAATTATCGTAATATTCAAACTACTGATGCAATCAGCAACCTAAGCCATTTTAATGATTCCTGTCAAAACGGAAATGGTTTAACTAATTTATGTTTAGAAAAAAATGGACAGGAGTTTCATTCTCTGAGACGGACGTTCTGGCTGTACTTCTAAACATTAGCACGAGTGAGGTATTATAATTTCTTCTCCTATGACTCATGACTTATCTTGTTGACCTCGACCTTAGCTGGTTGTTATTGACCTTTAACCTATCATTGTCTGTCTCTTTATGTTAATTATTTCTCCCTTTGATTTGGTTCATGATCATATGCTGGTCTATAATTTTTCTGATTGGTTGATAAACGGCATCAATGTCGATGTGTTTGTAGATTGCTATTGACTTGAGTGCAAACCTTTTGAAAATTTTATGGTGTTTTTTGAGTCCCCTTAATACCGTATGTCAATCTTTTCCCAATCAAATGTATTTTTACAGTTGTCCACATGCATTGATATAAAGGAAAGAATATCATGGCGTTTGACTGTTAATCGATATTAATGTAGGCGAAGCTGAAGAGGACTACACTTCGACCGATGAAGTGTTCATCGCAGTTTGAATAGCCTATTTTATAAATGATGATCGGTTTTTCTTCTTTTGTCATTTTGTCCTTTGGTACACATAGGATAGATTGAAGTGATTTTGTTGGTTTTTGTGCTGCATCTAGTCTGAACGGCTTCAGCAATCTTACTACAGTTTCCGATTTATCCTTTGTATATTGTAGGGTGATCCGTTTGTTGGTTCATGTACTCGAATTTGCTTATGCTAATGTGTTAGGTTGCTATTTATTGATTAAGCTGCATGGATAGCCGTCCTTGTTAGTCAGAAGACTTTTTTTGTTTTTCATATGTGCTGCAGTGTTTTCGCTCTCATAAATGAAGTTTAGACGCAGTTAATTTTGTGAATTTTTGGGCTTTAGCTACTGTCGTTGAGTATGGGTTGACTATTGGGTATCTAATAGACGAATTATCTACGGTTATTAGTCTAGGTAACCAAGACTACAGGAGTATACATATTTATACTAGTTGGAACACATTTCTGTTTGTTAAGGAACCACTTTAGTGACTGTAATGAGTAACATGATGGGAGAGATTCGGAACAGTGCTTTGCATTTTTGTTGAAAACATTAGTCTGAATAACTGAACACAGAGAAAAAATGCAATCGAATATTTTCGTAACAGTTTAACTCCTCAATAGTAATTGTAAAGTTGGCGCAGGTAGATAAGATTTAGAACTATAATTTGGGTAACAATCTATATGCTAACAGCTTCATTGATTCTGATTCTATGAACATGAAATAGCACTTTTGAATTTGAAAGGCTGCAAAACTCAACAAAAGACATAAACTACTCATTAGTAGTCTGAAAAACAAAACAGAAACATGACTCCCGAATCTATCGGTCTTTCATGGACAAACTAATTCTAAATAACTGAGCTGGAAGAATGGATGCCATTTTTAAGAAGGGTCAACATTATTTTATTGTGGAAAATTTAATATACCTACAAAACCAGGATTTTTCTTGACAGATAATTGATATAAAATAGCCAACTGTGCTTCTTAAAGACTATATAACTGATAATTCTCACTGGTAAGTTTTAAGTAGTGGCTGACTGACGAAAATGTTCTTAGCGCTAATAAATATAATGAATCTTACTTCCTGAAAATGGGATTGAATCGAGTGGTCGGTGCATGATAACAATGCAGGTATAATAATAAATTATAGTTATTAGTTAATTGATATTTGTAAGACCGATAAGATATTAGTCGAACGTAACAGTATTGCAGTCTTCTCATGTAGAAACCATACGAAAAAAGAAAGCATTCAAAAATATTTTCTCGACTGAATTCCTCGCAGATGACCCTGATCAAATTTTTTGCAAAAATTTAATCTCCACATTGTTACAGCCTTAAAAAAATTCCAAACAACGCATTAGAAGTCAGTCAGTTAATCATTTACAACGTAGAAATCCGTACGTACATGCATCAATTCGGGCTGCCATAACACATTGTTGTTGTCACTTCATATTCCATAGTAGTAGTGATAGTATAAGTATTAGCAGTAATCGGAGATATTAGGGTTCAACGATAAATTATTCAAAAGGTAGAATCTAGTGAAATAAACTTAAAAAGAAGAAGAAAAAAGTGATGAAGAATTCAGATGGTTGGGAGCTTTCAAGCATCCATCAGTTCGGTAGATGCTACTGAAATCCACTGTTTCTCTTTAACCTTGTGGTTTACCTTACTAGCAGATATCACTGCTGTTTCCACAGCTTTTTGGATATCATTGCAAACTGACTCGGGATGGTAATCACCTACATGGCTGCCTAACTGTTTTTCTAATTGTTCCTGAAATATGTTCTTAGCTACGCTCTCACTAAGTAGAACCGTAAGAAGTTTCTTTGTGGTGTCTTTTCTACGTCCTGTAGGCCTCAAACAAATACGTGCTCGCACCAGAGCATAATCTGAATCTAAACGAGTGCTCTAGAATGCGCGGCATCCTGCATTGGAGCTTCTCCACCGATGGCTGATAGTAATGTGGTCTAGTTGGGTTCATCATTGTATCGGCTTTGGGGGTCGCCACGTCAAAAGATGTTTTTCCTCATGCTTAAACCTTGTATTTGCTAAAAATAGGTAATTATTTGCGCATAGTTGCTGTGAATGGTCGCCATTATCTGTTGTTTGAGCCATGACACTATAGGATTTACCCAGGCATCTTTCCTTTCGCTTAACCCACCTACTTGAGCATTGAAATCACCAGCCTTTAACACTATATTAGAGCGCTTAGCCTTTTTAAGAACGTTAGGAAGGTTTTTGTAGAACTCATCTTTTATCTCGTCTGAACTGGAGTCAGTGGGAGCGTAGGCAGAGACCACAAAGAGGCGACGGAGAGTTTCCCTATCTTTAAGAGTCCTTACTGTCTCGTTTAGTCCGACAGCTCCTGAGCGTTTATCCACTTGGATCCATTCTAAGAGAGCTAGTTCTACCCTAGGACTCAATGCTATACCTACACCAGCGAAGCCATTGAAAAGCAGCATCAGAGCTTCCAGAAACACGAAGCGTAAACCGAGTTGGCTCTTACCAAATTAATGATTCTACTCGAATCATGTTTGAGCGTTTCGAAGAAGGGATCAACTTTTTAGCGTATTTATTTGAAACAAAAAATCGATTACGTCCAATGACTGACAGAGAGACGCACTTCTTCATACGCTTTTCCAACCTGATACATTAGAAAACTGAGAATGACTAGGAAATTATAATTGACCAACCGAATAAATCATTGGCAGATACATATATCCTTCTACCCGCGAAACGGAAATATCACGTTAAAATGTAGAACTTGATAAGTACATGTATCAGTTCAAGTTACCAGACCAGAATGGATGGTAAAATCTTGACTAAGCACGTGATATATTTAGACCTGCATAGTCTGTCAATACATGACGATAAGTTTTCAAAAAAATGTTGTCGTAATACTTATGAACAATAGTAAAATAAAGCAGTTGAACCATTCAGGTAGTAGATTCAAAACTCCTATGTAGATTAGTTTAATTAAAGAGGATAGTATAACTAATTGCAAACTAATATATATAAACAATAATTATAGCTAATTGTATGGACATGAACTTGTTTAATATTGAGTAACATTAAGTCACCATTTATCCATCTAATATTCACATAATATACCAACAACAAAAAAACAAAACAAAATTCAGTAAGATAATAATTAAAACAAAAAAATACATAGTTATTTACAAATTTTATTCATTAAATAATTGAATAAAGTGATGAATAAATAATTAATTACAATTTTTTTTTAAAAACAATTCACTTCTTTGACAACTTCATTAAAAAATAAACGATCAAATGAGAAACGTACTAAGTCTAATGTTTTATAACGATGAAAAGAAATCAGTTCAGATATTGATTTCCCAATTGCTATAGCATGTTGTGTACCATGACCACTTGAACCATTGCATAAATACATATTAGTATGAAATGGATGAAAACCAGTGATTAAATTTTGATCCCATGTATTATAATCACAGATAGATGTCCAACTGGATATAATCTAGTTAAAAATTTATGCAGGGAATGAAAGTAACCAAATAAATTCAATGATATAAGCATACAAATATGATGTTTTGAGATTAGATTAGTCAAAAGTTATATATATATATATATATATATATATATACATATATATATCAGGATTCAATGATCAATATTTCCAAATTTCATTATACATGATAATTAATGATTAACTAGGGGAAATAAACACACAGAGACAGATTTTGAGAAATTTGAGCTTATTCAACAAATGTCACTAAGTTACAAATGTGATATTTTCTGCTATGATTTAAATACGTAGATATTTTCGTCAGTTTACTTGTCATTATTTTTCAAAAAATATCTACCTGGAGCAACTTTTGGGCCATCACCAATCCTAAGCCTGAATAAAAGAGGAAGGTTGGCATGGGGTTAGTGACCCGATCCTGGATAAAGCTAACTTGCTCAAGAAACGCTAAACAGAATGAGCAAGTCAAACCAAATAAACTCTAACCTGGGGATTAGGTCTTCACTCAGAAGAGTTATAACGTCTCATGAAGAAAGCAGAAATTCTTCGGAGGTCACGAGGCCGATGCAACTTCTTAGCAACAGATCAACCCTTAATTTAGGTATATCGTATGTTTGTAGAATGTGGGAGACCAGGTGAGTGGTGCAACTTGCAGCAGAAATGAAAACATAAAATGGAAATGTACTTGGAGTCAAAAAAACACATTTGACGAAGGCTGCAGTTATTCTTTGACAAACGCCTATCAAGTGAATTGACCATTCTGATGGAAGAAATTGAGGCCAAGCTTGGATTGGACAACACTGCATATGAAGGCATCATCGTACGACATGGACTGGGAAAAAGTAACCGAAGCGGTGAGAAGTTCGCAAATCTATGCGCATTCAAAAAAATGCTAATAGGCAATACCATATTCTCAAATAAATGCATACACAAAGCTGCATGGGTTTCACCGGATAACACTAAACTGAACCAAACCGACTATATCTGCATCAATAAAAAGTTCAGAATGACCATGGAGGAGATAGGAACTAAGAGACGATCGATGTAGCCTCAGATCATCACTTGCTAGTGGTCAAGACGAAGCTGAAACTAAAGAAACATTGCACAACCAAGCGAACAGTACCACCGAAGTTCAATACAGTCTTTCTTACGGATACTGGCAAACCCAACAAAGTTAAGAAAACTCTGAGCAGCAAGTTTCGAGTCTTTCACGATCAAATCAATAAAGAGGAAACTACCATGGAGCAAACCTGCAATGGGATCAGTGAACCAATAACTTCAGCATATCATGAAGTTCCAAACCACAAGGACCACCATAACAAGGAATGGATCTCTATTGATACTCCACTCTGGATAAGATTCAAGAAAGGAAGAACAGGAAGGCAGCAGCCAATCTCAGTCGAACAAGAACAGAGAAATCTAAGGCACAGATCGAATGTACAGAAGTAAACTAGCAAGTGAGGAGTAGCATTATAGCTGATAAAGAGAAGTATTCCGAAGAGGAAGCAGTGATAGCAGAAAAAGCTGCATGACAAGGGAATATGAAACAACTCTACGATACAACAATGGAGCTCGCTGGAGAATATCATAAACCAGAACGACCAGTGAAGAACAAGGAAGGAAAACCAATCACCGAAATTGAGAAACAGCGAAACAGGTGGATGAACCAGTTTGAAGAACTCTTGAATAGACCAGCCACACTTAATACATCCAAAATCGAAGCAGAACACATGGACTTCCCAATTAAGGTCAACTCACCAACAATCTAAGAGATGGACACGGTCATTAGACAAATCAAGAGTGGCAAATCGGCGGGATTGGACAATATGTGGAATGAGGCATTCAAAGGAGACATAGCAGTGACTTCAAAGATGTTCCAGGCTCTGTTTAGCAAGATTTCGGGGGACGAACAAGCGCCAACATACTGGAAAGAAGGACACATCATCAAGATACAAAGGAAGGAGATCTAAGCAAGTGTGAGAACTACAGAGGCATCATTCTACTCTCA
>OX103972.1:29612923-29634788 GCA_944470395.2 Schistosoma turkestanicum
TCTCACTAAATTTGCAGGCAATGTGGGGCAGTGTGGCAATCAAGAACTGGAGCGTAGCCATTTTTGATCTCCCCTGGGTGATTCATAACAATGACTTGAGCAGTAAAGGTTGCGGCTTCCTTCGGGGGAACGTTCTTCGAATCGCCTGCAACATTACCACGATGGATATCTTTGACGGAAACATTCTTCACATTAAAACCAACATCGTCACCGGGCAAGGCCTCTGCAAGGGCTTCGGGATGCATTTCGACGGACTTGACTTCTGTTGTTAATCCTTGAGGAGCAAATGTCACGACCATACCAGGCTTGATGATACCAGTCTCGACGCGACCAGCAGGACCAGTACCAATACCACCTATCTTTTAGACATCTTGCAACGGAATTCGGAGAGGATTTTTTGTTGGTCTAGATGGAGGTTCCATTTTATCTATTGCATCTATAAGTGTATGACCTGAGTCATTTAGGCTTTTCCCCTCCTTCGTTTTTGCAATGTCCCAACCTTTAAACCATGGCATGTTGAGACTCTTTTCTATCATATTATCACCGTGCCACCCAGAGATAGGTACGAACGGGACCACAGCAGGGTTAAACCCGACTTTCTTGATGTATCCAGATACTTCTTTGATAATTTCCTTGTATCGATTCTCAGAGAAGGCAGGTTCAGTGGAGTCCATCTTATTGATTGCGACAATTAACTGTTTGACACCCAGCGTGTATGCCAACAGAGAGTGTTCTCTAGTTTGGCCATTCTGTGAAATACCGGCCTCAAACTCACCAACACAAGCAGCAACAATCAGTATAGCTAAATCAGCTTGACTTGTTCCTGTGATCATATTCTTGATGAAATCCCGATGACCGGGTGCATCAATAACTGTGACATTGTACTTATTGGTTTCAAACCTCCACAAGGCAATATCGATAGTGATACCACGCTCACGTTCAGCTTTCAGTTTATCCAACACCCAAGCATATTTAAAAGAACCCTTAACCATCTCAGCAGCCTCTTTCTCCAATTTATCAATAATACGTTTGTCAATGCCAAGCTGTGGTTGTGTGTATGTTTTAAAGAGAGTTAAAAATAATTCTAAGGGGACTACAAGTTGTATTCGCACACAGCGAAGATTTGCATTATCATTGACTACATCTGCAGTGTGGTTTGAACTGATGTTCAAACCCCCTATGGTGATTAGACAGAGATCGCTTCCTGACGACACATTTATGAGCGGACTTCCACATAGGACATAAGTTTTTTAGGTCGCATGGAGCAGAAGATTCATGACATGACATATCCACTAGCTAAATTCGGCACGTCGTCCAGTGCCCATTCCTCTATTGTTGTTAGATCCTTTTGAAGAGCAAGTGAATCGTTATCGCTTCTTTTGGACCTCCGTATCTCAGCCATCTCCAGGTGGGTAATGTCTTTGCCATTTGGAATGATGAAAGCATATGCACCTTGGTTCGTAGGTTTCCTTTTAGCTTAGAGAGAAATTTTGGGTATGCTATTATTTCGGCTGCTAGCTTAGTCAGTAAGTGTCTCCTAACGCCTCGAACCTTAGAATTGCATCTTTTTCTCGATGCGAGCGTTCAAGGCTATGCTTAACACATATTATTCCTTCCAGTTGTGTGATTTGCCTCAGGTATATTGTGTAAGACAGCATTCTGAATTGTCTTTCAATGTTTGCCAGTGGTCATCTAGTGTTAGCTTCCATCATTCCCGTGTGCCTAGAAAGTGCAGAAGATGCTCTCTCATGGTCGTGTAGTTTGTCATAATGTAGCACATATGGGAAACATTTTCTTGCACCACGAATATTTCGTCAGTGACCATGTTAAACATGAGTGCTGAATGGTCACTGACTCCGAATGGTGAGTGGACATGGACATCATCGACCAGGAGCTGATCACTTGTGACAAATTATTCAAAGTTTTTTGGCGAATCGATTAATATACTATTCCGCGGGATAACAAATGTTAATCCCGTAACTGTATGATAATAATAATTTATTCTCAAATAACGAACATGTTACAAGAGGCATGCCAATATACAGGTAAGATCAAAATGTTAATATCGGGAACATATTTCTTTTAAAACGGTATACAGTCACTGAAATATTTCATAAGATACATTGGCTCCATTTAAATGGTCTAAAGTGTACAACGCGAATAATTGGCGTGATTTTCGGTGGTCGCGGTACAATGAGCTTCTTAATGACCGTGAAACAATGCAAGGTAGAGCCAGGTCTGCATATAACAAGAATTGATGAGGTAAATGTGCTAAGAACTGGTTGATAAATTAACAGGCCCTTGGGTAAAGTAACGAAGTCTTCGGCTAATATCCAGAATAATACATAAGTATTGGAATAAGGCGCTGAAAAAAGAGAAATAAAGAGAACGGTGCAAGGAGCAGAATAGAAAATATTCTTGTTCAAAGACGAACAATGACTCAACACATACGTTTCTGGATAAAAGAAGGTATGTTTACTAAGACTTTTTTTCATTACAAAACTAACTGTACACCTGCATTTGTGTAGGTCAATGAAGACAGTTCAGTAGTAATAAAACGAACGGACATTTAATCTTGTGAATAAAGGAAATTCAGTATAATCAAATCGTTAGCAACAATTTACAGAATATAATAATGAGACTCAGTGATCTTATGTTTTTATCTTATTTTATTTGTTCTTTTTGTAGAATCTTTTTTGAATGTTTTGTTTTTTGGGAAATCCCTCCATGTTTATATATTTTTGTTATGACATGAAGGATTTTTTCTGTTGACATTTTGGTATTTTATTTGATTCCAATTTGAGATTTTATCATTGTATATTGTTATTATTTCTATATTTTGTACTTATATTGAAGTTTTTGTTTGCTTCTGAACTGTACATATGTTGTTTAAATTTGATATAATATGGCTACAGCCATATTTGTATTTGATACTGTTGCGGTTGGATCTAGCATCACTTATTCTTTTTGAACTCGGATACTCATCAGAGTAATTGGGACTTGGAAAGTGTATCAAAAGTCAGGTATTGGTTTGTATTTCCATTTTAACATAATATAGACCACTTTCTCCTAGAATTATTGTGTTCTGATATTGGACTAGGAGAGGGGTGCGTTCGACTTACACTTACTGGAAACAAATTGAACTGCTACGGTAGAAAATCCACCTACACTTTTTATTTTTAACTCTGTGGCTGAAGAAGTTATGAATGAGCTCTTTTTCTGTATAATTGTCCAGATCTGCTTGTAATAGGATTTCCTGGTAGGATGTTTGAACCAGTGCAAGGTTACTGACATGAGTCGTAGACGAGGTTAATAAGGAAAATTAGCATCAATATCACTTGTTAGCTATATCCTGCTATATCGTAAGGAGCCGTAAGCAAACAATATTTTCTGCCACACAGACATGGGTAGATTGAATAAATGATGGTCAGACACACCACCCTCCCTCCTTTTGTGACTTTAGGCTCTCTTACGTTTAATCAAGTCAGATGTAACGTAGAACTTCGTACGTAAGTACATCAGTTCATGTCGCCATACCACAACAGCACAGAGGTGTAATTGTCAATTCAAATTCAATAGGAGAAGAGGTAGTAAAGGTATTAGTGGAGATAAGAGAGGTGTGTGTTGGTGTAGGAAGGATTTGATTCCGACCAATTTCCTCTCGTGTGCTATTACGGGTATGAGGGCGGTTATCACTTCCCGGCTGCCCACACCGTGGAAGAACGTGATATTAAAGTCGAGAAACGATATGCAAGTTGTATGACCAGTCTTAGTAATTTCATACGACATTGACGAACACTATGGACAATGTAACAATGATAAATGATGGTACTCACTTACGTTTAATAGTTGATTGTAAATAATGTTTTCTAGTCTACTCTCTATTTTTTGTACCCCTTATTGGAATTAGCTTTCTCTACTAGCTCCACATCACAAGTAATTCGGACAAATTTGCCTTGTCTTATGAAAGACAAAATATCCACGTAGCGTGCCAGACTGAGTTTAAGTAAACTGATGGTATAAATTGTAAGATACGTATCATTTGACAGGTAGTTTGGAGATAGGAAGAACAGTGAGCCGGAAAAAGAAGAAAGAGAAAAAAGAATTGGAATAATGCTAAAAATGAATGAGAAAAGCGATATGTTAGTGAGCAGGCAAGGTATTTGGATGTTAATGAATTGGGGAAATAAAAAGTTGTTAAACTGTTAATACTTAAACAAGAAGGAACTCACAATGATACACGGAGTTTGAGTTCCTTGTAACTGACAGTAGTTGATCAGCATCTACAGGCTTTTCAATTTGAAAGTCTTATAGAAATAAAAACTAAAACTGTTTTGAAGGTTTGAAAATAATGATTGGAATTTAAATTTAGAGAAAAGTCATGGGTAGCACCATAAAGGCGTAACCTGTTACTGTTAGCAGAAGCAGGGGTATTTGTCTATTATTTCGTGTTACCTATATGGATGGTGATGCGGGAACAATATGTTCAAAGTCTGTAATTAGTTTCCAAGGTTTATCTAAATATTTGGTGGACCATGAAAGAGTGTCTGGTGACTTGGTGTGAGTTCCGGGAACAGCCGGTAAATCTCTCCAGTGTCTAACAACAGCACTACTGGTTTCTTGAACTTAGTAATTGTGTCACACCACACTGTAATTGTTCACCACACTGAAACTAAGGGATCTCCGGCCTGGTAACGTAATAGCTGCTGGTATCCCAAAACCCTACTGCCTTGAAACAAACGTGCTTATTTAAATTACGGGACACTCAAATCCTTAAATAATTGCCAACCGACTAATTACAGTGCAATCGAGTGTAAACCACCAAATACCTGTAACCCTAACGAAAGAACAAGAATCGAGCTGAAAGAAATCAAACCAAGAGACATACAAATCCACAACCAACTGCCAACTGACTAGAATTAGACAGTCGAGTGGCTAGACACCCATTCATTGGACACTACCAAACACCTGGAACCGTACCGAAAGAACAAAAATAGAGCGCAAAGAAATCAAATGTTTTATATTAGCTCGCGAAAAAGTTATTGGATATTGGTATGTGCTAGTTCGTGAAAAGTATATTGGATATTGGATGTCTAATAACCAAATTAGGCGCGTACATGAAAGGCTTACTAACTATCGCTTCGCAAGGTACGAAAAGTATTAACTTAAAATTTAAGACGGCTAGCAATCTCCCGGGGTAGGAATGGATGTTAGTATGATGTTGCCTCCTGAAATACACACTCATAACTGCCGATCACCAAATTTTTTGGACAGGAAACCTGATGGAATTGGCATATTACAAATTGTACTAAGCATATAATATTTAATAAAGTAATTATTATTAGTAGTAACGAAAAATTTGAAGATTATAACTTAAGCAGAGTTACTGAAAAAATGTATTAGGACCGGTATCTTGATCAATTAGGTGACAGTACTGTGCATATAAATTTACAGATTTCGCATCAACAAAAAGCTTCAGGTGGTGAAAGCTGAAATGCATGTATTAAAAATTTATTTCTCAAACCCATGCCTAAACCGTTGAATCTGAGCATAAATCTCACATCTGATGTCTCAACAACTGGAGAAATTAACTTCCGCTTTCAAATTATTCGGTTTTTATCCTTTTTAAATTTGAGCTAAAAAAACTACCCGGCATGGTTATTACATACAAAAAATCGATTTCTTACTGTCCGGACCATAAATTGTCTTAACTAGATCTCATATAGGCTAGATAATGTCCATGTCCATTTGTTCGTTTACACTCAGTAGCCTTCATGTGAGTAAAAAGGTAATAATCGATCAAATTCGGAGATATTTCACAAAAATTACTTTGGGAATGGAATTTAATCCAAGTAAAGTAGTACGATTGTCATAGTAAGACTGGAACTCCTCTGGAAAAGGAAAGTTAGGCCTAATTTTACTTTTTACTCCAAACTCATACACAGATTGAACTCCACGATTCCAACATTAAGCTTCGTCAATAAACTCATTCATAAATTAGGAAATCGAACTAGGTTTATGAATACACTGCTTGTAGGTCTTGCGTACTCCAAAATTTCTTCTCATGTAAGTTTGCCGTTTGTTGGAACAGGCTTTCAATTAGAGTACGGGAAATAGAGACCAATTTATTTTACTTATGTACTCGGTAGACTTCTAGAAAAGCCTAAAACACTAGATAAGCTGATAGTATACTTTATTAATAGTGCTTACAAAGATATAAATATATTTACTTGATGAGCAAGGAATTCTTACAAATTGTTTTAATATATTGACGCAGGGTTAGTAATCACCAATTCATACTTAGTTCTGTACCCAATCTGACAAACTAAAATACCTAACTTAGATTCTTAGTTTAATAAAATCAGAAATTTAGGGTATATAAATAAATATATTCTATATCGACGAAACAAGAATATGAAATTAAATGCATAGCTCATATTCATAAATCTTCGGTTTCTTTTATTTTTATCATTATAGACGAATAAGTGTTACAAAAGAATGAAATCAAATTGAAATGGACTTTTGATATAACTGTTGAAATTTAGCATGTTCAGGTTTTTTCATCGATCAGCCTAAAATGAATTGTCGTATTACAGCACTCTAGATACGTAATGATAATATGGTTCCAGCGAATTGCATACCTTGTAATTCTGAAAGAAATTCTTATCTTAGAAAGCCTGTTTATAGCATCTAACTTGAGAAAAACAATAAGAAATACCGCAACAAATGAAATTACATATCATTTTTCCTAAATTAATAGAAAATTAAGATGTTGGCGGTATATACTTACAACATCCCTTTTATGAAACGCAGAGCCAACAAGACGTGATATCTTTTAAGGTTGTACATTATAGTTTTGGCATCAATATTTCTGTTATTCCGCCACTTTAGGAGGATCTTTTTCGTAATGCCTAAATTATAGTCAGTAATTTAGTTTCCTGGGGAATATGCCACATCATATTTAACAACTTTATCTTGTATGTAAATGTCTTGCTTCTTCTAACTTATGTGATTTGTGTGAATAAATAATGCGAATGATTATTGAAATCATCGGTCGCCCTTACTACATTGAAGCGCTAATCGTTTTGGAGAAGTTTGGAGAGATTTCGTGAAATTGATTTTTTAAATTCAAATTAGCTTTAATCAGTTTGGCAGGGACAACTAAGAGACAACGGTAACTGTACTTTTCAGAATTCTTACTGTTTCGTTTAGTTGGATAGAACACATGCGACTTTTTACTGGAATCCAGTTTAAGAGAGCTGATCCTTCTTCTAAACTTAATTCTATGCCTAAATCAGCGATTACGCAGATGGGAGAAGTAGGGTTTCAGGGTACAAAGAGGGTAAATTGAGAGCATTAATTATTTTGACAAGGTGATGTCGAATGAATGATTGTATTCGAGCCATGTTTGCGCATTTTAGAGATTCAGCACACATGACTGCGATTCCAAAGTTATAGCTAAGGAAGCATGTTGCCCTATTAGGCACAGGGTTCTAACACGAAAGGCTCCAATATAAGGTTTATAGAGTGATTTTAGGAGGTAAAGATATTCGAGAAGGTTTAGTTGTAGACATAAGAGAGTTATTAAGTGGTGTGCGTAGAGTCTGATCGAGAACGAGTTGATCTCATCTGCTGTTAGGAGTAATAAGGGGGTTGTCAACTTTCGGTTGCCTATATGGTGGAAGAGTGATTCTTCTTAAGTGCTTGTTTTAGTGGTGTTGGAGTGTGACCGCAGAGCCCAAACGACAATTACTTGAAGCTAGTTACTCACGGTCCTTTTATGGGAAGGTTTTGAAGTTTGGGTTCAGCTTTTCAAAAATTCTTACCGCCGGAGACGGCAATCCGTGGGATAAGGTGAGGTGTAGCACTTTTAGGATCGGCCTTTTCTAATTTCTTCATTTCGTTGTGAGAAGGCAGCAACGTTAGAAAAGATGGTAATCTGAGTGGGAAAGATTACTGTTATCAAAGCCCTCTATGGTCAACAATAATTCACCCCCAGCCCTTAGGTTGCTGCATTTAGTCTAACCGTTCCTCCACCAAACAGACTGGAATGATAAGACATAAAGGATTTCATATTTACGCCAAAACGTTTCAGTTGATTCGTCTTGATAGGCAAACTTAACTTTTACTTCAAAGTAGCATTTACGATGACCAATTTTTTCCCCACAGGCGTTAACAGTGTGCTCAAGAAAATCGACGTGGTTAGTTCCAATTCGATACATTTGTATGTTTACAAAAAATCCGTATTCCTAAAGTTTGTGAGAGATAAGGCACGGATGCTGTAGGTGGGATTCTATTTCTAGACTTTAGATCAGACAGTCATCATCATAAGTGTACACAAAAATGAGACCTTTAGAAGCATCATCAATGAACCTTCGTAAAGTTTAAGCAGTATTTCCTAAACCTAAAGTCAGATTCAAAAATTCGTAAGTTCTAGAGCGAGTGGTGATAGCCGTTTTATGAAGGTTTTCCGCAGACATAGGGATCCGGTTACATGAGTTAACCAAGCCGATTTTTGAAAGGACAGTTGCACCTTTGAAAGTAGGTGCTAAGCCGTGAATGTGAGACGACGGGTAAATATTAGGTGTGGTTTTCGTTTTTAGTTGTCAATAATCACCATTTAGACGCCAATAATTGCTACACTTTTCAGAGATCGTATGCAGCTGGGATTCCCATGGGCTATTTGAAGGCTTAATTATTCTTAAATCTATTAAAATATGATTACATCGCTAAAATCTATCCAGAAATGTGGTCGACATTCAAAACAGACAATATAAAGGCAAATATTCAAGGTCATAGTTTTAAAAACATTTTGAATGAATTTAAGCCACAGTATTAGAGACAAAAAATAGAAAAGTTAAAAACAGTGGTAATCCTAATATCTGTTATTTATTTTGTGTCCCATTTAGTCCAAGTTGTTCGTGAGTATATTTGATAGTGAATGATGGTATTTTACCAAGATAAACCTGTGTTTTTGGTCAAATGTTTCTACATTCGATCTTTCTGATAGATTAGGAAAAATCCTTAATATCGTATCTCAATCTGTATATGTAGTGGTTGTAAAACAGTAACTAGCCTCTTTACTGTAGTATGATAACGCGAACCAAACATGTCTAAAATGTATCTTGATGATATGCCTGGTTTAATACATTTTCAGTTTAATAAACCGAATACTGAAAATATTAGATTTCGCCCATTTATTACTGGATCTTTCTGTAACATAAATTAGACAGCCATATTGCAGTATAATTGGTGCAGTTTAATTGCCGCATCATGACGAGATAAAGTAGTAAAACATTTGGGTCAACGGCCTGTTGGTTTAAAATACACGTTTGTTTGAATATTCTGTAATATTCACAAATGAGTTCTTCCATAGTCACTTTTGTCATATATTGTAGAATAAAGTTATAAGATTCAGATACCTTCTGTAGTAGGTAACATATTTATCAATTATTGTAGACATAACATTCGTTATAGTTTAAACGGAAGTTAGGATATTTGTAGCTTACTCTGAGGTTCTGCTGGAATTTCATTAGATGTCTACTCAAATTCATATTCACTGTCGGTTCTACATTATCTGTGGTCGACTTACCGCTGTCAGAAGTATTAATATGGTCTGAAATGTCTTTGAATAACGTGACGATCGATAATTGATTTCTAATTTGAGAAACATCAATTTATCAATATTTGACACAGCATTTCTGATGAGCAGTCAAGTTCCGTTTCTATAATTCTATGTAATTTCCACATGTTATAAGCATGTGTTAGAACGAAAACACTTTCAGTTTGGTAGCTTACTGGAGCTTTGTTTGACACTTCTTTATTTAAAAAGATCAACAGTCGCGCTTTTACCTAGTCCATTGGATAATGCGGCAAAAATTTAATCAATGACAGTTCTCAAAGTTCCGGTGAACTAATCTCCTACATAAATAAGGATGCCTGAGAGTAATGGATATATTTTACATTTACAGTGTTCAATAATCAAATATTTGAGCGGTCTATAAGAACTATCTTCACTTTTCAATATAAAAGTTCTTCGCTGAACACTGTTCAAATTATAAAACGGGGTACTGACGGTCCACTTTCGTTAACCGAAAATTCAAAAGTCACAAATTTAGAGTTTTCATTTCTAATTTTAAAGTTACGCATGTGCAAAACAGGGGTCCATGTTTTCTAATACATTTAATAGGAACCTTGGATGCCTTGATTAGAACATTGAAATTTAATGATTTTAAATTCCGAATTCGAATTATCGGTTCGGTGTCACCATTGTCTATAATGGCCCATTAGACTCATCTGAGTATTTAGAGCAATCTGGAGGTTTGTTTTAAGTCATAGATAAGGATAACATCTATTGATTGTCTTTATTAGAATCGATAATGAATTTCGGATGACAAACTTTCTTGATGTATTCATTAAAATGGACCATACCAAAATAAATGGGCTTGAGGTGACGTAATGTCATATGGGAAACATTTAGCAGTATGGAACGAACATGTTTCCGTATGTATAATTAATTGCATGAAAAATATTAAGCATTCTCCAACTAGTCTTTATGAGGTGCTATTGTTTCTGATTTTGGACTATTATTGATATTCATACACATCTTTCATTACTTGAAATGATCACTTCGTTGGTGTCATAAGTTTCCCTTCTAAATCAAGTACACTAATCCGAGGAATTAGATCAATAAGAAATTAAACATTCAGCCGATCACGCAGTTACACTTTCGTTGCATTCAAAGTCTGAGTATGCTATTCTAAATTAAGTGTTAATATTTTGATTTAGCATTTTATGGAATTTCACACAATTCGCTCTCAAAATTGGTTGTTTAAAAATAACATACTTATAAATTTTTATAAATGTTAGTTTATATTAGTAATCGGTTTGTCAGACAGTTTTAAGTTTTTTAGCAAACAGCATCTTTAGCAATTAGTATAATAAGCAGTAATTTCATCTTTTTTGTCTTTTCTGTTCTTACATATACATATGCACTGTAAACAAACCAATTATTGAAATGATATTCAACTATTCAGTATTAGTCTCCAGTACAACACTAGAGAGAATAAATGATAGTATTATTTGTAAATTTTAAAAGGAAAGCTCCCAGATATGTTCAAAATGTGTTATAGTTATCAAGAGTGGATGTTGAACTCATTTGAATGTATATAAATGAATATACGAAGATTTACAAAGTACTTATTGATCAGTACGGACAGCATAAACAGTTTCAATTCATTGTATACTCGTTTTGTAACTGTGAATAATAAGCAGTACCTTTTATATTGACTGGATACATTGGTAATGTGTACTACAAGGACAACGCGTGACGTCAGTTTTAATTCACTGGGAAAAATAAACGAAACTTGATGATGAGTATAGACTAATACAAAATTTGGGTTTTAAGCTTCATGCCAAACGACTGCCAAATACCGTCATCAAACAAACTGTACTTCTTCCAACCTACTCCTACACCACAAAACATAGCTAGTCATGGCAGTCAGTGGTTGTACATCCGTTTCATTACTTCATTTATCGATTTACCATCCAAGGATATACGATCAATGCTTTGAAGACACCTATGATAGAAAAGCAGTAACCTACGAATATCTTCGACGCTAACTGGCCATGTTTTGCATTCATATAGCAGGTCAGAGCGAACTGCTGCACAGCAGACTCGTCCTTTGGTCAGTAGACGGATATGCCGTCTAGGACATAAGTAACGCAGGTTGGCAAAAGCCAGTCGAGCTTTCTGCATTCGTACTGAGATTTCATCGGTCACCAGGCCATCAGCAATGATGTTATTCCCGAGATAAGTGAAGCGGTCGACAGATTGGACTACTTCACTCCATGTTACTAGTTCAGGTGCCGATACAAGCCAATCCTGAAGCAATATTATGCATTTGAAGGAGAAGAAGCGTATTCCGAACATGCTCGCATTAGTGCTTAGGGTAGTCAGGAGACTCTGCATTTTGTCGGCGTCTTCACCAAGTGGAACTATGTCATCAGATATTCTAGGTCAACAAACGAATTTTCTGGCAAACGGTCAACTCCTGAAAAGTCACATGATGAAAGTAGTCTGCTTAGAAGCACGTCAATGATAAAGTCAAACAAGAATGAAGAACGTGGCCTGTCTTGACGAACACCACTTGACGTAATCAATTCCAGTGACAGTTCTCCATAAGCTCTCACTCGTCAAAAGGTGTTCCAGTAGAGAGCCTGTATATGGTTCATGTACATCTTCGGTACATATTTCAGTGATAGACATTGCCACAGAACCTCACGATCGACAGAGTGAAGTGCCGCTTTAAGGTCAAGGAAGACAACTATAGTAGGACATCGAGATGTGTGTCTGTGTCCTAGAACCTGTCGTAGTATGAATATGTGATCTATACATCCACGTCCAGGTGTGAATCCAGTCTGGTTTTCTTGATTCTGCTCTTCCACAGCCTTTTTGGATATTATTCCAAGCTGCCTTGGGATGGTAATCACTTACATGGCTGCCTAACTGTTTTTCTAATTGTTCCTGAAATATATTTCCTGCTATGGTATCATTAGGTAGAACCCTAGCAGGTTTCCTTGTGGTGTCTTTCATACGTCCAGTAAGCAGCAAGCAAATACGTGCTTGCACTAGAGCATGATCTGAATCTAAACAAGTGTTTCAGAATGAATGGCAGTGTGCAATACAGCCTCTCCACTGATAGATGATAGTGATGTGGTCCAGTTAGGTCCATCGCTAGACAATTAAAGCAAAGTATATTTTACCGCCTATAACAAAATTAAAGAGGTAAGATAAGCAGCTGTCACTGTAGACAATATTTTCAAATTCAAATCTAAAATAGTAATTTTATGAAAACATATTTTACAATTGAATTTAAAAAAGTGTGTTTTTTGTTTGTTTATCGAAAGATTATTTTAATATTTGTACATCTTACAATTATTAAATTTGTTTAGTTTACTATTAATTTTGTAATAAATATTACTAGTGTAATTCAATACAGCAGATGTAATTTGATCATATTTCATCATAAATGTTAAACTCAGTTTATTTGACTTTATCATACACAAATAATCACTTGTTATTTTTTTCAGTAGACATAGGAATATGTAAACATGGATTAACAAAGTAAAAACTTTTTCAAAGTAATATATAACAATTTAGTATTAGAGAGATGAAACATTTTGAAGTTATTAAAATCAAAAAAGAAATGTTTACAATTGTTCTATTTTATACATTATACTCTGTCGCAAATGGAGAGTGTAAGTTGACTACAATTAATGATATTATCGTAGTCATTGTTCTGTTACATTACACACTGCCTTTTTGATAAATCTATCGAGTAAAATTAGTTTGTATTATGCATAGATTAAGTGATTTTTTTTACTCAGTTTTGGTCATTTTATGAAGATGTTTGCATTTCATGTACTTACATGAACCGATAGAATTAATTTTAGTAAACAAAACAGGTTAGTCAATGAGGTCTCTAGCTCGCATTTCAAAACTCTTCAAATTTCAATCAGAGAAATTAGGATATTCACTGAACATATATCGAAAAATATACTTTAATCATTGTCACCCTTTCTATCTAGGGATTGAAATTAAATCTTGAATACCGGTTACTCTTTGATATGAAGCATTTATTCCCTTAATAAATGAAAAAAAGTAATTGGGAGTTCTGGATACGCAAATCTTTTTGATGATGACAACGTTGTGGATGGCGTCACACTTTAGCATACTTTAATACCAACCAATTGATTGACAGAAAATTTAGGACGACTTAGATTTTTTTCTGATGATCACTTTCACTGAAAGCATGTGAAATATTAGCATCCTTATTCTTAATATGGTGTATAGAGATTATTCAGATTAAAAGAGGTGACTTACTTTAAAACATAGTTCTTTCACAACACATTTCACTGGTTTTGAATGTAGCATTACATGAAATCATTAATGTTTGCAACAAAGCAACTATGCATGAATCTAATGTAACATAGTTTTTATTTTCATAAAGAAATTTGAAAAAAATATAAATTTATTATACTTTATAAGGGTTAGACATATAAGCATTTGTTAATTATGTTGCAAAACCCTTTTGAATATTCAAGGTATCTATTTTCTCAATAACAATATAATCACATAATATTTAATTGATAACAAATGAAATTTAATGTATTTCACTAAAAGACTCTAAGTTAAATAATTAATTAAAATGGGAAATGATTATCAGTTGACCATTAATTAACATGGTAGATTGAATTTTTCAATTGTCAACGTTTTATTAGCTGCCACATTTTTAATATTAATTTTTTATAGTTTTGTTAATGTTTATTATCATTATTATCTCTGATAGAAATTTGGACCAACTATTCATTTCCAGTGTGTATTTGTATCTTTCATGCCTGTTGTACAATGTATACCAAGATAAAAATATAATCCAGAATAGTTTACATAAAAATAATACTTTAATTGTTCCTTAATTATATTTTAAGGGTCACACTTTATTTCAATAAGTAACTTGTGTATCGTTTTGACAGAAGTTAAGTTAACTTCGATAATACTTACTATCTTTTTTTTTTCGAAGTAATCGATCGTACTAATATTCAACTTTTCTGGAAAATTATTCACAAATTCATACTGAAAATGAAAGTTTCTCATAAATAACCTACTTGTAGCTTTGCTACTCTCGTAATGAAAAAACCTAAATAAAATAAATATCATTCATGATACAGTTTTGCAGAATTTACCATTTGTATATCTTAAATGAATCGCCCCTGCCCAACCCCCCAAAAAAATTGTTCACTATCAATCAACTTTCGCCATTTTATACTTTTATTAGTTCTAATTAACATTTACAAAAGTGATTTGCTTCGGCCACAATAGACTAATTCATGTTTAGTTTGATATTGATTATGAATAATGTTTTCATTTCATGTAGGTTTGAATCTTCAGATAGCATACTAATTAAATCTATGCTAAAGTAATTAACAGCTAATGAAATGGATTGAGATTAATTCATATACTGAAACTTTATCAGATATGTGTTGGTAAAGACCCATCTCGATATGTTTCTCAAATAAACTTCCTCAGTCTAATTCTATTGAAAGGTTACTGCAATGTTTATTACTTTTGGGCTGGAACTCAGTCTAGAAAGAAAATAAAACTTATATAGGTAATACATGCCCAAAATAGGGCTGAAAAAGATTTATTACCTTATCAATTCATTTGTCATCCTTGTCTAGTACCGCAAGTCGAACTTCAGTATTAATTATTAAGTGTTTCCAATATATACACTAACAATGCATCTATGATCAAATACTAGTGATCTACAAATATCTTATATGTTTACAATTCATGTTTCATAGGTGTAGGGTAGAATAGAGCTAATTGTTGCTTAGTAAATTCACCTTTTAGGTTAACAGATAGACAACTTATCTAATAGGTATCAATAATGACATATTTATGCGAAAATTAAACATAAAATTGAAAACTGAGAAGATATAACAAACCAAATTCTATTTAATAGGCCACGATGGCTGTCACTGAAATAATATTGGTCCGAATTTCAGCGATAACACTGTGTCATAAAACTTGTCGGTTTACGGCATTAGATACACTCCTCCGACCAAGAGAAAAAAATTATCGTTACGTATCAAAGTGTATGCGTGTGTTTTAGAAGTTGATAATTAATAAAGACTTGCTTAATTTATCTACAACCAGATCAAAAACCAGTCTTGTTTCGTAGTATTTCATGTTCTCAAGCTATAGATGATATTCGGGTGATTAAAACTGTCGAAGAAAATTGTTGATCAGTTTATTTTTTCAATAGCTGTCACATGAAGACTTTTGTCTTTTATTATAAATTAGGATGACAAAAATCTTCGATACTTATATTGGAATTATATCCAGCAATCAAACATTTGCTAATAGCTTGGTCAAATTTTGCAACAATTCTAAACCATTATTTCCAAATTACGTCGATTTATTGTAGACGTAATTCCAGTCTGATCATATGGTTTACAATTTATCTCAAGCTTAATAACCGAAAGGGATTTTCTCTTAAAGATGTTACGGATTAATGAGCATCTGGAGTGTTACTACACGGCAACGGAAATGTATATCAAAAGATGAAACATTTAAGATCCTATCAACTTGATTGGAACTAGATAAAATGGTCGAGAACTGGCCAGGAAATCTGCATCCAAGGCGTTCATTGTACGAGAATTACAAATAATAAACGAGCTTAACCATTAAATCACAGTGATTCAACAGTTTGTAATTAATGTTATATCAATAGGAAAAAATTATTTGACATTCATCAGTGTATCACATTCTTGCAGTAAATAAATTCTTTTATATTTTCATCTAACAGTATACACAGTGTCTAAGATATAACTCAAGAAAATGTTTATAAACGCTAGAGATTGAGAGTGTAGATATGCTAAGAAAAATTACATAATTTCGTCATATCCTTGAACAATGAAACTTTGTTAAAGTATCAGAAAAAGGATGAAATGATTTGTAACAGTGAAAAAATTATACGCTTTTATTAGCATATAAAAATAAAGTTGTAAAATAATTATGTAAGTTGAATTAAAATTACGATTACAAACAAAATGAAAAAGGAATTAGACTAAACCAGCATATATGTCCCATATGAATACAATACAAATCATCTATTTTATTTTAGCTCACAATGTTTCGAATACAACACACTCGAACATTCTGAAAAATGCTTCAAGTGAGTGTAGTTAGTGTATGATTGTATTCCACCTAATTACTCATCATGGTTGAATTGATGCTGAAGTTATTATAACTGAGAATAGTATTCCACATTTTCATTTTGCAGTTATTCTGTGAATGTTATGTCTACTTATGTAATAATGTACCAAGTTATATACAGATACGAAGGAAACCCGTCTGCATAAAAGTATGGTAAACCGTACACTAATTTTGTTATTCGATTTGAAATTTCGATTACAAGGGAATTGAAACAGGTTTTGACTAAATAAGATTATATGTTCAATGTAAATAAAAAAGAAATAATGTTATTTATTTCAGCTCAACATGTTTCGAATACAACACACTCGAACATTCTAAAATCTACTCCAAGTGAGTGTTATATGAATTTGTATTCTATCTAATTACTCATCATGGTTGAATTAATGTTCAAGTTATTATTACTCAGATGAGTATTCCACATTTTCATTTTGCAGTTATTCTGTGATTGTTATGTACATTTATGTAATAATGTACCAACTTATATACACAGATACAAAGAAAACCCGTTTGCCCAAAGTCATGGAAAAATGAATGAACAACCGAATCTGTAGTTCATAAATGACTGGCAAACTATTGCTCAGGTGTCAAATAACATTCCTTATCAAAATAATGCACATTGGTGGAAGTCTTGAAACAATCGTTACATGAGATTATAAATCATATTATCTAAACACTAGTTTAAAGATTTTCAGTCAATCCTGATATTACCAACAGATGACATTTATGCGAACAGCAAAAACAAGACATTGATAGAAGTGAAATGCTATAAATGAAGTGTGATTGAAATACAAATAAAAATTATTTGAGAAAAATCATCGAGTATATTCTAGTAAATCAAAATGGAATTCATTCTTTATGTTTTAGCTCCGCGTCATTTGAATCTGACACACCAATACACGCCACAAAATGGTTCAGGTGAGTGCAGTGTTTAAATGTGTTTCAAAAAAATTATCATTGAAAATGTATGATTGTAAAATTGTTGGCCAATGCTATGGTACTTCGGGATTTCCTCGAAGTTCATATTCTAACTCTGGTTTTGTACAATATATATGTGTGCTAAATCGGTTTGTACTATTTTGATCGGAATTTTAACGGCTCATGATCATGAAAGCATCCTTCGAAACAAATGAATTGAAGACTGTATTGTATAACATTCAATGAGATTCACCAATTACCGATTGCAATGAGAACGATAAGGATGGATTCCGATGATAGTCTGCTATCAGTAATCGAGAAATGCACCATAACGATTAGGCCATGGTAAAGGGAGTTCTATACGCCACTATATTCCCACACAAGCGCATACATAAAACTACATGTGTCTCAAAGTATCAAACTATGGAGAACAAAATCGATCACATCTGCATCAATAAAAATTTCAGAATGACCATGGAGGAGATAGGAACTTAGAGACGATCGATGTAGCCTCAGATCATCACTTGCTAGTGGTCAAGACGAAGCTGAAACTAAAGAAACATTGCACAACCGAGCGAACAGTATCACCGAAGTTCAATACAGTCTTTCTTACGGATACTGGCACACCCAAAAAAGTTAAGAAAACTCTGAGCAGCAAGTTTCGAGTCTTTCACGATCAAATCAATGAAGAGGAAACTACCATGGAGAAAACCTGCAATGGGATCAGTGAACCAATAACTTCAGCATATCATGAAGTTCCGAACCACAAGGACCACCATAACAAGGAATGGATCTCTATTGATACTCCACTCTGGATAAGATTCAAGAAAGGAAGAACAGGAAGGCAGCAACCAATCTCAGTCGAACAAGAACAGAGAAATCTAAGGCACAGATCGAATGTACAGAAGTAAACTAGCAAGTGAGGAGTAGCATTATAGCTGATAAAGAGAAGTATTCCGAAGAGGAAGCAGTGATAGTAGAAAAAGCTGCATGACAAGGGAATATGAAACAACTCTACGATACAACAACGGAGCTCGCTGGAGAATATCATAAACCAGAACGACCAGTGAAGAACAAGGAAGGAAAACCAATCACCGAAATTGAGAAACAGCGAAACAGGTGGATGAAGCAGTTTGAAGAACTCTTGAATAGACCAGCCACACTTAATACATCCAAAATCGAAGCAGCACACATGGACTTCCCAATTAAGGTCAACTCACCAACAATCTAAGAGATGGACACGGTCATTAGACAAATCAAGAGTGGCAAATCGGCGGGATTGGACAATATGTGGAATGAGGCATTCAAAGGAGACATAGCAGTGACTTCAAAGATGTTCCAGGCTCTGTTTGGCAAGATTTCGGGGGACGAACAAGCGCCAACATACTGGAAAGAAGGACACATCATCAAGATACAAAGGAAGGAGATCTAAGCAAGTGTGAGAACTACAGAGGCATCATTCTACTCTCAATACCAGGAAAAGTCTTCAACACAGTGTTGTTAGACCGAATGAAGCACTCTGTAAACACCCAAATTTGAGATCAGCGGGTTGGATTCAGTAAGGATCGATCATGTAGTGACCAAGTCGCATACGACACTACGGATCATTATGAAACCATCAATTGAGTGGAATTCACAATGATGCATCAAATTTCTTGACGATGGGAGGGTACCTGACTGCGTTGACAGGATGGAAACTTGGAGGCTTGTTCGACACTAGGATGTATCTGAGAAGATAGCCAACATCATACGGCGTTCTTATGATGATCACCTACTACCACCATTTTTCCTTCTCCTGGTGGTTGACTGGATTATGAAGACGTTGACATCTCATGTGATTCAAGGAAGGTGGTGGACAGATCGGAGTCGGCTGGTTGATTTAGAATTCGCACACGATCTAGCTCTCCCATCACGCATACAACAAATGAATTAGAGGACAGCCAGTGTAGTAGCAGCCCTTGCAGCAGTAGGTCTCAACACACACAAAGGAAAAAGCATGATCCTCCTATACAAAACAGCATGCGCCAACCAAATCATACTTGATGCAGAAGCTTCACAAGTTGTGCAAAATTTTACACATCTGGACAGCATCGTTGATAAAAGAGGTGGATCTGACGAGGATGTAATGATTTTATTTCATTTATTTATTTATTATTTACGCTGCAGTCAATCGTCGAGAAATGTTCACGAAAGGATTTGACGATTCTTATGGGAGACGTGAATGCCTACACTCTTTATAATAATGCATTTTCCACCTAATTGAGATACGAATCATGTGTTCCATTTCAGCTCACAATGTTTCGAATACAACACACTCGAACATTCTTAAAAATGCTTCAAGTGAGTGTAGTCAGTGTATGATTGTATTCTACCTAATTACTCATCATGGTTGAATTAATGTTCAAGTTATTATTACTCAGATGAGTATTCCACATTTTCATTTTGCAGTTATTCTGTGATTGTTATGTACATTTATGTAATAATGTACCAACTTATATACACAGATACAAAGAAAACCTGCTTGACGAAGGGCATGGTAAAATGAACGAACAACCGAATCTGTAGGCGCAACTGTCTACTATCGACTCCATCTAATGATTATTACGAGCAATTTTCTATCTATTCCTATTGTTGTTTTGTTTCTGATTACAATTAAAGTTGACTTTTGATAAGACTAGAAGATTTCAAGAAAGCCTACTGTTATTTGTTCGACAGGATTGAATCAGTAGTTTGCAATAAGTCAGCTTGCACAGAACTACTTGCTTCAGATTTCAGCTGACATTGTGTTAGAACTGTAAATCAATAATGTTCGGGAATACAATAAATACTTCAGCGTTATTAACCCTTTTATTTGTCTGAGAAACACACAACAACAGTGTAACGAGGGAATGAAAAGAGAAAATCATGTGTATTTTCGAGTTCTAACATTTTATTGAATTGGATAGTTCATAAATGACTGCCAAACTATTGCTTAGGTGTCAAATAACATTCCTTATCAAAATAATGCACATTGGTGGAGGTCTTGAAACAATCGTTACATGAGATTATAAATCATATTATCTAAACACTAGTTTAAAGATTTTCAGTCAATCCTGATATTACCAACAGATGACATTTATGCGAACAGCAAAAACAAGACAATGATAGAAGTGAAATGCTATAAATGAAGTGTGATTGAAATACAAATAAAAATTATTTGAGAAAAATCATCGATTATATTCTAATAAATCAAAATGGAATTCATGCTTTCTGTTTCAGTTCCCCATAATGTTAATCCGACAAGGCATATCATGATTCATCATGGTCCATGTGAGTGTAGTGTACAATGTATTTAAAAAAATTATCATTGAAAATGTATGATTGTAAACTTGTTGGCCAATGCTATGGTACTTCGGGATTTCCTCGAAGTTCATATTCTAACTATGGTTTTTTTCATCATCGATCAATGGTAATTAGTGTTCAAGGTTGTTTTCATGACATCATGTTTGGTTTAGTTTTGTTGAAGAGATCGTTGCTACATTTTTATATTATGGGTCGAATGTTGGAAATATTTCACCGTTTGTTTTATCTGTGTTGTAAATTTATGACACTTATTTCGTAATTGTCGATTAGTTATTGTGAGTACTGACAATCTTCTTTTCATTGGTTACGCTAACCGATTGGTTTCTGTGTATCCGTGACTTGTGTCTTACTTATCATACCAAAAAATATATACATCTATTTTATTAACCTGAATGCTCTCACTGTAAATATCTTATAACAGATCAATTCTTGTGAAATTGAATTTTGTTTTCTCTTCTTAGTTCTGGAGATTTGGATGCCGAAACCGGTCGTTAAGAAAGAAGGTACTACATGTAATTGATTTTGTTCGGTATTGTTGATATAAATGTTCTGTTTAGTTGAATTGCTTGGTTCATGTTTATGCTTGTTTGTTCATTTTTTTATGTGTGTGTGTGTGTGTGTGTGTGTGTGTGTGTAGGAGTGTGCTATAGAATGTCTTTTGTTTAGTTTTTCAATGTGAAAATTGGCAATCATTTGTTATGCTGAATTGAATTACTTCATTTTTCATCAAATGGTTTAGGTTTTTCACATTTGATGTCAATTTTGGTTGCAGTCAATATGCTATACGATATTTTCTCACTAATATCTTAGATAAAATTCTTTGAATTA
>OX103972.1:29635287-29657302 GCA_944470395.2 Schistosoma turkestanicum
AAATGTTTGATTGCTGGATATAATTCCAATGTAAGTATCGAAGTTTTTTGTCATCCTAATTTATAATAAAAGACAAAAGTCTTCATGTGACAGCTATTGAAAAAATAAACTGATCAACAATTTTCTTCGACAGTTTTAATCACTCGAATATCACCTATAGCTTGAGAACATGAAATACTACGAAACAAGACTGGTTTTCGATCTGGTTGTAGATAAATTAAGCAAGTCTTTATTAATTATCAACTTCTAAAACACACGCATACACTTTGATACGTAACGATAATTTTTTTCTCTTGGTCGGAGGAGTGTATCTAATGCCGTAAACCGACAAGTTTTATGACACAGTGTTATCGCTGAAATTCGGACCAAAATTATTTCAGTGACAGCCATCGTGGCCTATTAAATAGAATTTGGTTTGTTATATCTTCTCAGTTTTCAATTTTCTGTTTAATTTTCGCATAAATATGTCATTATTGATACCTATTAGATAAGTTGTCTATCTGTTAACCTAAAAGGTGAATTTACTAAGCAACAATTAGCTCTATTCTACCCTACACCTATGAAACATGAATTGTAAACATATAAGATATTTGTAGATCACTAGTATTTGATCATAGATGCATTGTTAGTGTATATATTGGAAACACTTAATAATTAATACTGAAGTTCGACTTGCGGTACTAGACAAGAATGACAAATGAATTGATAAGGTAATAAATCTTTTCCGACCCTATTTTGGGCATGTATTACCTATATAAGTTTTATTTTCTTTCTAGACTGAGTTCCAGCCCAAAAGTAATAAACATTGCAGTAACCTTTCAATAGAATTAGACTGAGGAAGTTTATTTGAGAAACATATCGAGATGAGCCTTTACCAACACATATCTGATAAAGTTTCAGTATATGAATTAATCTCAATCCATTTCATTAGCTGTTAATTACTTTAGCATAGATTTAATTAGTATGCTATCTGAAGATTCAAACTTGCATGAAATGAAAACATTATTCATAATCAATGTCAAACTAAACATGAATTAGTCTATTGTGGCCGAAGCAAATCACTTTTGTAAATGTTAATTAGAACTAATAAAAGTATAAAATGGCGAAAGTCGATTGATAGTGAACAATTTTTTTTTGGGGTTGGGCAGGGGCGATTCATTTAAGATATACAAATGGTAAATTCTGCAAAACTGTATCATGAATGATATTTATTTTATTTAGGTTTTTTCATTACGAGAGTAGCAAAGCTACAAGTAGGTTATTTATCAGAAACTTTCATTTTCAGTATGAATTTGTGAATAATTTTCCAGAAAAGTTGAATATTAGTACGATCGATTACTTCGAAAAAAAAAAGATAGTAAGTATTATCGAAGTTAACTTAACTTCTGTCAAAACGATACACAAGTTACTTATTGAAATAAAGTGTGACCCTTAAAATATAATTAAGGAATAATTAAAGTATTATTTTTATGTAAACTATTCTGGATTATATTTTTATCTTGGTACACATTGTACAACAGGCATGAAAGATACAAATACACACTGTAAATGAATAGTTGGTCCAAATTTCTATCAGAGATAATAAACATTAAAAAACTATAAAAAATTAATATTAAAAATGTGGCAGCTAATAAAACGTTGACAATTGAAAAATTCAATCTACCATGTTAATTAATGGTCAACTGATAATCATTTCCCATTTTAATTAATTATTTAACTTAGAGTCTTTTAGTGAAATACATTAAATTTCATTTGTTATCAATTAAATATTATGTGATTATATTGTTATTGAGAAAATAGATACCTTGAATATTTAAAAGGGTTTTGCAACATAATTAACAAATGCTTATATCTCTAACCCTTATAAAGTATAATAAATTTATATTTTTTTCAAATTTCTTTATGAAAATAAAAACTATATTACATTAGATTCATGCATAGTTGTTTTGTTGCAAACATTAATGATTTCATGTAATGCTACATTCAAAACCAGTGAAATGTGTTGTGAAAGAACTATGTTTTAAAGTAAGTCACCTCTTTTAATCTGAATAATCTCTAAACACCACATTAAGAATAAGGATGCTAATATTTCACATGCTTTCAGTCAAAGTGATCATCAGATAAAAAACTAAGTCGTCCTAAATTTTCTGTCAATCAATTGGTTGGTATTAAAGTTTGCTAAAGTGTGACGCCATCCACAACGTTATCATCATCAAAAAGATTTGCGTATCCAGAACTCCCAATTACTTTTTTTCATTTATTAAGGGAATAAATGCTTCATATCAAAGAGTAACCGGTATTCAAGATTTAATTTCAATCCCTAGATAGAAAGGGTGACAATGATTAAAGTATATTTTTCGATATATGTTCAGTGAATATCCTAATTTATCTGATTGAAATTTGAAGAGTTTCAAAATGCGAGCTAGAGACCTCATTGACTAACCTGTTTTGTCTACTAAAATTAATTCTATCGGTTCATGTAAGTACATGAAATACAAACATCTTCATAAAATGACCAAAACTGAATGCAAAAAAAAATCACTTAATCTATGCATGCATAATACAAACTAATTTTACTCGATAGATTTATCAAATAGGCAGTGTGTAATATAACAGAACAATGACTACGATAATATCATTAATTGTAGTCAACTTACACTCTCCATTTGCGACAGAATATAATGTATAAAATAGAACAATTGTAAACATTTCTTTTTTGATTTTAATAACTTCAAAATGTCTCATGTCTCTTATAATAAATTGTTATATAATACTTTGAATAAGTTTTTTACTTTGTTAATTCATGTTTACATATTCCTATGTCTACTGAAAAAAATAACAAGTGATTATTTGTGTATGATAAAGTCAAATAAACTGAGTTTAATATTTATGATGAAATATGATCAAATTACATCTGCTGTATCGAATTACACTAGTAATATTTATTACAAAATTATTAGCAAAATAAAAAAATTTAATAGTTTTAAGATGTACAAATATTAAAATGATCTTTCTATAATCAAACAAAAACACTTGTTTAGATTCAGATAATGCTCTATCGCAAGCACGTATTTGCTTGCTGCTTACTGGACGTATGAAAGACACCACAGGGAAACCTGCTAGGGTTCTACCTAATGATACCATAGCCAGAAATATATTTCAGGAACAATTAGAAAAACAGTTAGGCAGCCATGTAAGTGATTACCATCCCGAGGCAGCTTGGAATAATATCCAAAAAGGCTGTGGAAGAGCAGAATCGAGAAAACCAGACTGGATTCACACCTGGACGTGGATGTATAGATCACATATTCATACTACGACAGGTTCTAGGACACAGACACACATCTCGATGTCCTACTATAGTTGTCTTCATTCTGTCATTCACTCTGTCGATAGGGAGGTTCTGTGGCAATGTCTATCACTGAAATATGTACCGAAGATGTACATGAACCATATACAGGCTCTCTACTGGAACACCTTTTGTCGAGTGAGGGCTTATGGAGAACTGTCACTGGAATTGATTACGTCAAGTGGTGTTCGTCAAGGCAGGCCACGTTCTTCATTCTTGTTTGACTTCATCATTGACGTGCTTCTAAGCAGAGTACTTTCATCATGTGACTTTTCAGGAGTTGACCGTTTGCCAGAAAACTCGTTTGTTGACCTAGAATATCTGATGACATAGTTCCACTTGGTGAAGACGCCGACAAAATGCAGAGTCTCCTGACTACCCTAAGCACTAATGCGAGCATGCTGGGAATACGATTCTTCTCCTTCAAATGCATAATATTGCTTCAGGATTGGATTGTATCGGCACCTGAACTAGTAACATGGAGTGAAGTAGTCCAATCTGTCGACCGCCTCACTTATCTCGGGAATAACATCATTGCTGATGGCCTGGTGACCGATGAAATCTCAGTACGAATGCAGAAAGCTCGACTGGCTTTTGCCAACCTGCGTTACTTATGTCCTAGACGGCATATCCGTCTACTGACCAAAGGACGAGTCTGCTGTGCAGCAGTTCGCTCTGACCTGCTATATGAATGCAAAACATGGCCAGTTAGCGTCGAAGATATTCGTAGGTTACTGGTTTTCTATCATAGGTGTCTTCAAAGCATTGATCGTATATCCTTGGATGGCAAATCGATAAATGAAGTAATGAAACGGATGTACAACCACTGACTGCCATGACTAGCTATGTTTTGTGGTGTAGGAGTAGGTTGGAAGAAGTACAGTTTGTTTGATGAAGGTATTTGGCAGTCGTTTGGCATGAAGCTTAAAACCCAAATTTTGTATTAGTCTATACTCATCATCAAGTTTCGTTTATTTTTCCCAGTGAATTAAAACTGACGTCACGCGTTGTCCTTGTAGTACACATTACCAATGTATCCAGTCAATATAAAAGGTGCTGCTTATTATTCGCAGTTACAAAACGAGTATACAATGAATTGAAACTGTTTATGCTGTCCGTACTGATCAATAAGTACTTTGTAAATCTTCGTATATTCATTTATATACATTCAAATGAGTTCAACATCCACTCTTGATAACTATAACACATTTTGAACATATCTGGGAGCTTTCCTTTTAAAATTTACAAATAATACTATCATTTATTTTCTCTAGTGTTGTACTGGAGACTAATACTGAATAGTTGAATATCATTTCAATAATTGGTTTGTTTACAGTGCATATGTATATGTAAGAACAGAAAAGACAAAAAAGATGAAATTACTGCTTATTATACTAATTGCTAAAGATGCAGTTTGCTAAAAAACTTAAAACTATCTGACAAACCGATTACTAATATAAACTAACATTTATAAAAATTTATAAGTATGTTATTTTTAAACAACCAATTTTAAGAGCGAATTGTGTGAAATTCCATAAAATGCTAAATCAAAATATTAACACTTAATTTAGAATAGCATACTCAGACTTTGAATGCAACGAAAGTGTAACTGCGTGATCGGCTGAATGTTTAATTTCTTATTGATCTAATTCCTCGGATTAGTGTACTTGATTTAGAAGGGGAACTTATGACACCAACGAAGTGATCATTTCAAGTAATGAAAGATGTGTTGGAATATCAATAATAGTCCAAAATCAGAAACAATAGCACCTCATATAGACGAGTTGGAGAATGCTTAATATTTTTCATGCAATTAATTATCTATGCGGAAACATGTTCGTTCCATACTGCTAAATGTTTCTCATATGACATTACGTCACCTCAAGCCCATTTATTTCGGTATGGTCCATTTTAATGAATACATCGAGAAAGTTTGTCATCCGAAATTCATTATCGATTCTGATAAAGACAATCAATAGATGTTATCCTTATCTATGACTTAAAATAAACGTCCAGATTGCTCTAAATACTCAGATGAGTCTAATGGGCCATTCTAGACAATGGCGACACCGAACCGATAATTCGAATTTGGAATTAAAAAACATTAAATTTCAATGTTCTAATCAAGGCATCCAAGGTTCCTATTAAATGTATTAGAAAACATGGACCCCTGTTTTGCACATGCGTAACTTTAAAATTAGAAATGGAAACTCTAAATTTGTGACTTGAATTTTCGGTTAACGAAAGTGGACCGTCAGTACCCCGTTTTATAATTTGAACAGTGTTCAGCGAAGAACTTTTATATTGAAAAGTGAAGATAGTTCTTATAGACCGCTCAAATATTTGATTATTGAACACTGTAAATGTAAAATATATCCATTACTCTCAGGCATCCTTATTTATCTAGGAGATTAGTTCACCGGAACTTTGAGAACTGTCATTGATTAAATTTTTGCCTCATTATCCAATGGACTAGGTAAAAGCGCCACTACTGATCCTTTTAAATAAAGAAGTGTCAAACAAAGCTCCAGTAAGCTACCAAACTGAAAGTGTTTTCGTTCTAACACATGCTTATAACATGTGGAAATTACATAGAATTATAGAAACGGAACTTGACTGCTCATCAGAAATGCTGTGTCAAATATTGATAAATTGATGTTTCTCAAATTAGAAATCAATTATCGATCGTCATGTTATTCAAAGACATTTCAGACCATATTAATACTTCTGACAGTGGTAAGTCGACCACAGATAATGTAGAACTGACAGTGAATATGAATTTGAGTAGACATCTAATGAAATTCCAGCAGAACCTCAGAGTAAGCTACAAATATCCTAACTTCCGTTTAAACTATAACGAATGTTATGTCTACAATAACTGATAAATATGTTACCTACTACAGAAGGTATCTGAATCTTATAACTTTATTCTACAAAAGTGACTATCGAAGAACTCATTTGTGAATATTATAGAATATTCAAACAAACGTGTATTTTAAACCAACAGGCCGTTGACCCAAATGTTTTACTACTTTATCTCGTCATGATGCGGCAATTAAACTGCACCAATTATACTGCAATATGGCTGTCTAATTTATGTTACAGAAAGATCCAGTAATAAATGGGCGAAATCTAATATTTTCAGTATTCGGTTTATTAAACTGAAAATGTATTAAACCAGGCATATCATCAAGATACATTTTAGACATGTTTGGTTCGCGTTATCATACTACAGTAAAGAGGCTAGTTACTGTTTTACAACCACTACATATACAGATTGAGATACGATATTAAGGATTTTTTCCTAATCTATCAGAAAGATCGAATGTAGAAACATTTGACCAAAAACACAGGTTTATCTTGGTAAAATACCATCATTCACTATCAAATATACTCACGAACAACTTGGACTAAATGGGACACAAAATAAATAACAGATATTAGGATTACCACTGTTTTTAACTTTTCTATTTTTTGTCTCTAATACTGTGGCTTAAATTCATTCAAAATGTTTTTAAAACTATGACCTTGAATATTTGCCTTTATATTGTCTGTTTTGAATGTCGACCACATTTCTGGATAGATTTTAGCGATGTAATCATATTTTAATAGATTTAAGAATAATTAAGCCTTCAAATAGCCCATGAGAATCCCAGCTGCATTCGCTCTCTGAAAAGTGTAGCAATTATTGGCGTCCAACTAGTAATTATTCACAACTAAAAACGAAAACCACACCTAATATTTACCCGTCGTCTCACATTCACGGCTTAGCACCTACTTTCAAAGGTGCAACTGTCCTTTCAAAAATCGGCTTGGTTAACTCATGTAACCGGATCCCTATGTCTGCGGAAAACCATCATAAAACGGCTATCACCACTCCCTTTAGACGTTACGAATTTTTGTCAAAGCTCATCACCAGTTGAGAGATATCTCAGGGGTTGCAGCCTACCTCGATGTTATCTTAATTGTTGCAAAGACGTTAGAACAGCTACGGGAACGCACGATATTGGTACTACAATGCATCAGTGACAATGGTTTCCGGTTACGCCCAGAGAAATGCCAGTTTTTATTGCGGTTGGTAAAGTATTTGGAATTCATTTTTGATGCCGACGGCCGCTGACCGGATCCAGAGAACATCTGAGCTATCTAACTGATACCCACTGCCACTACTGTCTCGGAATTACGAACTTTTGTCGGATTAGTCAGTTATTATTCAGTGTTTGTTCCCCCGATGCATGGTATCCGCGCTCCATTAAATCGTTTATTGCAGAAGAACAGCTCTTGGAATTGGACTAAAGAGTGGGACGCGGGTTATGACAAACACAAGTCCATAATTAGCTCGGAATTGTTATTGACACACTACGATCCAAACATGCTAATCATCGTAGCAGCAGACGCTTCAACATATGGCCTAGGTGCTGTTATATCACATCAGTTTCCAGACGCGTCAGAAAAAGCCGTTATGCATGCATCCCGTACACTATCCACAGCAGAAAGAAGTACAGCCACATACAGAAAGAGGCTATTAGCACACGAGAGAAAAGGCGAAAAGTGAAATTATAATATTCTAATCTATGGTTCCTTTATTAATGGCAAATCGAAGGTATTTATACAGTTAGGTTTAACCTTCAGCTCCTGGAACATTGCAAGACCATGTTAACTATAATAGTAGTGTAGGCGTATATACAACCAAAATCTTAACACATGATTCCTTATTTTCTAGATACTTCTACGAAGATCCTACTCAACGATAATTGGATAAAACGTTCCCAAGTATTTACCGGGACCATGTGGACATGGCCGACGAACACTTCGGAGTTGCCCAACAGTGAATTCAAGTACATATATACTCAAATTACATGATACTAACTTGTTTAACAGTGTATTTTATTACAGAATCTCTAATAGTACAAACTTTATGGGCATTCTAATAGGGTGTTCAAGCGTTAAACACTAATATTGTAAAGCAGAATACAATAGCAGCATCTAAGATAGTTTTCTTTTGCATTTCTAAGCAAAATTAGGTTTGGAATTTTTTTCAAATCATAAAAAACATTGGGAAGAATCAAATGATTGAAGACATTTTCAGAAATCTGTTTCAGTTGAAATGGAAACACAACTCTAGTTCATACTTTCCAATATTGAAAAAAACGACATCAGATGATCGATGCACAAAAGTAACAACACACTCATTTGAGTATCATCATTATTCATACATCTCTCAACTGTAAGTTCTTTAACGCATAGTTGATGAATTTTATACAAGAGAAAAGTTTCTGAGTAAAGATGTAATCACTATATAGTCAGTCATCAGTAACATATCACCGAAAGTATTATATGATTATCATATTCACTTAAAATAAAGATAACACTAGTCAATTTTAAATCTGTAATTTTATTAGAAACTTCAAATCACCAAACAGTTACACATACTATGTTCATTATCATTTGAATTACCATCCTTTTAATATCGATTTTTCAAATTTAATCTTATCGACTTAAATTGCACACATTTATTTTTCATTTATTACTTAATGGTTTGAATGATTTGTATAGATTATTTTAAGTCTAATTATCCACATTTGACCTACTATTCAGAAAACTCTTGTTACAGCAGTTTATTTTTCTTACTACTATCAGTACACCTGTCTTCCTATTATCAACTTGTACTTTTGCCTATTATGTGTATTGATGTGATCTATTTCACTTCATTGTGATTATTGACTGAAATCGCCTTGACTGGTTTAACATTGTTATATATTTGAAATCATGAATTGATCAATGCTAGACCACCATTATAAACCAGGGAAGCACTGAACGGCCGTTTCGCCCGGTATGAGACTACTCATCCGTAGTACGCAACCACAACTCCTGCACTCCTCAGGATTCGAATCCAAGACCTTCCGTATTGTGCGCAAACGCCTAACCTCTAGATCACAGAGCCGGTATCTAACGCTGTTAATGTCTAACTATGATCGATTCACGGTCTTTCGCAACCTCATATAGATTACTTACTTATGCCTGTTACCCCCAACGGTGCATAGGCCATATATATATATATATCTATATATATATATATATATTCACGTATATTCGAGTAAAGCCTGATGACAATCTCATTGAAAACAATAATGTTCGTTTATACATGTGGTAGTATTTTTATTTTGTTTCATTAATTTTTAACTAAAGTCAAACACTAACTAATGACGTTGGTCATGACAGTCAACTGAATTACAATACAATCATATCTATAATCAGTTTGATTTAGAAGACGTCCAAAATTCCGAGAGAGATTAAATAAACGAATCTATACTATAAAACTGGTGACTTACTAGAACTTCGTTGCATCTCTTTAAAATATCGATAACACTGTTTCAAGACCCATATTCGAATATTTCGATCATATCCAGCAGTAGCCTATGGTGTATATATATATATATATATATATATATATATATATATATGCATTTAACAAAAAGATTGTTGTTTTTATTTCACTAATAGGAAATGTAAACATATATGTACGATATGATAAATATGCAATAATAAAGAAATGTTAACACACACACACACAAATTGAACATGTTTATTGAGATTTACAACTAAATGAACTCTTAAAATATTATGAAGCTATGATAGCGGTGATATTTACAAATGCAGCTTTATTTCCTTTTAACTAGACTGTTAACAATAATCAGAACACAACTTTATCAGGTGGTTAATTATATTCTATACCAACTTCTGTTGCAGGAACATTCTATTTGATCTGTAACGACATCAGAGAACCAATGCACCTGATTATCACGATATCACAAATCGTGTTAAGTACAAATCACAAAGAGTGACTTTGATGTGAACTAAAAGCTCACACCATTTCCGTCGAAATGGAATAATAATAATAATATATTCTCGATAATCTCATAAGTTACAATAGGCAAGCAGATTTACAAGCAATGTCAAATTGTTACATATGATGTGGTAAGTTCTCCGGTAAATTGAATTACATAGTTCAGTTCACGCGTTATGCAAAAAGTTTTGCTGTAGCAGCAAGATAACAGAACTGTTGTTGGCAAGGCCAAACTGAACAAGAAAAATAGGTTCATTATTCAAAGATCGCCAGCGTCGGTGATCAAAATGTGTCACGCCATGCAGATCTTTTCTTTGTCTACCAGGTTAGCAGTTTGGTGAAACTAAGAGCTTCTTGGTAGCTCACTCCAGTCACTTTAGGCACAGCATTTCGTGAGTGTTTTGGCTACAGTTTTGGATGAGTTACTACTCATCGGGACAATAAACGTCTGGGATTTGATAAATCTGCAGAGGTTTGTTTTAGATTAAAACTTTACTACAGTTATTTCATTCTGTTGATACCTTTTCAAGAACACCACACGTAGTTGATCTTAGGATTTCATATAGGCGGTGGAGGTGGAATACTTCGACCTTATGATATTTAGATTTACAAAGGATAAACGAATGGACTGTCAGAAATCTTCTCACCCTCAATACCAATAAATAAGGAATACTCCATCAACCATATACTTCCTAAGCATTTTTAGTATCACATATTCCACCACTAAGAACAATCCGAGTATCACGTTCTAGATGCCTTTTCCGACTAACACTCAACAGCCAACAAGGTATGGTCTGTCTTCGTGTTCCTCGCTAGAAAAGTTGATAAACTGACTCGGAAATTATTCGAAAAATTCTAGCGCTTTTCCTCAACACCTCATTAGGAAACAACCCCTAAATGTTTCACTATCAGTAATCAAATTTTTCTTGATCAAACGAAATTTATATATACGGCGAAATTTAATTTAATTTGCCAGATATGGATTCATACCTTAGTATGTTTATTCCAGTTTTAGTGTTTTGTGTCTCTTAACCTATGATTTGCCTTTGTTATCTCGGTTTTGTGCCATTATAATTCATTTTTTTGATTTTATGCCAACTCTGTGATGCTAGTACATGGTCAATGCACTCGTCAGAATTTAATGTGATATGACTAGTAAAAGTACTTTGTGCTCGAAATGTGTTCTATTTCATGTCTTCATGAACACTACCAAGGTAAATGAGTCATTGTAGTCACTGATCTTGTTTAATCGTGTTCAGGTTCCTACTTTGTTAGTTCTCTTTCCTACTGGTTAGGCGTGTTCGTCGATTAAGTGGATTTTGCTTTACTTTCGTACCAAGTAGTAAGTGAACATACTTATCATTCTAGATCCATATTCGGTTTAATTTCTAAGTCGCGACTTCATAAGTGAGTGCAAACTATCGGCCTATGTGAATCAAGAACTACGGGATATGCACGAACGAATGTCCTGTATTTAGAATTCGAAATGAAGCATTCAACAACAACAAGAAGTCACTAGTTCATTCAAACACCACATCCGCCGCAGCTTAAATTGCAATCCAAGTGTCTGTAATCAATTGTACGTCTTCTTCTCAAATTCATCCTGTGTCTGTCCGACAGTGTATTGGATAAAGGCTCTGTATTGTATAGAATGCTCTCATTAGTATTAGAATTAACAACCGAAAGCGGAACAGACTCACCTGGTTCCTGGAATTGTATTTGATCAACATGTCGATTGTGTGTACTTAAGTCATTGATATCTAGAAGTCTCACCATAGATTTCCCGACATTCTTCAGAACAATCCCCGTGGATGGTCGAAGATCATTGCCACGATAATATGTAACTTCTGCAGACCCCAAACATTTCATATTCGACCGAAGAATTCTTCTTTTTAATAGCTTTGATGGAGTGTCTTTCGTCACCGAATGTCTGGCATTTCTATATTGCAGTAAAAAGGTATCTACTCCCCTCTCCAGCTCATTAAATGTTGAGGAGGCAATAGAATCAATCCACTTCGAATGCTGATTTTTCAGCTTATGACACTTTTGGCAATTCTTTGCTGTACGACAAATATCTGCATTTATCTCTGGCCACCAACACGTGAGCCTCGCCAAGGACTTCATTTTCTCAACACCTAAATGTCCACTATGAAGATCTTCCAGGACAGCTTTACGCAATGAGGGAGGAATAACAACCCGATCATGTAGACACAAAATACCATCAAGAGTAGTGGATAGCTCATCCCGCTTTGAAAAATAGATAGGGAATCTGCGTTTCAGATTAGCATTCCAACCTTTCCGTAAGGCATTAATTATACATCCAAAGTTTCTACGAGTTTCTCTAATGAGATCTGGACGTTTCACTGGTAAAGGTTGCACCAACAAACAGTCTGAAGTATTAACAGGTTTATCTTGTAATGACTGTCGAGAAATGTAGTCAACATGTTGAATTTGCTTGGCACTCCTGTGCTGAAACGTGTGGTTGTAGGCACTCAAAGCAATACTCCATCGTTGAACCATAGCAGCTGAGGCACGTGCTAAAGATTTTTCAGGATGATAAATAAACTGCAAAGCCTCATGATCAGTAACAATAGTGAATTTCTTTCCGAATAAATATTTATGAAGTCTTTTAACAGCCCAAAACACAGCTAATGCCTCTCGCTGAGTCTGTGAATAGCCTTGTTCAGTAACAGTAAGTTTGCGTGAAACACAAATAACTGGTCTACCTTCTTGTTCCAAAACTGCGCCAATACCCACAGGTGATACATCAGTGATAAGCACAGACTGTACACTAGGGGAGTAAGTTCGAAGAACAGCATCACTTTGAAGAGACTTTATTAGACTACGTAAGCATAACTCTTGTTCCTCACCCCGTTTGAATGAATTGGATGTCAAAATATTAAATAAACAATTTGCACGACAAGAAAAATTAGGAATAAAAGGGGAATAGTATTGAAGAGCACCCACTAGTGGACGTAGTTCCGTAAGATTTTTTGGAGACGGTGCATTTGTCAGTGGAGCTAGTCGTTTCATATCTGGTCTAAAACCATTACCATCAACTAGGTATCCAAGACATTCAAAACCAGATACACAAAATGAACACTTATTTGGATTTACTGTAATATTCTTCTCAATTAAACGACGCGATAAGGCAATAAGTCTCTGATCATGAGCTCCCTTATCAGCATCATGAACAATCAGATCATCTTGATAAACTTCAAGATCACTAACCATCTTATTCATAACTTCCTGGAATATGGCTGGAGAACAACTTAACCCAAATGGAAGGAAATTGTATTTAAACAGACCAAAAGGAGTATTAATTGTCGTCAAAATAGATGAGGATTGATCTAAAGGGATTTGAAGATAAGCATCTTTTAGGTCAACTTTCGAGAACACTTTAGAACCATGAAGTCGTGCATGTTTGCTTCAACAAACGGGAGTTCAATGTTAGTCTATAGTCACCACATATTCTAGGAGTCTTGCCATCCGATTTCAGCGGCGTAACAATAGGAGTACCCCATGCAGAAGACTGGACCGGTTCAATTATGCCTTTTGCACACAAATCATTCAAAGTCTTATGAACTGCATCTTGAAGACCATAAGGAATTATTCGTCTTTTGAGAAAGACTGGATCACCCTGTACTTGAAGTTTTATAGGCTGGATTTTCATACCTCCACTGCACTTAGCACACGTGGCTATCAAATCTTCAAGTAAAGCATCAGAATTTTCTTTAGAAACTAGGAAAGACAACTCCACCTTAAGCCTTTTCAAATTCTTTAAACCCAGTATTGACAGTCCTGTTTCGCTAACTAAGAATTCACAAGGTATGTATGAGGAATTATCATCTCTTATTAGCAATTCACAACATCCTCGTATAGGCAGTAATCCCCAATATTGATACTTCAGTGGGTCGAACCACAACGTAAGGATCTAACGGTTTCAAGTTGTTGAATGAAATAATGGACTCTATACTGCCTGTGTCCACAATAAAGTCATGACATGAACCAAGCGATGTATATAATCGCTTTTGAATATGAGCATTACCTTTCGAAATGGTAGTCAAAGATAAATGATCATTAGGATCAGCTGAATTATTGGGATCTAAATTACAAGATTTAGTACTACTTGAGGCAAAATGAACAGTAGCTTTGCATACTGCTTGAATGTGTCCTATCTTACCACATCTAGAACATTTAGCATTGCGAAATGCACATGAATTACGAGAATGAAGTTTTCCACATGCTAAACATTTGCCAAACTTGGTCTCACCTTTGTGATTTCCTTTGTAATTCTTTATTGAAACACCGTTCATATTTACACGAGAATAGGAACCACTGTTAAACGAACACAATTTTGATTGACCCTGAGATTGTTTTTCATCAAGACAACTAATCAAAGTATTGGAAATCTTCATCGACTGAATATCAAGTTCATTCAACGCCTCGTAGTTAATGCACGCAGTTCTAACATCTTGAAAGAAACAGTTTGACATTCTTAACAGCTCTCTTTCCAAACTAGGTATGTTAATTCCTGCAATTAATCGGTCTCTCAGCTACACATGAAGTTGATCACCGAAATTACATTTGACAGCCTGTTTCCTCAATTCAAGAATGAATTCCTTAACCTTTTGGTCATTTTGACGAATCATCTTATGAAATTTCGCCCTTTCACGGCATTCAAAACCAGGGCTCTTTACATGATTCAATAATAACTCCTGAAGCATTGCATAGGGAAGTGAGATAGGTTTTTCTGGATATGCCAAAGTTTTTAATAAGCTGTACGCTTCTTTTCCGATGAATGTCAGGAAATGAGCCACAATTTTATCATCTTTGACATCTTTCCTGGTCATACTCCAGATTTCGAACCTTTCCAAATAATCTTCAAAAGCTTCAGAAGTAGAATGAATATCTAACTGTTCCATTACAAGCTCCATCGCGATGCCAGTATGATGATTAGAAGTATGTGAATCAAGAATTACGGGATAGGCACGAACGAATGTACTGTATTTAGAATTCGAAATGAAGCATTCAACAACAACAAGAAGTCACTAGTTCATTGATACACCACACTTTCCTACTCGTTAGGCGTGTTCGTCGATTAAGTGGATTTTGCTTTATTTTCGTACCAAGTAGTAAGTGGACATACTATTCATTCTAGATCCATATTCGGTTTAATTTCTAAGTCGCGACTTCGTAAGTGAGTGAAAACTATCGGCCTGTGTCTACAAGAGACGTTAGCTTATTATCGTAAGTTCGGTGAATAGTAATACTAAATACAGTGTACGTCAAAAGTGTAACCAATACAAGTATATATCGTACGTCATGAAATGTACATGCAAACTAAAGTCGATGTTCACCCAAGAGCTAGGAACCACTGCCGTTCGCTCCAAATGTACTCACGTTATCAACTTGGCTACTAAGCCGAAACAGCTACTGCCTTTCGCAATGATGTAAAGTCTAGTACATAAACTGTTGGATGTAGGTAAATCCAGCTGAATAGTTGCAAATCAAAAAAATCCTCATCTTAAATTATACTGCTGGTCGTCACCCTTCTTTGTTTAATTACACCCATTTGTAAAGAACACAAAATTTGTCAGCGTTATTATTGTCTATCTAATCCCCCCTCACATTTGGTAGTTTATTTGTGTATTAAATAAATAAATAAATTTATTCTCAAATAACTACGTAACAAGAGTCACGCCAGTTTACAGGCTAGATCAAATTGTCACAAATGCTTTCACAATTACTGCAAAGTTACAGCAGTTAAATTCAGTAAAACAGTCAGTTTCTGATTGCATATTTACACCATGTCACTGACAGAAAACGGTATAATACAGCCACATTTTCAATGGTAGAGTACAAATAAGGAAGGAAGGTGCACAATAGGTTCTTTTGGCGATTTTCCGAGATAAATAGTGAATTTGTTGGGAAAGGTCATATGGAACGCGCTTGATACGAGCTGTGATCCAGACAGTCATGTACATAGGGCTCATGTTCCCTAGAGTCGCCAAGGATTTCCCACCGTGAATGGAGTTCTGAAAAGGAGAAGAGAGAGACAGAAAAAGGCAGCAGCATGGCAAGTGCATACATATAACCACAGCACTAACTCACCTGTCATGTTGAAGTGGTCAATACTGTGATAAGTCAATTTAAAATTGATGCTGACCACAAAAATTAAAGTAAATTATGGGAATATAAGAATATAACCCACAGATAAAGGAGTACAGCAAAAAGAAGGAAGAGTTGTCCAGTGTCAGGTGGACAGAAGAGAAGTCGAAGTAAGAAGCTGGATTTATGTACGTTGAAATCGAAATTCTAGTTGAAAGAGTAGAGTTTGTAAAAATAAAAATTTGATGAACAAAATCTCGCACTGTCTAACTGTTTTTTTTCTTTATTATTGAATGCCAACCTCTAAGTCATACTGTAAGCGCCTGAGTAAGAATGTTGCGGGTGTCTCGACAGAATAGCGACCTCAGCATAGTTCTGGAAACATAAACCACAGAAGTAGCAAGCGTATAAGAGCAACCTCAGTGTTACTGATTAGTCGTCTCATCAATCTAAAGAGCCGAAAGCAAACAAAATGTTCTGCCCCACAAACATGGGTGGTTTGAAGTTATCGCCCACACCATCAATGTTTGCTGGTCAGTAACTCCACCCTCCCTCCTTTTGTGTTGTTAGGCTCATGTTAAATGTTTAAAAGAAACTGTTGAGTTCTACTTGGTGCTCTATGTCTCACATCCTGTTGAGAAACACTATTTATGCAAGTTCCTTTCACAAACCTGTCTGGCTGTTACAACTTATGAACTATTGGTTAGGCATCAATGCTATACAGTTAACAGTTATGGAGAAATAGTAAGGATTTTCAAACAAGATATAAGCATTTAGAATGTAGTGGGGGAGATGTACTTAACTAGCTAAGCAGGAGATATAAAGAGTATCACGGTTAAAAGTTGAGCAACAGATAACACCAAGGGGCCAAGGTAAGTCGATAGCGTGTAAGTGGGAACAGTATAATTGATAATAGGCAATGTGAAACACACAGTTGTAAGTGTTGATAAGGTTGCGCCCAGGAGAGTAGAGTGCGTTCTAATCAACCAGTTTACAGTTGGACAGTGTCGATCGACCCAGTGAATAGAGTAACCTGTCTATTTCAAATAAAAACTAAAGAGATTTATATTCAACTAGAAAAATTTAATGCTACTTAGGAGGTTAAAAATAACCAAATAGGACGCAGAACTGAGATCATTGTGTTTAAAGTGTATGTAGAGCTGTTAATATGGAAGCAGGGTGCGAGTGAGTTCACGAGTGCAGAAGAGTCCGTGCAACTGAGAGCATCATTAAGAAGTTGAACAAACTCATGTAACCCACTTGCCATGCGTATTTTTGAGGGAAGCCTATTCCATATAAGTGCGTACTTAGAGAGGAAGAGGTTTTCTCGAGTTTTGGATCTATACTTCTCAAGTTTGACCGTAGATACTTTATCTCGAAGGTTATGTGTACATGGGCCATGGATAAGAACTAAACTGCAGGAGGAAAATGTGAGCTTGTGCAGGAGTTTAAAGTAAAGGATCAGATTGGATTTAAGCCTTCTTTTCCATAATGGATCGAGCCCGAGTTCAATACATCGGGTTGGATAGTCAATGGGTGAGCTATGATTTAGGACTTTCCGAGTAAATTTCCTTTGTATTCCTTCAAGCTTCAACATATCAGACAGGCGTAGGTTAGAAAATAAGAAAGAGCAGTATTCAGCAATGAGTCTTACGCATGTTTTATAGAGAATTGTTCTGGATTCTCTATGAAGGAAGTTACTCAGTGTACATGAGTATGTTTTTAGATAACGACACAGGTCTTCCACCAGTGGTGTCCGTGAGGTTCATTACTCTATCTTATACTCCTTTTAGGGTCACTGACCCACAGCTTCGGTTCATTCGGCTAGAAAATTACTTTGTAGTTAACCGTATCAATTCACAAACAGATGAAATCGGTCACATATGTGCACTGCTTCCGGACGAGGTAGCAGATAATGTACGAGAGGTCCTAGCTAAATCATATGATGTATTAAAATAGGCGGTAAAGAAAGCTGTTTCGTTAACTAACCAACCGGAGCTCGACCGACTCCTGAGTCGCGTTAAATTAGGCGATAGGACTCCATCGCAACTGAAGAATCACATGAGAGGCATAATACGGGACAGAGAGATAGACAGAAGCATATTTTATCAGTTAAGACTTCGTTGACTCCATCTGAAAAGGCAGCAGATCGTCGCAGTTGAGCATGGCGATGCCAATATAGATTACGTGGCAGAATTTTCGATAGGACGAAAACACCGAGTCCACAGTGCAGGATCCAAGCTGAGGTTTGGGCTGAGGAATAACTGTCTAGCAAGTGTAGATACGCGTATTGCCCAGCTGAAATCCAAGATAAGTGATTCGGATAAATATCGGCTCTAATATTCGTCAAAAATATAAATATTTATCATATCCCGAAGCTGAACTGTGGAATTACTAGAGTTTGTATTTGTTACCTTTCCTTTTGAACTTCATTTATGATGTCAAACAGAAAAAAATCACACATGAGGAGGGTGGAAGAGCTCGACGGATCACAGGGCTCTAGGCAAGTCGTTAATGATGACTTTTTTATGGGTAACCCACATGTTATGTCTGATATTTATTATTGTAAGTCACCCTTGGCAGGCATTAAGGAATCAGGATTAAGTGAGAGTTCTAAAGTACCAGAGACCGATCAGATACGAAAGACATCGATAGAGGGTTTAGAACTACCTAAGGTTGAACTCTCATTTTTTGAAGGAAGGTCTCGCGACTATTTTAGGTTCATGCGACAATTCGAGACGTTTATAGAACCTCGAATAAAAGACGATCAAGTGCGTTTATTGTATTTAATTCATTATTGTAAGGGAAAAGCAAAAAATGCGATTGAAGGCTGTATTATTATGGATCCACAAGCAGGATATAAGAGAGCTAAGGCCATTTTATAACAGCTCTTTGGACAGTCGCATGTAATAGCCCGAGAAACCTTAGAGGATTTATTTAGAACTGAGAATGTAGATTTCAATGATGCTGAATCATTGACGAACTTGGCTATTAAAATGCAGAATGCTGCTTTAACTTTAGAACAGCTAAATTGTACAACGGAACTTAATTCCATGGTTACTTTAGAACGAATAGTCAGGCTCTTACCTCGTCGAATGCAAGCCCAGTGGGCAGAGCTAGGAATCAAGTGGGACGAAGAGGAGAGAGAGCCTAGTTTCAATGAATTGACGGAATTTATTATGTCTCGTGCTAAGATAGCTAGTAGTAGGTTTGGAAGATTAGCTTATCAGGCTAAAACAGGAAATAATACGGAAGCTACTAGTGGTCTGCGTGCGAGACGTGAGGATTTTTCGTTTCTACCTAAAGCACGCTCGGAAGATAAAAGAGTTGTCAATTATATCACGAAAGCATACGCTGATGAAGGACGAGTATGTGACCGTAACGATGTAAAACCTCTTGATGCGTATCCTAGCAAGAAGCCGGTTGGTGTAACTGATAAGATGGCTTTTCTAAGTATAGAAAAGAAAGAAAAAGGTGAAAAGTGTAGGCATCAAGATGGATCCGAAGTGTGTGATGATAAAAGCCTCTTAGCTGCTCGAAAAGCCTGGAACGTCTATTTGGATTCGAGTAATCAGAGGTTAATGAGTTCAGCAAATATGAAGAAGGCCCAGGCAGGATTATCTGAATGGAATAAAGCTTATTTTCGGAACCCTTCATTTAGGGTAAATTATATAACTGGACCTAGAGTAGATTCTAGGATAAGTGATGGTGGTACAGTAACGGCTAAGAAGCCTAGGAGACAACATGATGCTACTATTACTAAGAAGCCTAAACCTCATGCTCTTTCGGATGCTACGACTAGCCATGGAAATAGTAGCCATCAGAACCTTAGTAGTGACAGTGATAATAAGGAGATAGAAACTGTCAGCAGTCCACTTATAGTGACTAGTCTATCAACTACATCGAATGAGCCTCCTAGTGTTTCGACGTCATCGGACCTCGTCACGAATGTTAAGTTGATTGAAGATGCACAAGGTTGTGCAACTGTAACTGTTCATATTCCGGTTGACTGTCAGTCGAGTGATGATGAGAAGAAAGTGTTTGATGGTAACGGCCAGTCTACAGCGTTGTGTGATGACGATGCTATTGATGAGCATAAGTCTTGTGTCTCTGAAACGGATGCTAATGCACACCGAATCGACGCGACTTGTCTGACAGAACGGAATCATTTAGACGTTGATAATAATCTGGATGTCACTGATGTGACAAATGAGTTACCGACGATGACGAATACTGATCAAACCTCCTCTGTATCGGGAGATGGAAGGATAAATATTGATCCCACGTCATGCTACTTAAAGTCTTCTGGAGACGATGAAATGTCAAAATTGGAGATCCCACCCTTGCATATTATCTATGGGTCAAAAATTTCTGTTGATAAGTTAGCATCACAGACTTCATCGTATCTGCTGATCGGAGCAAGTGGTGGTGGATTGGCAACTCGTCCCCATGATAGGGAATGTAGTTCCCGGATACGATATGACCAGTTTTACGACGTGTTGTTCATGTTCGTGTGGGTTAATTGGGTAAGGTTTATACTACCGTTAGGTCATTCCACGATAGATAGGGGAATCGAGGGCCTGATGGGAAAGTATAGGTACCTAGTTAACACGATAGGTCATATCCATGTTGGATGGCGGGTAGGCGTACTGCTGTAAGTCCTACACGTTATTCCGGTGTGGATTAGGGGATAACTGGGAACCCTAAATAAAGTGTCATTAACGCTTGCTCTTTTTGCATGGAGGGATTTTGCGGGCCGGTGTAGAATCCTTTTTGAATGTTTTGTTTTTTGGAAAATCCCTCCATGTTTACATATTTTTGCTATGACATGACGGACTTTTTCTGTTGACATTTTTGGTATTTTATTTGATTCCAATTTGAGATTTTATCATTGTATATTGTTATTATTTCTATATTTTGTACTTATATTGAAGTTTTTGTGTTTGCTTCTGAACTGTACATATGTTGTTTAAATTTGATATAATATGGCTACCGCCACATTTTTGGACGGACGCAGTGGCCGCTGGACTAAGCGTCACTTATTTGCTATTGTGTCGGATACTCTGCGGAGTAACTTTACCCTGGAAGAAGCACTATATCCGTAATGCTTTGTATTTCCATTTTTTAACTAATACAGAGACGTTTTCTCCTAGAATTTTGTCCTTTTTGAATTGATTGGGACCCGGAACTGGGGAAAGCGTACAGGAGTGCCTCTATTGGAACCAATTGGGACGGCCACTGTAGAAATACAATTTACAGTGGTTCCTGGCTCTTGGGTGAACATCGACTTTAGTTGGCATGTACATTTCATGACGTACGATAAATACTTGTATTGGTTACACTTTTGACATACACTGTATTTAGTATTACCATTCACCGAACTTACGATAATAAGCTAACGTCTCTTGTAGACACAGGCCGATAGTTTTCACTCACTTACGAAGTCGCGACTTAGAAATTAAACCGAATATGGATCTAGAATGAATAGTATGTCCACTTACTACTTGGTACGAAAATAAAGCAAAATCCACTTAATCGACGAACACGCCTAACGAGTAGGAAAGTGTGGTGTATCAATGAACTAGTGACTTCTTGTTGTTGTTGTTGAATGCTTCATTTCGAATTCTAAATACAGTACATTCGTTCGTGCCTATCCCGTAATTCTTGATTCACATACTTCTAATCATCATACTGGCATCGCGATGGAG
>OX103972.1:29657757-29690332 GCA_944470395.2 Schistosoma turkestanicum
CAAAAGCTTCAGAAGTAGAATGATATCTAACTGTTCCATTACAAGCTCCATCGCGATGCCAGTATGATGATTAGAAGTATGTGAATCGAGAAATACGGGATAGGCACGAACGAATGTACTGTATTTAGAATTCGAAATGAAGCATTCAACAACAACAAGAAGTCACTAGTTCATTGATACACCACACTTTCCTACTCGTTAGGCGTGTTCGTCGATTAAGTGGATTTTGCTTTATTTTCGTACCAAGTAGTAAGTGGACATACTATTCATTCTAGATCCATATTCGGTTTAATTTCTAAGTCGCGACTTCGTAAGTGAGTGAAAACTATCGGCCTGTGTCTACAAGGAAACGTTAGCTTATTATCGTAAGTTCGGTGAATGGTAATACTAAATACAGTGTATGTCAAAAGTGTAACCAATACAAGTATTTATCGTACGTCATGAAATGTACATGCAAACTAAAGTCGATGTTCACCCAAGAGCTAGGAACCACTGCCGTTCGCTTCAAATGTACTCACGTTATCAACTTGGCTACTAAGCCGAAACAGCTACTGCCTTTCGCAATGATGTAAAGTCTAGTACATAAACTGTTGGATGTAGGTAAATCCAGCTGAATAGTTGCAAATCAAAAAAATCCTCATCTTAAATTATACTGCTGGTCGTCACCCTTCTTTGTTTAATTACACCCTTTTGTAAAGAACACAAAATTTGTCAGCGTTATTATTGTCTATCTAATCCCCCCTCACATTTGGTAATTTATTTGTGTATTACTCAATGTACATGAGTATGTTTTCAGATAACGACACAGGTCTTCCACCAGTGGTGTCCGTGAGGTTCATTACTCTATCTAATACTCCTTTTAGGGTCACCGACCCACAGCTTCGGTTCATTCGGCTAGAAAATTACTTTGTAGTTAACCGTATCAATTCACAAACAGATGAAATTGGTCACATATGTGCACTGCTTCCGGACGAGGTAGCAGATAATGTACGAGAGGTCCTAGTTAAACCATATGATGTATTAAAATAGGCCGTGACAAAAGCTGTTTCGTTAACTAACCAACAGGATTTCGACCGACTCCTGAGTCGCGTTAAATTAGGCGATAGGACTCCATCGCAACTGAAGAATCACATGAGAGGCATAATACGGGACAGAGAGATAGACAGAAGCATATTTTATCAGTTAAGACTTCGTTGACTCCATCTCAAAAGGCAGCAGATCGTCGCAGTTGAGCATGGCGATGCCAATATAGATTACATGGCACAACGAAAACACCGAGTCCACAGTGCAGGATCCAAGCTGAGGTTTGGACTGAGGAATGACTGTCTAGCAAGTGTAGATACGCGTATTGTTACGCCCAGTTTTTTGCTCGTTGATCTTTAGAAGCACGGTTGTCTATCTATTTGCAATTAACGATCCCCAAATATTGAATAAGAACGAAATTCCAAAGTAGATACCGAAGTTTATTCCAAATCACAAGATCGACCAAAATATGTTATTACAAATAGACGTCCAATGTCGTTCTAACAACAACAATTATAATCATTACAATTACCTTCTATTTTATTGGCTCTTGGAGCAAAAAAAAACTGCAAACGAACAACCAAGAGAAACGAGAGTTCAAAATGTCCGAAAATAATTATTCAAACAAGTTCATAAGTTAAGTAAAACAAATATACCCAAAAAACAGTGAAATGTAATATATTTATATATAAATGTTTTGATCAGCAAAATGTCTTCATTCCTCCCGTAACACGTATTGCCCAGCTGAAATCCAAGATAAGTGATTCGGATAAATATCGGCTCTAATATTCGTCAAAAATATAAATATACATCATTACCTAAACAATATTACCTCTTCGGCATTCCTTCAACAATTGTTCAATTAATCCAATCCAGTCTTTGAAGGTTGTGCCTTTTTTTCACGTGTTTTATCTTTTTCGTTTTCCGATCTTTTTACTCTAGTTCAACGGTACATATTAACCCACCTCTTACAACCACTCCTCAGTTATTCTTATTTTAGTAATTTTCGCTGTAGTTTTTGGCTTCATAATTCCAAACAGACATTGTGCTTATAGTAACAAAACTCTGCTTACAAATAATTCCACAAACATGTCACGTTTATCTAAAAAACACTTGATTTCACCTGTCGAATATAACATCTGTAAAAGATCCAAATCAGCTACTAAATTCGATAAAATTAAACGTTGTAAGAGCAGTGCTCCATCCGTATCTTATTCTGATCTACCCACTGGCTTAATAGAATCTTACCGTGAACTTGTAGACGACTTCTCTTTACCTTGTATCCCGCTCGTTGATATAGATATAACTAACCTCCTTCCGAGTAACTCGACACCATCCGCTAATTCTTGTGTTTCATCTGAAATCGATTTCTGTGAGCACTTGTTAGAAACTGTGGCTGGTCTTAAACACTTGACGATCCCGCAAGCGGATCAAATTCATAGCAATCCGAAAAATGTCCCTAGGCCTTTTAGTCATAGGAAATGCAGTACTGTCGATCTGGACTGTTCTCTCTCTGATATCTTCATTATTCCGGATGACTTTACGCAGACTGTGCAACCGCAAAACACTTGTAGCAAGTCTGTTCATTATCCTATTCACCCTAACAGCTGCGAACTGAACTCCAATAGATTCGCCACTATTAGTTCTAACGACACCTTAAGTGCATTCGATATCAACCAAACCATTCAGGATTTACTACCTTACTAATACCTGGTCAGGGTTCCAGAAAATCCTGATCTCGAAATTATTAAAAAAACCGAAATGGTAATTGACCATATATCCTCTGAAGTGTTAAAAAAACTACAGTGCATGTAGAATGCCATTGTTTATAACGTACCTGACAGTGCTAGCCTCAATTCTGTTAAAACCACTCTGCTTAAAGAGTGTGGATTGTCCCGCTCTTGGTGTGTAGCTCGCAGGCTACGTAAAATTCAGACTAAATTTTCCTGTCTCATTCTTTTTATATTTAGTACTGTCATCCAAGACAATCACTTTATTAATAGTCAGTCACTACTTAGACACATTCCACTGCTTAAGAAGATTAGAATTATCCGGGATAGAACTACGATACAACGCCGTATTACCAATGGCCTTCCAACTGTGCAGGCTGATTCGTGCACTAGTAACAGCTACAACCACGAATGTCACATTAACCCTACAATACCTACCTCCACCCCTCCTAAAACGGAGAACAGATCCAAAGTGACTACTAGTCCAAAGACCTGTCCTCTGAATAAAAGTGCTGCAACTTGTCCCGCAGTCAAATGCCGATCTACATGTAAACCAAAACTCAATAGCACTTCTGTAATATACAAACATTGTCCTAAAGATAACAGGACAGACCAAGTGGTTCGAAATTCTCACATGAGACGTGCTACTTGCCCTAACCGTCAGTCTTCAGTACTTAACATACCTAATAAACAACAATACCTGCCCCCTACCTCTCCTACTCGGGACGCCACTATACTTCTAAGATTAAACCCTAGGACTCTTGAGAATACGGACACTCATACCATAATAATAATAATAATAATAATAATAATAATTTATTCTCAAATAACAAACATGTTACAAGAGACATGCCAATTTACAGGCAAGATCAAAATGTTAAGATTAGCAACATATTTTTTTCTGAAAACGGTATAATGTTACTGAAACATTTCATAAGATTCATTGTTTTCTTAAAGTTGGAATGTACAAAGCGATCAATTGGCGCAAGTAACGAAGGTTGAGTTACGACAATCATCTTATGGACTGAGAAACGATTCATGGTACAGACAGGTTTTCATATAACATGAATTGATGCGGTAAATGTACAAAAGTCTGGTTGATATTCATCAGCTAATGATTTCACATGTTCTTGGGTAGGGTAACCAAGTCTACTGCAGATATCTAGACTAATATATGTGGATTGAAATAAGGTTCTGAAAAAAGAGGAATAAAGAAAACGGGACGAGGAGCAGAACAGAAAATATTCATGTTCAAAGCCGAACAACGGCTTCGCACATACGTTTACGGATGAAACAAAGGTATGTTTACCCAAACATTTTTAATATTAGAACACTTTACACCTGCGCTTATGTAGGTTAATGAAGACAATTCAGTAGTGAGATAACTAATGAGAAGTTAGTTGAAAGAATAGAGGAAATTCAGAAGAACCAAGTTGTTAGTAATAAAGTTGATTTACAAAATATAATAAAGAGGATCAGTGATATAAATTTTTGGTTTTATTTATTCTTTTTATTTTTAACTCTGCCGGTCAAGAAGTTATGAATGAGCTCTTTTTTAGTATAGTTATCCAGACCAGCTTGTAATAGGATTTCTCGGTAGGAAGTAAAAACCAGTGCAAGGTTGCAGACATGAGTTGTAGACGAGGTTAACTAGGAAAAGTAACATCAATATCACTGATTTGTTACATCCTGCTATATCGTTAGGAGCCGTAAGCAAACAAAATGTTCTGCCACACAGACATGGGTAGATTGAGGTTATCGCTCCACCATCATCAATGCTGGTCAGATACACCACCCTCCCTCCTTTTGTGATGTTAGGCTCTCTTACGCTTAATGGTTAATTGTAAATAATGGTCTCTAGTCTACTCTCAATTTTTTTTGGTACACCTTATCGGAATTAACATTCTCTACTAGCTCCAACATTACAAGCAATCCAGACAACTTTGCCAGATAATATATCCACATAGCATATCACACTGATTTAAGTAAACGAATGGTATAATTTGTAAGATGAGTCAGTTAATGGGTAGTTTGGAAATAGGAAGGACAGGGAGCTGGAACGAGGAGAAAGTGAAAAATAGAGTTGAAATAATGTTAAAAATTAATGAGTAAAGCGATAAGTTGGTAAGCAAGCAAGGTGTTTGCATGTTAATGAATTGGGGAAATAAAAATTTGTTAAACTGTTAATACTTAAATAAGAAGATACTCACAAGGATACACGGTGTTTGAGTTCCTTGTAATTGACAGTAGTTGATCAGCATCTACAGGCTTTTCAATTTGTCTGTCTACTAGAAATAAAAACTAAAACTGCTTTGAAGATATGAAAATAAATACCTCCTTAGACTCTAACCTTAGGCGCCTCCTCGTTTCTAACCCAAAGCCGTTACCCTTGATTGCGTACAAAAAGACTAGGATGCCTAGAGTTGCTGCGATAACTCATAACACTAGCCTGCTTGGGCATCCGCCTAATGTTCCTAGACACCACCCTAGCCGAAATACCTTTTACAATTCTTCGGTCTCTCCAAAACATGTACCTAACCCTTTTTTAACGCTCAACCCCTCAACAGAGTTGTTTTTCTACCTCCAGCTGTTGAGGGCGATATTTCCCCCTCCTTCAGGTCATGCTCTCAATTCTGTGATGTAAAGGATGACAATAGATCTTTGACGCCGTCTGCCCCTTCTAGCTGTAATACTTTTGTGTCTGGTCCTTTTGATAAACTACCTTTCACATTGTCCAAAGATTTGACTTACTCCACCATACCTTATCCAATGGACTTACGAAACGATCCACCCTTATACCCCCTAGCGACTTCCTCATCTGTTTTTTGGGGGTCATCAGTTAACTTTGACGAACAAAACTTATCATATCCTACCTCACATGTTTCTCTCACCATGCCTGTCTCTGAATACCTTTCTCCCTCTAAATATATCGCTCAAAAAATTAACTGAATATAACAATCAAGCCTATATTCCGACTTCCAGTCCTTCTTCAGAACACACCACATACAACCCTCCAGATGCCCATCGTGCATCCCTGAAAGATGAGTATTCGTCCTATGTTACACTAATGCTAATTAATTCCCGATCTGTTATCAATAAGATTACCCACTTACGCTCTCTGGTAATTCTAAACAATCCTTCCATTGTCCTGATTACTTAAATCTGGTTGTCTTCCGATGTCCCTGACTCATACCTACCAATAGACACTTATGAACTCTTTCAAGGTGACCGCAACACTCCCGACCAAAAGAACCTTGGTTCTTTTCACCGACAAAAGTAGATAACAACAATCCAAGTATGTGCATCACAAGCAATCAACAACAAACATGCAATATGTCAACAATCTCGTGATCCCTAGGCCTTACACCAGTACGCCTAGGGATTCGAGTAGCTACCTACCATCTACCGCTTCAAGAAGACACAGTTTACGTATATCTCTCACTAGGATCCCCTTTCTCGTCCTCAGTTCTACCTGTCTCACTAGTCTGTCCTTACTTGGTATCACTCTCTGTACTAAATCTAAGGGCCACTTGTTTTTCTCAGAGAAGTCAGAGCATATCATTACTAGGTCACCTTCTCGTATGTTCCTCTCTAACTGTGTCCACTTGTATCTACGCTGCAACAGTGAAACATATTCCTTAGACCAACGTTTCCAAAATACTTGCGCCAAGTAACTCGCGTGCTTCATGACGGTGGGGCGATAACCTCAATCTACCCATGTCTGTGTGGCAGAACATTTTGTTTGCTTACGGCTCCTAACGATATAGCAGGATGTAACAAATCAGTGATATTGATGTTACTTTTCCTAGTTAACCTCGTCTACAACTCATGTCTGCAACCTTGCACTGGTTTTTACTTCCTACCGAGAAATCCTATTACAAGCTGGTCTGGATAACTATACTAAAAAAGAGCTCATTCATAACTTCTTGACCGGCAGAGTTAAAAATAAAAAGAATAAATAAAACCAAAAATTTATATCACTGATCCTCTTTATTATATTTTGTAAATCAACTTTATTACTAACAACTTGGTTCTTCTGAATTTCCTCTATTCTTTCAACTAACTTCTCATTAGTTATCTCACTACTGAATTGTCTTCATTAACCTACATAAGCGCAGGTGTAAAGTGTTCTAATATTAAAAATGTTTGGGTAAACATACCTTTGTTTCATCCGTAAACGTATGTGCGAAGCCGTTGTTCGGCTTTGAACATGAATATTTTCTGTTCTGCTCCTCGTCCCGTTTTCTTTATTCCTCTTTTTTCAGAACCTTATTTCAATCCACATATATTAGTCTAGATATCTGCAGTAGACTTGGTTACCCTACCCAAGAACATGTGAAATCATTAGCTGATGAATATCAACCAGACTTTTGTACATTTACCGCATCAATTCATGTTATATGAAAACCTGTCTGTACCATGAATCGTTTCTCAGTCCATAAGATGATCGTCGTAACTCAACCTTCGTAACTTGCGCCAATTGATCGCTTTGTACATTCCAACTTTAAGAAAACAATGAATCTTATGAAATGTTTCAGTAACATTATACCGTTTTCAGAAAAAAATATGTTGCTAATCTTAACATTTTGATCTTGCCTGTAAATTGGCATGTCTCTTGTAACATGTTTGTTATTTGAGAATAAATTATTATTATTATTATTATTAGAATACCTGTCATTAGATACAGTGTCAGTAAATTCTGCAACATTCTCTCTCAAAAGTAATAGTTTTGCTGGTGTTATTGCATCAAGATCCTTTGAGTCGTCTGTAACGGGAACCAAAGGTCGATTGTTTATGATACGCTCCGCCTCTATCTTAAAAGTTTCAAGGCATTCATCTGTTAAAATTTATTCCTTTACAAGAGCACCCAATACCCTACGTACAGAGCAAATCATACGCTCCCACACTCCTCCCCAATGACTAGCGGCTGGAGGATTGAAATGCCAGTCAATTCCTTTTCTTAGTAAATCAGAGTGTATACGCTCCTGTACCTAACCTTGAAGACATTTTCTTAATTCACGTTCAGCTCTCACTAAATTTGATCCATTATCACTATATATCTCTTTTGGATAACCTCTTCTGCCGACAAATCTGATTAGTGCCATGATAAATGAGTTGGTGGTAAAACTATATGCCACCTCCAGATGCACAGCTCTCAACCTTAAACAAGTGAATACACATCCATACCGCTTCTCAGTATTTCTACCATGTTTAACCATAAGGGGTCCAAAATAATCTACTCCAACTGATAAGAACGGATAGTCACCACCTTCTATCCTGATCGCAGGTAATGGTGCCATTAGTTGTTGAAGTGGATGGGCGTTCCTCCTTTTACAATAAACACAATACTTTGTCACTCTCCTCACGGCTACACCACCCCTCAGCACCCAAAATCTTTCTCAGACCGTTGCCATTACCTGTGTAGCTCCGACATGTCCCTCCAAAACATGGTAGTACCGTAGAATCAAATCTGTAATTGAATGTTTCGATGGTAATATCATAGGATGCTTCCTCGACTCAGACCAGGAACTAATTTGAAGTCGGCCACCGACACACAATAAACCGTCTATAATTATTGGATTTAAGGTTCGTAAGGGTGAATTTGTTATTTTCACTTTGCTAATGGTATCAGACGACAACATTTCAATCTCTTTCCGAAATACTATGCTTTGGACATATCGAATTAAATCTAAACAAGCTAAATCTAGCTCATCAACTCTGAGCATACCCACCTGTGGAGACAGATCATTTCTGCCAAAATACATTATTAATAAATATCGCTTAAATCGGATCAACCATGCAACAGCCTTAAGTAATCTAGTCCAATCTGGATAATAATTAATGAGTAGATCAACAGTGGATTCTCCAACTATTACATGCGTGGACATTACCTTTTTTAATTCTAAGAGATGGGGTTCAGGACCTTGTACATCCGCACCAGGCCAGTACTCCTTTGACTTCTTCAAAAAATGTGGTCCCTCCTCCCATACCTTGACATCATCAATGTTGAACTTGGCTCCTCTGGATGCAAAGTCTGCTATGTTTTCCTTAGAAGGTACAAATCTCCATTGGTCCACCTTTGTAAGACTATGGATAGTCGAGACCCGGTTTGCTATGAATGTTTTATACTGGCTTTTCTCATTTCTAATATAGTGTAAGACAGTCATGGAATCCGTCCAAAACACAACTTCTGCAAACTTGATATCTAACTCGGACTGCAGCTGGGACCCCATACGCGCTGCCAACACTGCTGCCGTAAGTTCCAAGCTGGATATAGTTTGAATCTTTAAGGCGTTACTCTTGCCTTAGCCGTAATAAGACGAGAACATATTTCAGTGTCATCGATGTAAGAACGGATGTATGCCACTGCCCCATATCCAATTTCCGAGGCGTCACTGAAAATATGAAGTTCCAGGAGCGAGCGATCTGATTGTGGGAATAATACACAGCGTGGAAAACTAACGTTCTCAACCCTCTGAAATCCACTTAAAATCTCTAACCAGCGTTTGCCTTCCTCACTTGGAATCTCTTCGTCACATCTTAGTCCCAATTTACTCAAACGTTGAAGTAACTGCTTCATAGGAAGTGTGAATGGTGCTAACAATCCCAAGGGGTCGTATAATGAAGCTACACTCGACAATATACCTCGCCTAGTGAGAGCGCATTTCGGTATGCGAACTTTAAATTCAAACGCATCAACCATAGTATTCCGAAATAATCCCAATGTGCGTTCCGTAGGAAGTCTCTCAAAGTCAATCTCTTTTACGGCTTCTGCTCTCTCTTCTGGATGAATAGATTCGAGAACCTGTAAACAGTTAGCTATCCACTTGGTAAGTCTGAACCCGCATTTTCTGAGTAGTAAACCAAGGGTTTTCGCAAGCTCGATTGCATCCTGCACATTATCAATTGAAGTTAAATAGTCGTCGACATAGAAACTCTTATCTACAACATCTTAATTCAATTCATTTCCGAATATATCTACCGTCTTCCGAAGAGCGAAATTAGCGCAAAAGGGAGAAGACACGGCTCCAAACGGATGAACTGTCAAACAATATTCTTTATCCTTTCGTCCTATATCACCATCTTCCCACCATAATAGTCGAAACGCTCCCCTATCTCGTCTCGGGATCTTTACTTGAAGGAACATCTCCTCGATGTCAGCGGCTAATGCTACGTTGCATAAGCTGAATCGTAGAAGTATACCAAATGAACTATTTACAGTATTAGGTCCTCTCAAAAGCTGATCGTTAAGAGAACAACCTTGATAGACAGCTGCACAATCAGAAACAATTCTTAATTTTCCAGGCTTTTTAGGGTTGATAACAGGATGATGGGGAATATACCAACAAACAGCATCACGGTCGAATTCCTCCTTACTAGCTTCAATGATGTAGCCTTTAATTAAATGTTTACTCATAACAAGTTGATATTTCTCCAGAAGACTATTATCCTTCATAAACCTCTTCCTTAAACACTCTAGTCTACGTTCAGCTAGTTCCAAATTATTCGGTAGCCTTGGCTTATCATACTTCCAGGGTAGACCAACTTGGAAATGGCCACCTTCCAGTCTAAAGGAACTATTAATTATTTATAGAGCTCTTTTATCTTCGACAGAATATACATTACGAAACCCATCTGCATCCTCGAACTCATGATTATATAATCTTTCTATGTCTCGCAAAATATCATTACTAGAACTGTAGAGTCCTTTTTGAATGTTTTGATTTTTGGAAAATCCCTCCATGTTTACATATTTTTATTATGACATGACGGACTTTTTCTGTTGACATTTTGGTATTTTATTTGATTCCAATTTGAGATTTTATCATTGTATATTGTTATTATTTCTATATTTTGTACTTATATTGAAGTTTTATGTTTGCTTCTGAACTGTATATATGTTGTTTAAATTTGATCTTTAATATGGCTACAGCCATATTTGGATTGATACTGTGGCGGTTGGACTTATTACCTTTACCTTGGATACTCCTCGGAGTAATTGTGACTTGGAAAGTGCATCAACTTCAGGTATTGCTTTGTATTTCCATCTTTTAATATAATATAGACCGTTTTCTCCTAGAATTATTGTGTTTTTAATATTGGACTGGGAGATACGCGTTCGAATTGCACTTACTGGAAACCATTGGAACTGCTACGGTAGGAAATTCATTTAAAGAACAATGACACCACTGAACTTGATGTATAGACCTCGATGCTTCTTTAGGACCTCAAATCATCCAACTGAGATGAGTACGCACACCAAACGGATGCTTCCTGTCTCCCAGGCCTTGTTCAAGGATCAAATGTGCATCTGGAGCATCACACCCAATCAATATTTGTACTAGATTACTTTGCAGCGTCGGTAGAGTTATGTCCTTTAAATGTTTCCACCTTCTCAGCTGGAGTTCGGGTAAAGGTTCTGCCGAATCGATCGAAAGTTTCTTGATCGTATAGGCCTTGCTGATCTTTATAGAACCCCGCTCATCTAGTGAAAATACCTCTAAATTTACTTCCATACATTCACAAGTAGAAGTTCCATTCACAGTCGTCACCTTTATTGAAGTCTCCTTACCTTTGAGACCTAACTAACTCTTCGCATACAGTAGAGGTATCTGAACCATTATCTAGAAGAGCGTATGTTTCCAGACATCCTTTGGGGCCATATAGTCTAACCGGAACGATACCCAAACAAACCTTTGGGAATTTCCAATCCTTAGCAAAGTTCGCTACATGTTTGTTAGTAGCATCAATATGTAATAATGGATTACGCCGAATCTTACAATTATCAACGTCACACCTTGTGTTTGAGTTACACGACTTGGCTACGTGACCCCTTCTTAAACACAGGTAGCATAGACCACGCTTTCTCACTTCCTGCCTCCTCTCTGTAACATTCATTTTTGATAACTTCATACAATCTTTCTCATTGTGATCACCAAAACAAATTTCGCAACTTAAAGCCTTGAATGAGTTGCTTGGTTCCCGCTTAACTACATTAAAGCGTGATTTCCTGTCAACTTGGCCTTCATAATTACCTTTACGGAACTTTGAGTAACAATGTACCAATCTACCAAAACGTGATCGCGCAGTCCTGGCTCTTTCTTCTACAAACATCACTAATTCTTCAAATATCGGCTCTCTACCGGTCATCATGATCCTATCAGCAGCTTCCACCCATTTATTCTGTAATTCCAGGGGTAAACGTGACACAATTATTTCCAGATTAGCCGTAGAATTCACATCAGACATATACCCCATTTCTTTCAATGTTATACATACATTACGTAACTTAATTGCGAAGTCCGTTAGGCGATCGGCGGATCCTTCAACAGATTTGTGGCTAAGTTATTCGGTAATAAGATTACGGGCGACAAGATGTTCTTTACCGAAAAGATCATACAAAATTTGCTTAGCTCTATCGTAACCCAAGTGACTAGGCAAGGAAATACAAGCTTCAATAGCCATTCTGTCCTTTCCTTTACAATAGTATGACAAATATGACAACAACTGGCCCTTGTCAGACAGTTTACTCTCTATAATACTTGTAAACTGACTAATAAAACGGTGGTACTGGCTTGGTTGTCCGTCAAAAAACATCATATCAATCTTGGGCAAAACTGTATTATTAACCGTAGCACATAACATGTCCTTTAATTCATCAATACAATCGCATTTTGAGGTGTTAATTACCTTATTACGCGCAATATCACAATTCAAGTACCTTTCCACCTTAGAATTTATCTCAGCTTTGTCTACTGACAGTTGGTTATCGTTTTCTATGACCCTAAATTCTAGTTCGGCCATATCAACCTCCTCTAGAAGCTCTAACATTTTAAGCTGCTTTTCTAACTCAAGTATCTTTTCCAAATTCTTCTTCTTAATTAATGCCTTATCTAACTTCAATCTAGAAGTACTAAACTGAGATGAAGACTTACTATTAACACTAATATCATCAAGTTTATCATCATTAACATCAGACATACCACAAAGAGCTTTAAAAATTTTACCTTCCATTTCATCAATTTCCTTCAGCTTTTTGCTTCTAGTTTCCATTCTATGCTTTTATTCGAAATCGATTACCAAGCAAATATGAAATTAATCCAAACGTATTCGACCAATAATAACAAAAATGTCCAAAAGTATCCAAAGTATAACCAAAGAACCAAAATTGAAGTGTCCAAAGTATCCAACGACCAAATTAAAAGTTATAAGAACTTTTGGACCCAAATTTCCAAACGTTTCCAACGACCAAAATTTGATTTGAAGAGCGTCTGGACCCAAACCGTCCAAAAGAATCCAATGTATGACAAAATTAAAATAGAAGAACTTTTGTTACGTCCAGTTTTTTGCTCGTTGATCTTTAGAAGCACAGTTGTCGATCTATTTGCAATTCACGATTCCAAATATTAAACCAAAAGGAAATTCCAAAGTAGATACCAAAGTTTATTCCAAATCACAAAATCGACCAAAATATGTTTATTACAAATAGACGACCAATGTCGTTCTAACAACAATAATTATAATAATTACAATTACCTTCTATTTTATAGGTTTCTGGAGCAAAAAACTGCAAACGAACAACCAAGAGAAACGGGAGTCCAAAATGTCCGAAAATAATAATTCAAACAAGTTCATAAGTTAAGTAAAACAAATGTACCCAAAAAACACAGTGAAATTAATGATATTTCTATATATAAGGTTTTGATCAGCAAAATGTCTTCATTCCTCCCGTAACAGTTGCCTCATCTATGTATCTAGAGACATCAAAGCAGAAATGTTTTATGATCCTGTTCTTAATCAAGTTCCTGATTCGATATGGCTGACTGTGCACGCCCATGAATGTAAAATACTGGTTGGATGCATATATCGAGCTCCAAACTCTCATCGATCGGTTGACGTTGCTATTGGTGAGTCGTTTGCCAGGGCTGCCTGTCTTAAATTCACATGCAAAATTATTTTTGGACACTTCAACCTCCCTGGAATCAACCGGCAGACACATTCCGGTCCACTACGCTTTGATAGCTTACTTGGTCCCCTAGACACACATGGTTGGCAACAACATGTGCACCTGCCTACTAGGAACTACAATATTCTCGATTTGGTATTTTGTCACGATATCACCCCAACATCTCTGTCTGTCTGCGAAACGTTTCACAACAGTGACCATAAAATTGTCCTCTGTACCCTTCCGCTTTTTGTTAAATGTGACAAATCTAAAACAGTAAACCGTTTTCAATACAGAGACTATAAACATGCTGACTGGGACAGCTTTCGGTTCCTAATTCAGCACTCAGACTGAACTGCGTTTTTCTCTTGTCTTGAACTTCCTGATGCATTACATAAATTCAACGTCACCATCAAATCTGCTCTAGACACTACTATTCCACTCAAAACGTCTTTCAAAACAGTTACTCCTTATATCACCTACAAAGCTAGGGCTAATCTACGTCAACTAAAACGGGCATATTGCAAATCTAAGGACTTCAGCATCCTGCACCCAATTTACGCTATACTTGACGGTGTAAAACATCAACTTGAAGTGCGTAGGCAAATCAAAGAAAATAATAGTCTCGCTACTGTGTGTAAGTCCCAAAACCTCTGTCGTTTGCTTAACAAACGCATAAAAAGGGACTCAGATCGCAAAATTCATTATATACTACAAGATGGACAGACTTATTATGACAAAGCTGTTATTTGCGAACTGTTTAGTACATGGTTCTCCCTCAATCTGAACACATCTCCTACCCCTGATACTAACACTAACTGTAGCAGTATGCATAATCTTTGTACCATCAAATTTGATCTTAACAATATTCAAGCGGCAATTAAAACCCTTAAACCCGATGGCAGATGTGGTGTGGATGAGATACCTTCCATGCTTTTTAAAATGGCAGGACCGAACCTTCCTGCGCTTTTGCTTAAAATTTTTACCTTATCCCTTGAGTCTGGTACATACCCCGAATCGTGGAAGTTGACTCATATTGTCCCAGTACATAAATCTGGACCGAAAGACTTAATCCAAATCATGCGTAAGACCTATTGCTGAATACTGCTCTTTCTTATTTTCTAGCCTACGCCTGTCTGATATGTTGAAGCTTGAAGGAATACAAAAAAAATTTACTCGTAAGGTCCTAAATCATAGCTCACCCATTGACTATCCAACCCGATGTATTGAACTCGGACTCCATCCATTATGGAAAAGAAGGCTTAAGTCCAATCTGATCCTTTACTTTAAACTCCTGCACAAGCTCACATTTTCCTCCTGAAGTTTAGTCTTTATCCATGGCCCATGTACACATAACCTTCGAGATAAAGTATCTACGGTCAAACATGAGAAGTATAGATCCAAAACTCGAGAAAACTTCTTCCTCTCTAAGTATGCACTTATATGGAATAGGCTTCCCTCAAAAATACGCATGGCAAGTGGGTTACATGAGTTTGTTCAACTTCTTAATGATGCTCTCAGTTGCACGGACTCTTCTGCACTCGTGAACTCACTCGCACCCCGCTTTCATATTAATAGCTATGCATACACTTTAAACACAATGAACTCAGTGCTGCGTCTTATTTAGTTATTTTTACACTCCCAAGTAGCACTAATTTTTCTAGTTGAATATAAATCTCTTTAGTTTTTATTTGAAATAAACAGGTTACTCTATACACTAGGTCGATCGACACTGTTCAACTGTTAACTGGTTGATTAGAATGCACTCTACTCTCCTGGGCGCAACCTTATCAACACTTACAACTGTGTGAGTTCCACATTGCCTATTATCAATTATACTGTTCTCACTTACACGCTATTGACTTACCTTGGCCCCTTAGTGCTATCTATTGCTCAACTTTTAACCGTGATACTCTTTATATCTCCTGCTTAGCTAGTTAAGTACATCTCCCCCACTACATTCTAAATGCTTATATCTTGTTTGAAAATCCTTACTATTTCTCCATAACTTTTAACTGTATAGCATTGATGCCTAACCAATAGTTCATAAGTTGTAACAGCCAGACAGGTTTGTGAAAGGAACTTGCATAAATAGTGTTTCTCAACAGGATGTGAGACGTAGAGCACCAAGTAGAACTCACCAGTTTCTTTTAAACATTTAACATGAGCCTAACAACACAAAAGGAGGGTGGGTGGAGTTACTGACCAGCAAACATTGATGGTGTGGGCGATGACTTCAAACCACCCATGTTTGTGGGGCAGAACATTTTGTTTGCTTTCGGCTCTTTAGATTGATGAGACGACTAATCAGTAACACTGAGGTTGCTCTTATACGCTTGCTACTTCTGTGGTTTATGTTTCCAGAACTATGCTGAGGTCGCTATTCTGTCGAGACACCCGCAACATTCTTACTCAGGCGCTTACAGTATGACTTAGAGGTTGGCATTCAATAATAAAAATAAAAAAACAGTTAGACAGTGCGAGATTTTGTTCATCAAATTTTTATTTTTACAAACTCTACTCTTTCAACTAGAATTTCGATTTCAACGTACATAAATCCAGCTTCTTACTTCGACTTCTCTTCTGTCCACCTGACACTGCACAACTCTTCCTTCTTTTTGCTGTACTCCTTTATCTGTGTGTTATATTCTTATATTCCCATAATTTACTTTAATTTAAGTGGTCAGTATGAATTTTATCTTGACTTACTACTGTATTGACTACTTCAACATGACAGGTTAAGTAGTGCTTTGGTTATATATATTCACTTGCGACACTGCTGCCTTTTTCTGTCTCTCTCTTCTACTTTACAGAACCCCATTCACGGTGGGAAATCCTTGGCTACTCTACGGAACATGCACCCTATGTACATGACTGTCTGATCAAAGCTCGTATCAAGCGTGTTCCGTATGACTTTTCCCAACAAATTCACTATTTATCTCGGAAAATCGCCAAAAGAACCTATTGTGCACCTTCCTTCCTTATTTGTACTCTACTATTGAAAATGAGGCTGTACAATACTGTTTCTGTCAGTGACATGGTGTAAATACGCAATCAGAAACTGACTGTTTTACTGAATTTAACTGCTGTAACTTTACAGTAATTGTGAAAGCATTTGTGACAATTTGATCTAGCCTGTAAACTGGAGTGACTCTTGTTACGTAGTTATTTGAGAATAAATTTATGATTATTATTATTATCAATGACACGAATACATGTTATTCTGGATATCCTGGATAGATCCGATTCGTCCGACAGATGATATTTGGTTGCTATATCACACAGTGTTTCCAATTCCGAAAGAGTGTTCAAATTCACAGTCCAAATTCACGATTCCAGTCAGTGCGAACAATCCAATCGAAAAGGGAACAGATCAACATGGCTGTCACCAGTAGTAAGTATCAGCCTAAACAACATAATGCAGTTGAGAAAGAAACAGAAACTCAGTAAAGGCAGAATAAATAGAAACTATAATAGAAACTTAAAAAAATACAAATATTATCATCTCAGAATGGAATCGAACAGATTCACAAAATATACAACTGAAGGAATCAATAATGACCTAATACAAATATATACATGGATGGATTTTCGCAAACAAAGCCTTCAAAATCGATCCCACATACAGGTGCATCAAATACCAGCAAATTATGAAATTGGGAAGTTGGAAGAAGTGCTTGGTATTTTACGCCAAAAGCTGACGAATCTGACTGGGAACGACAGACCACAAAGATTGTCACGAATTATATCTAGTGACAAAAGCCAATCACGTTCAGCCCCCACGATATACTGGTATCACCAGATATACGGCAGAATAACTCGGAATTGTAGAACACCATGCACATTTGAAGTTAATACGACAGGGAAACGATCCCGTCGATTGTTGGTAGCCGATGTGACAGCTGACGTAACTCCTAAAATCGGAATTACATGTACTCAGTTTTTAGTTGACACAGAAGCAGAAATAAGCGTCGTGCTTCCCGAAAGCAATGAGCGACGTAATATTATTACGGCAATAACGCCTAAACTCCGCCAGTAGATCCTTCAGGGCTAATGCCGGTCCCAAACCCGGATAAGGGAGGAGGGTTGGACATGGGGTTGTCGACCCCATTTCGTCAAATCTAGCTTGCCAAAAAAATCGCTAACGAGAAAAATTAATTCAAACCATTTCAACTCTGCCGTGGGAGTCGTAAGAAGAATTATGACGTCGCATGATGAGCGCCGAGTTCCCTCGTAAGTCACGAGGCTGATGTTACTTTTGACAACCAGAGCTACAATTCTTTTAGGTACATGGAACGTTCGTACATTGTGGGAGACTGGAAATATATCTGGAACTCCAAACAACTTTCAAACAAAACCAAAATCAGGATTTTCAATACAAATGTCAAGACAGTTCTACTGTATGGAACGGAAACTTGGAGAACTACCAAAGCCATCATCCACAAGATACAAGTGTTTATTAACAGTTGTCTACGCAAAATACTTTGGATTCGTTGGCCTGACACCATCAGCAACAATGTGCTGTGGGAGAAAACAAACCAGATACCAGTGGAGGAGGAATTCAGGAAGAAGCGGTGGAAGTGGATAGGACACACATTACGAAAAGCACCTAACTGCCTCACAAGACAAGCCCTCACATGGAACCCTCAAGGCAGAAGAAAAAGAGGAAGGCTAAGTAACACATTACGACGAGAAATAGAGAAAGATATGATAGAAAGGAACAAAGATTGGACAGAACTGGAGAGGGAAGCCCAGGACAGAGTTGGTTGGAGAAGAGTGATGGGCGGACTATGCTCCATTGGGGTTAACAGGCGAAAGTAAGTAATTAAGCAAATAAGTTAAATATAAAAACACACGTAAGCATAAGATAACATTGGATCCTTGTATTGAAATACTCCATTTTTGCGGGAATTTTTCATCGCGAATGTATCCATTCCTAAATTTGGTATTGATTTCTTAAAGACGTTCCCCAACATCCTACCATTACGCAGAATCAAACTGCACCAGGAACCTGATTAGGGCTTTTTAAATTCGCAGCAGGAAAACCCAAGTAAGTGGGTGGGTAGTTTTTCACTTATCCTCATCACTAACTGAAAATGAGTTTTGACTAACTGATCTCCGGTTTGGTAATGTGACGGCTGCTAGTATCCAGAAACCCTACTGCCCTGAAACAAACGTTTCATTCAAATCCCGAGACATACAAACTCACAACCAACTGCCAACTGACTAGAATTAGACAGTCGAGTGGCTAGACCTCCATCCATTGGACATTACCGAACACCTGGAACCGTACCGAAAGAACAAGAATCGAGCGCGAAGAAATCAAATTGGTTTACACTAGCTCGTGAAAAAGATATTGGATATTGGATTGGATAGCACGTGAATCTGTTTGCGTCATTATTTCTTTTCCCATAAAACAATGACTAACACTTATTTATTATTCGTTTCATCACTGACCGCTTTCAAGAACAATCGTTTGAGTTTTAGAATTTTTCCGGAGGTTGTCTTACAGCATAGTCAGATTTTAGTCTGTAGAAATGTCGGATACTAGTTAGAGCACTCAACCTTTCAACAATAGGTTAAAGATATCGTCACCACGTTTTGACTTGATAATTCTAAATCAAGCATTGGTTAGGTTCTCTGTAATAAAAATAATATATTCGTAGTATCCCAACGAGTAAGAAGTGTAAAAATTCTAACGTCATGTGACTCAGTGAAAGTCACTTCGCTGGAGGATAAATAAAAAAATTAAATTCACCGAAGTTTAAATGGTACTATGTAACAAAGTAAAGATATTTTGTATAGTCGATCAAAAACTGGTCTCCCTAACTTAATGTCATGTCACTCCAGTGAAGATGATTCATTTAAGATACGCATGAGTGCTTGCGTAGATTAATGAGTTTGCAAAATGTAACATGATTGAGTTAAATTTGTATGTATGATGATCGTGTAAGATGTGAAAAGAATCACATATGGTCGTTTGGATAAATGGTCGAAGTTGGATGGACAGTAAGACGTTTTTTATTGAATGAAGTAAGATTTATTTGGAGAGTTTTTGCTACTTACTTTCTTTGTAGTTGGAAAAGTCTTTTTGTATTGGATATTTTCAATATGAACTTGATGATTATTGAACATAGCATGTACTGCTATTGTTGATTTATTTTAAAGTCTTTGAAGCCCTACAGGATTATTAGATGGTTTTTTGTGTATGTCAGATTTTCTTCGATTCGAGTCAAGATTTCACGAGGTGACTCTCCAATATAGAAGGAATAACAATAGACAGCTTAAATTACTGGCATAGTTGTGTTGAAGTAAAGGGGATTTTATCCTTTTTACGAACTAAAGCGCGAGACGAAAGTCACCGATGGTTAGAGACCTTGAACGACTTGGCTCAAAATCATTTGCAATGACGCAGATTCATCCACTCGTTGTGTTCTCTCTAATGCTAACCTTCTGAATTTCTCATAATCTCTATCATTCTCCTTCTAAATTTATCTCACTGAATTATTCTTCTCGAATCATATCTTCGCTCCCTAATCTTCTCGATTACTGCTAATATTTCTGCTATCGTTATCACTCTGACAGTTGCGTCTCTGTACTGATGTGGTATGGCAACCTGAACTGATGTACTTACGTACGAAGTTCTGCTTTGTACCTGTCTGTCTTGTAAAGTGTTAGCTCAGCACTTTAAGTGGCCTAACCATGGAGACGAAAATTTGTGATGTGTGACATTTTTAGCGAACTGCTGCACAGTACACTGGTCCTTTGGTTAGCAAACGGATATCTCGCCAACGCTATAAGTGACGCAGGTAGGCAAAAGCCAATCGAGCCTTCTCTATCCGTGGTGAGATTTCGTCAGTGACCAGGCCATCAGTGCTGATGAGATTCTCGAGATAAGTGAGGCGGTTGACACGCTCAACTACTTCACTACCTATTCGTGGCTTTCAAAGCTACGTATATTTTATAAAGAACACTTGACGTGCCCAGTGTCATTCATAGGAACAAACGTTGAATAGCTCGTAACTGTATACTTTTAAACATATTCACTTAGTAAATGCTATCTATGCATTGTTATCATTAAAAGAAGACAATTTGACCAATAAACATTATTGTTAACAATCTGGTTTCGAGGAAGTAAATCTGCATTTGTAAATATCACCGCTATCATAGCTTCATAATATTTTAAGAGATCATTTAGTTGTAAATCTTAATAAACATGTTCGATGCGTGTGTGTGTGTGTGTGTTAACATTTCTTTATTATTGCATATTTATCATATTGTACATATATGTTTACATTTTCTATTAGTAAAATAAAAACAACAATCTTTTTGTTAAATGCATATATATATATATATATATTTATATATATATATACACCATAGGCTACTGCTGGATATGATCGAAATATTCGAATATGGGTCTTGAAACAGTGTTATCGATATTTTAAAGAGATGCAACGGAGTTCTAGTAAGTCACCAGTTTTATAGTATAGATTCGTTTCTTTAATCTCTCTCGGAATTTTGGACGTCTTCTAAATCAAACTGATTATAGATATGATTGTATTGTAATTCAATTGACTGTCATGACCAACGTCATTAGTTGGTGTTTGACTTTAGTTAAAAATTAATGAAACAAAATAAAAATAGTACCACATGTATAAACGAACAATATTGTTTTCATTTAGATCGTCATCAGGCTTTACTCGAATATACGTGAATATATATATATATATATATATATATATATATATATATATATATATATATATGGCCTATGCTCCGTTGGGGGTAGCAGGCGTAAGGAACTAATCTATATGAGGTTGCCAAAGACCGTGGATCGATCATAGTTAGACATTAACAGCGTTAGGTACCTATTTTTCTTGTTCAGTTTGGTCTTGCCAACAACAGTTCTGTTATCTTGCTGCTACAGCAAAACATTTTGCATAACGCGTGAACTGAACTATGTAATTCAATTTACCGGAGAACTTACCACATCATATGTAACAATTTGACATTGCTTGTAAATCTGCTTGCCTATTGTAACTTATGAGATTATCGAGAATATATTATTATTATTATTCCATTTCGAAGGAAATGGTGTGAGATTTTAGTTCACATCAAAGTCACTCTTTGTGATTTGTACTTAACACGATTTGTGATATCGTGATAATCAGGTGCATTGGTTCTCTGATGTCGTTACAGATCAAATAGAATGTTCCTGCAACAGAAGTATGTATAGCCAACAACAGACTATTGGACTACAGAAGTATCCAATACATTTTTCCCTTGTTTTAATCACAACTGTGACGAGCCTTGGAAGCGTTCGCTGATCTTTCGCTTAAAGTAGAACCGGTTCATTTTGGCTGATGGCTTAGCTACAATACTGTGACATTTCACTGGCGCAACATACTCCTACACTATTTATAATCGATTAGTGAGTGCTTTTCTCACTGTTACTATATCTGAAAGCAACCTATCTGTCACCTCTAAAATCAGAGTCAACAAGAATGAAGGATAATCAACGTTATATTTTACAAATGACAATACAACCGCATTAATGAATCTCAAACGATAATATTCTTCCTATGGTAAGCTTTCATTAACCCAGTTTAATAATCTGTCTATATATAATTTTTGTGATCAACTCATTCCATTTGTGATACGTCCATACAGTATAAAACTTCTGTTAGCAGGATAAAGGTTTGATTAGAGCATGTTCAATGTATGATTACATTGGAGCACTCTGACTGCCACATTCTTAACTGATCAGTCCTAGGGGAGTACTGGAGAAGATTTGAGAATATCCTTCAGTGAAAATTACATACGAACTTTATTATTACTATGGTTTTTCCACATTCAACTCTGTTTCTTAGAATATAATTAATCACCTGATAAAGTTGTGTTCTGATTTGAGGAGAACTCGTTGAGCACTGTACAGTGATCGGAAAATATTCAGTAATAAGATAGCTGGATTGTACAACAATGAAAATTAACAACTTCAAAGAAATCCGATTCCTAGCTTTCACAGCTCTAATAATTGAGTTTCTTTCAAGTTTAATTTCACTAGTGTTTATTCTTATCATGATTAAAGAACAACATTACTCAAATAGCATTTATTATAACTGTTCATCATTATTAGTAATTTGTTGAAATAAAAACGAAACAAATTGAAAAAATATATGATACTTTATTGTAGAGATTATATCATTTAACGAATATCACAGAATCCATTTTTCTGAATGTCCGAAAGTACTGGTAATGGGAAATTATTTAACTTCCTAGTATTAACATCTTCAAATTCTTTAAATTCAGAAATGACCATCTGAAAAGGTACCTAAAATTATTAAATAAACGAAATTTCTCTAAAATTAATCAGCTTTTATTTGAGAATATATTTCTTATAATGCACATTGTTTTTTGTTGTGAAGTGAAATTTCGTTATCTGAATGTTGATAGAGACTTATGTGTTGTTTACATAAAGTTGTAGTGGTATGCTTTTACGAAGAGAACACAATTGCTGCGATGGAAACACTTATTATTGTAAACGATTATAACCATAACTGTTCTATTGTACTCCTTTTTGTTTAACTGTACTAAAGACCATAACTCGCGCGCCAAGCGTGTTACTCCCATTGCTCGTTTATCCATGGTGGTTGTTAGTTGCTGCTTCATTCTGGTCTTGATATCATTTCGATGTCACGAATCAATAGATCTTGTCATCCAGTCACAGTCTTCCTTTTGATTGTTGTTTCCAATCAACTGCTTTCAGTAATTATGATCGAAATGCTAATTGACTTAGTCAGATTCTGAAGTACCATACTACCAATAGAAAGAATCATGATGTAAAGTATGAAATAATAATTGGACACTTCTTTATGTTCCTTTAAAAATCCTAGTGTAATAAACAAAAGGATTTAATGAAATACACTGTACTGAAATAATGACTGGTTTAACTTGCCATAGATTGTACAAACGACTCCTAAAATCAAAATGAATGATGATAGAATTAATTCTTGAAAAATTATGATTAAATTTCTCTAATGCGATGTAGTATTAGTTTGAAAGCTTTGCTTAAAGCTAAAAGGAATAGTGAAAATTTATTCAGTCGTAACCCAAGAAATCCAAAGAGCATGTCTTTCTCAAAAATTGTGTTTTATTCAAAAATATACCAGTTTTGTTGAAACTGATTCAAATGGTAAGTGTCAAACATAAGTATATACGTAAGTAGAGAAAGCCGATTGAAATATACATAGTTATGGCAATACCATGAAATTTCATACTTCTCCCTGAAGACTGTGATTTAAAATATACAGTTAACAATGAGATCAAAATAGATCACTGACGAATGTTAACGCCAACACAAAGTTGCTGTGTTTAAACAAGCATTTAATTAATTTGCGAAAGTGGAAATAACTGTTGTTAGGATTGCGAAAAGGTGTAATAATCACAATGAATGCAGGTTAATACTTTACAAAACAAACAAACGTGATTTACACTGTTTGTTTATAAAGCACTAGGAATTGAACCGTTGACTAAACTTTTAAGTAATAGAATCAAGTGGTACACAGATAATGCACAGGTAATCATCAGTACATCATCCTACTTGTCGTTGTCTGAGTCAGAAAGACGACTGTGTAACAACCTTCAACGAGCATATACTTTCACAGTTTTCCAGTTACAGACTTCTAATCATATATTAGTCTTCTCACATTCATAGCCGATTGAGCATGCATAGAGGAAGTGAGTTATCTCGACTGGAAGTCGTGGATCGGAACAGCAAATCATTTTTAAATTATTTTGATTCAAGAAAAAATCAACAAACGTATATCAAACTGAAAATTCAAACTAAACACACTGCCTTGTTGGAAAACGATAACTTATTAGTTGTTGGCACCAAACACTAATTAGAAATCACCACAGTATTTAGTTACTCAGCTTAATGATGACATTAGACATATGGTCAACACCGTGCAACTGGATGATGTATGGATCGTCAGCTAATTTTAAGATTGTTCTTATTCGAAAATAGAATCAACCGACGAACAAATAAAGTTCAGCTAGCAGTAAAAGCTTTTCGACCAATTATAGGAATTCTAACAAACCGATAGTTTTGAACCAGTACTGAATTTTCAAAGCTTAGTAGCTGACCTGATAATATAATTGAGCGAGAGTTTATTCACCGATCCAGATAAAACAGCGTAATATTATTTATGTTCTAGTATCGAAATAGTATAGTAGAAGTGACTAATGTGTTGTTACAAATAGTTAGATAAAATTAGATTTTTGAAAAATTATTATTATTCTCTCTGTAAGAATTCTTAAATTCAATTTCTTTCTCATGTAACATTCATCCAACATACGATTAACACCTTATACATAGATAAGTTTGCATATGTAGTGATCTTTGCCAAAACTAATTTACACGTCACTAAAAGAAATAATATTTTTACTACCTATCCACCCCATAAAAAAAACGTATAAAAGTCATAAAATCTTTTTGAAATTAAAAAAACCCTAATTTCATGAATACAGTGATCATTGTTCAATGATCAACAGCAGAAATAAATCAAATAAACTCACTTTTTAGTCGCTGGATGAAATTCTAACATGACAAAACAGAATATGATTTTAAATTACAGTAAAAAAATATTCAACCATTTATTTTACCATGATCTGAATCCCTTTTCCATTTTAATTTTGTATCAGGTACTTGTTGCTTTTCATCTAATTTTTTTTTGTATATAGGCGCATAGAATTTACATTTGTCTCCTATGAATGTCATTTCGTCTAATTTCCCTCTTGTGATCATTAGATTATGTTAATTTATTCGATTAGTTTTAGGAAATACCACAATAACATTTGGTTTGAAAAAAAAAACAAGAAATGTCATAGTGCATAGTTGTTGTCAATAAGTTCTTTATCAGGCTTTGGATTTTGATAGTAAATAACATGGGTATGGAGCTTTGATAAGTGAATTTTTCAAAAAAGAAACAAAGTTGCCCTGACTGAAATGACTTTATATTGCAAAATTATACTGTGAATAATAATTAACTTGTAAATTAACCCAAGCGATCTGATAACATTTTCCTAATTATCCATTGTTATTCATTAAAACTTTGTTCATAGATCAACAACAATGAGTACAAAAGTTAGTTTACGAAAATAAAATTCGCTTATGGTGTGCCACATTAAGAAAGAAATTCGGATAGTTTGGAAAGGAGAAATGCTCATTTCTATTATTCAATTCACTGAAACTATACAATTGTCTTTAATTCGTATTTTAACAGGTCTATTGTAAAATGGTTCGATAGTTAATTGCTTAAAAAAGTGATAGTCAGTGTTTTGAAGCATCAGAAATAGGTTTATGTAATCGATTGAAAGGTAAAATCAAGATATACAATTAATGAATCAGTTAAAAATAACAGAGAACTAATTCTAAAATTAAAAGGAGCTTATTGATATGTTTGTTTATGTTTCTTATTGAGATAAAGATATAAAACGATAACTTGGATAGGTTGTGCTTTGAACACAAAAAATCCGTTTGTAAATAACCAGTTTCCTAAATGTTTATTCTTTTACATTGAAGATTTTACTAACAATCAAAGACATAGACCTAAATTAATAAAAAAATTTCCATTTCTGCCTTAAAAAAAACAGAAAACAAGGAATTTTCTTATCTAGAAAATTTTAATCAATTTGCAAATTTCTAAACATAAGACATCACCAGCTTTAAAGTGAATTTATTTTTAATGAATTCAGAGTTATGTGTAAATGTTAAAATGAAATAATTAGAGGTATTGGAAGATCACGAACTAACTTAAACTAAACAAATTAAGAAAGCAAAGTAACACTCCACATCTGTTTCATGCAGTTACTGAACTTCTTAGCAGTGTTCATCGACAGTGTGAAGCAGGTACTCATCGAAGATAATGAGAGATGTGTTATCAATGTCCCAAACCGATTTAAATTTGATGCATAAACTAATGAATCCCAGCTCAGTGGTTCAAAGGTTAAGCTGTCAGCAGGAGACGTGAAATTTCTGGGTTGGATCCCGACAGTGTTCCTCGAGGCATATTTCTAAGAAGCCTTATACTAGAACGAGACAGTTATCTAGTGCTTTCAGATTTCCTGTGTTTTTCTATGTCACTTCATTCTGTGATCAGAGCAACACAGTTAAATTAAATAAACTTAGATTTAACAAATGTAGAAACAGATAACATATATACGTATGTATCTGATCTTTTTATAATCGAAATGGCCATTGGACTATTAGGTTGACTAAGTTAGGACAAGTGATTAATTAAATCTTTCCTTTTTCTGTATAAATTTGGTTTTTAATTGACTTTTCAATCGATTCTTCTGTCTAAATGAGTCAAAGTCTGATTACTACTGACTGACAAAGTATTCGTTACATAGTAGTTGATTAATTAATGTCAGCTTCATAATTTATTATAACCAAATGGACTAATATAGAACTGTGAATAGCTTCAACTGTGTAATAGGTCAATGTTTAACGTTAAGAAAATTCATTTCCTCATAACAACAATATAAACCGGAATGAAAACCTGCTCAACATTTCTAAGCTACTTATTTTTAAAAATTTTATATTTGGCACCAAAATGTATCATTTTATATATTTTTTTGTTGAATAACAATTCATGAATCTAAGTAATAATGAGAAGTCTTTGAGTGAAATCATCACATCAGTCAATTTACATCTGCTGCATTTTTTGTTTAAAGAAACTAGAGACAATCACCATAGAATTTATGCATCAGATAGATATCTATTATACAATGGACAGAGACAACATGGTGACTGGACTAGTTGTGAATAAGAATGACAGCAAATCTCTGTTTGAAAATATTTACAAGTCCAATATATATGAAATAGGAATTTCTTGCAATATTGTATATTTTTCAATCGTGAGATATTTTGTGATTCAGTGTAATGTGATCAAAGTTGTTTGGATTGTGAATGAAATAATTTAATGATTTTCCCCTGAACCACTAAAACTAGTAGTGATTTAGTCCATTTACCAATGTATTCTACAGAGAAGTGACTTACACTGAGTAAAGAAATTTAGGAGTACTATAGATACACTACTTTATAATCTAATCAGTAATTAATTCATTCGAAATTACTAACTATGACCTTGGTAGTAAATATGCCAACTAACCTTCTTCACTGAACAAATCAAAAACTTAAAAAATGGAGAAGAACAAATAGGCAATTTACAAATTAGAATAAGTGAATTGTATTAAAAGTTTGTTAATCTTTTGTCTTTTTAGATATTTTATCAACAAATATTGACAAGTGATTTGATAGCTCAAGTTAAATTGATATCAACCTCAGTTTAGCAACCATTTCCTGTTAACTAACACCGTTGACAATTAGTCGAAAAACATTTCTACTACATATCTATCTGAAATCTACTTACATATTTCAGGTGATTCAAATTTTTAACCGGTGTAGTTTAAACATGTAAAGGATGAAACAGTCACCACCAGTGATATTGATTGATCTTCGTAGTGTATCATGAAATGAATATAGCTTAAAGAATATAACGTTTTCTGATAATCCATTGGTTTGATGATTAATCGCTGACCAAAAGACCGAAATACACCACAAAAGTTTAATACGGTCTATCTTGAGGATTCTGGAAAACTCATCGAATTCAAGGTAGCTCTCAACATTAGACTCCAGGCTTTTCACGATCTGCTCAGTGGAAATGAAAATACCATGGAGAACATCTGGAATGGGATCGGTCAGCCTATCATGAGCTTCTGAAGCACAAAGGCCACCATAACAAGGAATGGATCACTGTTGATACTCTACTCCGGATAAGATTCAAGAAAGAAAGAACAGGAAGGCAAAAATCAATATCAGCTGAACAAGAACAGAGAAAGCCAAGGCACATGCTGAATACACAGAAGAAAACAAGCAAGTGAAGAGGAGCATCAGAGTCGATAAACATAAACATGTGGAAGATCTTGCGATGACCTCGGGAAGGCTGAAAGAGAAAGAACTTGAGACATTTATACGATACAACAAAGAAACTATCGGAAATCAGAACGACCAGCGAACGGCAAAGAAGGCAAAGAAATCACCAACATTGAAGAGCAGCGTAACAAGCGGGTAGAGCACTTTGAGGAACTTCCAACGACCAACACCAATGAACTCACTCAAAATTGAACCCGCATCCACGGACCTCACAATCCATTTTCTCCCACCAAAATTGAAGAGATTAGCGTGGTCATCAGCAAAATCAAGAGCGGTAAATCAGTGGGTTCAGACAACATTCTCGCTGGTGCATTGACAAGACACGTGACAGCGATTGCAAAGGTACTCAAAATTCTCGCCAACAAGATTTGGGATAAAGAACAATGGCCGACAGACTGGAAGGAGGATACTGATATGCCTGAATGCTAGTACGAGTTCACCTTACTCCGTAAACGGCACGAAGGTCAACGATACAGTGACACAATGGACTATTCTAATCAGTTGTCCTAGGCCCTGCTTACTAGATCAAGAAGTCTTGATAAGGCAAAGAGAATGTATTATGTAAGCACACAGAAAATACGAGGTGTCTAAACACACAAATCAAGCTTATTTATAAATGACAGATACGCTGTAGGGATAGCCAGAAAATAGCGTTCTAATATAATCCATCAACCAAGGATTTTCCGAAGGGGAAGTGTAAGTTTGAGGTGAACTAAGCATCTCTGGCGCGAAAGCGTGGAAATTCAAAATTACAGAATAAAATTACAAAATTAGGACCTTCCCAAGTGAGTTCTGGGGATATAACGTCACTAGCAGATGCCTGATCAAAATACCAAAGAAAGGTGATCTCAGAAATTGTGAGAACTACAAAATCATCAGTCTTCTCTATACTAGACAAAGTCTTTAACAGGGTGTTATTAAACAGAATTAAGGAATACGTAGACCTATGGAGCAAAACCTTCAAGAACTACGAAATCCATTATCCAGAAAATACAATTGTTCATTAACAGTTGACTACGCAAAGTACTAGTTATCCGTTTCTTAGATACAACTAGCGACAATCTACTGAGGGAAAAGGAACAAAGGAAAGTCAAATAAAACACATTATACCGAGAAATGGAGACAAACATTAGATGAATGAACGAAAATTGGACAGAACTGGAAAAGAAGACCCTGAAGATTGAAGAATGCTGGTCGACAGCCTATGATCCACTGGGGCTAACAGGAGAAAGTAATTAAAAGGCCTGAATGTCCTAGGTATGAGCCGTAATATTTCTGTGGATGTTTACAGGTGAACAGCCCCATACTAAGTTGAAGCGGTTATCTACTGTCCCATAATTTTCATCGATAGACCAGATGAAATTAATCTTCGGAAAATATCACTTTCAGATGATTCTATCTACCTTCAACTATCAAAACATACAGTCTGGTTACTTAGTATCATGAACAATACTTCTATTCGAATAACCTTAATTTTTTGCAGAGATATTGTGTATGTATGTCAAACGAATAGATAATCACAATTTACATTAGGATTATATCATTTAACAGATCAAGGAAGCATAGTAAAACATATTTGGCAGATACAAAGCAATAAACCTATGAAATTAATAGAAACAATTTCCAATTTCTTATATCTTGCAAAGTCAAAGCTAATAAATTACTTAATGACATGATATCAATTGAAATAGGATGTCAAAAAATACTTCATAAATTTTATATTCCATTGTAAGCTATAAAATTTATATTTTTTAATAGTTTCAGTTATTTTTTGTTCAGTATTTTATTCTGATATTCGTCAAGAAAAGAAGAAACAAAAAACATTTCAAACTCACATCGATTAAAAGCTTCTATTTCATTTTATGTATGTAAAGAGAGTGAATTAAATTAAAAATAGTAATTTATGTAATTAAAAGTTAAGAAATTAGTGTTATAATTAAAAAATATATACAATTTAATATCAAAAATGCCAGTCATTGAAATAAAATTCAATTGTTGATTAACTAGTATGTTCTTTACTTTAGCTATATATTTTGGAATTCTACAGTGACAAGCAATTTTAAGGTATATGAACCAAAAAAAAGGTTTCTAAAAACGAATTAAACCAGTAGTCTACTGCTTCGTGTTTCTTATTAGTGAATGATTCACTGGATGAGCTAAACACTAAACATTTTCACAACTCTTGACATGATCATCATTTACACGGTGACATTATTCCTTTACATATGAAGTGTACCGTCCAGTTTAAAGTAAAATTCACAATAGGATTCATTTACTACACTCTCTTCAGATGTCATAATCAAATTACGTTTAATAATTCAACTTAAATTAATAGTTTCATAACTCTTAATAATTTAATTCATTAGATACATATAGCCCGACAAACTTTTGATAACTTCTGCCGCAGACAACTCATATGAACCATCTTTCTTGTTTGCTAATGAAAGATAAGCTTCCTATGTGACAGTTTAATCAGTATTAATGTACAGCCGTGAAGCACGACCAAAGATATCTTCACTTATAATGTGGTCAGTAAATTTCGGGTTAGATATAGGATTCTAGATAGAAACAAGGATGTATGACATAAATTCCAATCTCTATTTAGTGAGTGTGTAATGGGAATAAGCTTAAGATGAGGTTGGAAATACGTACCAATGCTAAAAACTATTCATTACTAGTCTCAACCGTTTGAATCTTCATAAAGTTTTCAAAAACATAATTAACGATTACAGATGTAAATGTTTACATTTAGACTGAAAGTTATTTTGTTTGAATGCAATAAATATTCGCTTACTTTTCATAAATGAATCTATGGAATAATCATATTGACAAAAAAGAGAACGTTATATTGTGTATAAGAATATGATTGTTTAGCCTAGAAAAGATATAACTTAATGAAATAACACAATACTCCCTGGACAATACAACATGTGATGATACAGTGAGCTTCATTTTTATTAAGATCCAGATCAAAATCAACACAAAATAATTTAACAAATAACATATCAATCCATTGCCTAATTCAAAGAATTTTATCTAAGATATTAGTGAGAAAATATCGTATAGCATATTGATTGCAACCAAAATTGACATAAAATGTGAAAAACCTAAACCATTTGATGAAAAATGAAGTAATTCAATTCAGAATAACAAATGATTGCCGATTTTCACATTGAAAAACTAAACAAAAGACATTCTACAGCACACTCCTACACATACACACACACATAAAAAATGAACAAACAAGCATAAACATGAACCAAGCAATTCAACTGACCAGACCATTTATATCAACAATACCGAACAAAATCAATTACATGTAGTACCTTCTTTCTTAACGACCGGTTTCGGCATCCAAATCTCCAGAACTAAGAAGAGAAAACAAAATTCAATTTCACAAGAATTGATCTGTTATAAGATATTTACAGTGAGAGTATTCAGGTTTATAAAATAGATGTATATATTTTTTGGTATGATAAATAAGACATTAGTCACTGATACAAAACCAATCGTTTAGCGTAATCGATGAAAAGAAGATTGTCAGTACTCACAATAACTAATCGACAATTACGAAATAAGTGTCATAAATTTACAACACAGATAAAACAAACGGTGAAAAATTGCCAACATTCGACCCATAATATAAAAATGTAGCAACGATCTCTTCAGCAAAACTAAACCAAACATGATGTCATGAAAACAACCTTGAACACTAATTACCATTGATCGATGATGAAAATAACCATAGTTAGAATATGAACTTCGAGGAAATCCCGAAGTACCATAGCATTGGCCAACAAGTTTACGATCATACATTTTCAATGATAATTTTTAAAATACATTGTACACTACACTCACATGGACCATGATGAATCA
>OX103972.1:29690760-29707322 GCA_944470395.2 Schistosoma turkestanicum
GATCATTTAGATCAATAAATAAACTGCTGTTTTATTTGAATTGTATCGTACTGCTCTTATTTGTCCTATAAATCACTTGCATAAGATTTGATAATACTATCATAGTGAAGTAAATGGAGTTTAATTTTCTGAGGTTAGCAGACTCATCTCTCCAGACTTTTGTTTATCCCCGAAGCGAAACATTTTTAACATTGGCTAGTGTACTAAAATTTAAAGATATAGGTTAAAGGATCAGATATGATATGCCTAACAGTATGGTTTGACCCAAGAAAATTTATAAAAGCAGGTAGATCTATTTATATTATGAACTCACTGATGCGATCTAATGTAACAGTTCCATTAACAGATGGAAACGGTCCAGTGCTCTAAAATAAGGAGTGTTAAAGAATACCAATATAAATATAGGCGAAATATGTCATTGAGCAATGTCTTGAAAACCTACTCACTGCAATTAAGTATTATTTGACAAAAAAGAAATGATCCAAACACGGACTATCGTTCCTACAAACTCGAAACCGAACTAATTTTGCTCAAATCACTTCAAACATGGTTAACTGTAACTTGGAAAACTGATGTGGTGAAAGGTACTCACAAGGTGGCATATAAGTAGTATGTAGCCAAGTGTTGCCTAGAAGTTGCTAACAAAGAGGAATGTCTGGAGATCAAAATGCATGGTGCGATCATAGTGTATTATAAGCCAGAATAAATACAAAAGAAAAAAGGTAAAAACCTGCTCGTATTGCAAATGGATGTTTCAAGATTATGTGTACAAATATAGATATTTCATACGTTCTTGACTCCTTTGTACGTTATATTAGTACAAACCCCGGAACTTTTTTAAAGCCAAAGCACTCTGTGATGAACAATGATAGGAACCAGTTATTAAAACGAGAGTGCATGGGATATAACTCTAGTGCGCCATCTATGGTTTGCAGATGAATGCTCGAGCCGATAAGCCACTGCTCCACAAGATATCAAACAACTCTTAATGAAGTTGAAAAGGATATAGAAAATCTGAAGCGACAGAGAGCAGCAGGCCCTGGTAAGCTTACCCCGGAAATTTTAAAGATGGTAGTCTAGTGATAGCAGTTAGATTGACTTAGATTTTAGGTAGAACCAGGGAAGTGAACATAATCCCATCCAACTGGTCTCAATTACTGATAGTTCCAGTTTACGAAAAAGGACAAAATTCTTCCAGCGACGATCAAAGAGGGATCAGTTTAATCAGTAAAATGTCTAAAATACTGGCTTCAGTAATAGCCAGACGCCTAACTAGAGCTCGTGAAGAGAAGGCTCAAGAAAACCAGGCTGATTTCAGGTCTGGATGGGTTGTATAGACCACATAATAACATTACGACAGGTGCTGGAACATAGATACGCATTTCGGCGTACCACAACAATAGTATTTCTCAATCTTAAGGCAGCATTTTAATTTGTTGATGGTGAGGTTCTACGGCAGTATTCATCACTGAAAGAAGTACCAGAAAAATATATAAACCTTATACAGGCTCTCTACTCGAACACTACAGGTCGAGTTAGAGCTTATGGCGATCTGTTGTCGGAATTAAGTACTTCAAGTGGCGTTCACCAGGGCAGGCAACTTTCTCCATTCTTGTATCATTGACGCGCTATTAGATACGACACTTTCATCATCTGACTATTCAGAAGTCACACTTTCACCGGGTGATTTGTTTGTTGACTTAGAATATGCCAATGACAGAGTTCTACTAGGTGAAGACGCTGAAAAATGCAGTCTCGTGACCACCCTAAGCAACAATGCAGGCATACTTGGGATGCGGTTTTCCAACCTAGAAATGCAAAATGCTGCTACCTGAAAAGGAAAGTGGATTAGTTTTCGTGTTATAGACCTGGGAGCGAGACCACAGAGCCCAAGGCACAACTGTTTGAGGCCGGTCCCACACGACCTTTCTTATGGGAATTTTGTAAAGTGTTAGCTCAAAACTTCAAAAGGCCGTAGCGTCGATGATGAAAATCCGTGAGGTACAGTGAGGTGTGACATTTTAAGTGTCGACCGTTTCTAGCTCCTTCCTTCCTTCCTTGTGAGAAGGCAGCATCACTGTAGATGCTGGATGCCCGAGGGAAACGCCCTACTGAAGTCACAACCCCTCTAAAGTCAGTAGTACGACTTCGCCCTCACGTTTCCAGTTACGGCTTATAATCTTACCGTTCTCCAAGTGACCTGTCTGTCATGGTAGGACCTATAGAAACATATATTCCAGCCAATATAGCTCGGTTGGGTCATTACGATAGGCAAGCCCGACCATCAGGTCCAAGTAGCAGCTATAGACGGGAGTAATAGGGAATTAGGTAGTTGAACGTTTTGACTACTCCCCTTATCTTGAAAGACTCATCAGTGCTGATGGCCTGGTGACTGACGAAATATCAGCAGGGATACAGAAGGCCCGATTGGCTGTTGCGAACTTGAGTCACTTCTACGTTGTAACTGACTGCTTATAGTTATTGTTCGTTTAAACCCAATTTAACTGACTGACTGAGTATGGTTTGGCGAAATAAGTTGAATAAACCACAATCTTCTAGATTGTGTTCATCATTTTGTTTCGTTCTCTCTTAAAAAGTTTATTTGTTGTTTCGACTCAGTCAGCTGGCAACAACGTAGAAATTGGCATTTGACATGTACGACGGGAAACAGTATGTTTATAAACCACCAACACACTGGTAGCTTACTTGTAAAATGGTTTTTTGATATGTTCTGTCCCTTATTTCATCAACGAAATAAAATAAAAAACAGCTCTGTAGACAAAAACATTAACTCACCATCATATACTCAAAGACTAAGTTGAATAAAACTTACATGTTGTTTAGCCGCACCTAGAGACCAAGATTTGACATAATCCAAGAGGTGTTTAGCGTCTGTATTTCTACTTGATACTTCAGGTGCTGAAGATACTGCTTGTGACCTGAGAAGTTGAAAGACCGGAAGGTCTGCACGCTCAATTAAATTACAGTCTGTAACTTCATTCGTAATAAAATGTGTATGTCCACACACTGTTGGAGTAACAGTGGGTCCTGAATTCGAACAACCACATATGCTAACATCCATAGGAGATCTAAACGCACACTCATTGGGATACCTTAATGACCCGTTGTCACTGAAAATAGTCTGTGTTTGTGCAAACTGTGTTTCTGATAATTTTTTCTTAGTACCGTCAGTAACCAGTAAGTTCAGATGATTATTTATAGATGACTCCTGAACATTAACGTATTTCAACAAACCTGAAAGCAAAGATTAGTAGAAAGGAAACTAAAACTTAAAGGATAGCTTATGAGAACAATCAGATACTACGTCATTAGGCTACTGATCATTAATTCTACACTTTTGAAACAGTAATACTAAATAATTTAGCTGAAATTATTATAACTATCTAACTAACGAAAACAGTTGGTGAAATATTTTTACAGATTTGGTGTTTAACTTGTCACGATCTCTTTACTTGTAGTTTGACTTAAGAAAATGGAGTAGGAATCGAATCTTCAAAAGTCGTTTATAATTTCTGTCGTAAAAATGAAATCACTCTACTGGAGAAAGGATTAAATTTCAATTTACAAAGAAAGTGACTCAATTATATTAATAGTGATCAAAAAACTGCCACGAAAAGAATCTTATTTACTACGTCAAAAAACACCATATTTTAACTAAACAAGAGCTCAAGTCTCAAATTTCGACAGTATTGAGAGCTCTACACTCACATCAATAAGACAGAAATATTATGATCGCAAAAGCTGATAAAGGCAATACAACGGTAGTCATGAATAAAAAGGATTATGATACTAAAGCTTATGAACATCTATCAACAGGACCGTATCAAAATATTGGTCTAGTAAAACTTCAAATAGTCAAAAATAAAATAAAATCAGAAACAAATCAACTTTTTAAAGAACTAAAACCACTTATTGGCGTCTCTTTCTAGTTTGTTGTATATCCCAAATCATGCACAACATCACGCTTTTATGTGTTCCCAAAATACATAAGCCAGATATCCCACTAGGACCTATGTCGCATTGAATGAAACCATCGCAATCTATATCGTATCTTAAAACACTAGTATTCCTATTAATAAATGCTTATACTTAATTAGTGAAAAATTATACTTTGCCCGGTAGATGTCTTCAACGTACCAGTTTACTCATAAAATTCCTAAATCCATGTTAAAACTCAACTTCGTTCATCTTTAACGGGACGCTATACAGATAAACGAACGGAGGAACAATAGAATCACGTGTTTCTAATTGTAGCCGATCCTGTGCCAAATATAGAGTCAAACATTTCCGCCAATGGCATTAAAACATGAATTGAGTTTAGATATGTGGAGAAAACTTGTCGTCATGAAACCGACTTTCGTGCCAACATTCTCTTAACTGCCCGACCGTAGCTGCTACCTTGACGTGATGGTCTGGCTTGCCTATCGTATTGACCCAACCGAGCTACTTATCTTTCTATATGTCCTACCATGTTAAACAAGTCGATTGGAAAACCGCAAGACTAAAAGCAGCAACTTAACATCTGACGGCTAAGTCGTACTGCTGACAGCAGAAGGGGTGTGACTGAAGTAAGGTGTTTCCCTGCGACATCCAGCATCTGCATCGATGCTGCCTTCTCACTAGGAAGGAAGGGGTTAGAATAGGTCGAGAGTATCAACCGCATCACTTAACTCGAGAATCTCACCAGTGCTGATAGCCTGGTCACTGACGAAATCTCACCACGGATACAGAAGGCTCGATTGGCTTTTGCCTACCTGCTTCACTTATGGTGTTGGCGAGATATCCGTTTGCTAACCAAAGGACCAGTGTACTGTGCAGCAGTTCGCTAAAAATGTCACACATCACAAATTTTCGTCTCCATGGTTAGGCCACTTAAAGTGCTGAGCCAACACTTTACAAGACAGACAGGTACAACGCAGAACTTCATACGTAAGTACATCAGTTCAGGTTGTCATACCACATCAGTACAGAGACGCAACTGTCAGAGTGATAACGATAGCAGAAATATTAGCAGTAATCGAGAAGAATAATTCAGTGAGATAAATTTAGGAGGAGAATGATAGAGATTATGAGAAATTCAGAAGGTTAGCATTAGAGAGAACACAACGAGTGGATGAATCTGCGTTATTGCAAATGATTTTGAGCCAAGTCGTTCAAGGTCTCTAACCATCGGTGACTTTCGTCTCGCGCTTTAGTTCGTAAAAAGGATAAAATCCCCTTTACTTCAACACAACTATGCCAGTAATTTAAGGTGTCTATTGTTATGCCTTCTATATTGGAGAGTCACCTCGTGAAATCTTGACTCGAATCGAAGAAAATCTGACATACACAAAAAACCATCTAATAATCCTGTAGGGCTTCAAAGACTTTAAAATAAATCAACAATAGCAGTACATGCTATGTTCAATAATCATCAAGTTCATATTGAAAATATCCAATACAAAAAGGCTTTTCCAACTACAAAGAAAAGTAAGTAGCAAAAACTCTCCAAATAAATCTTACTTCATTTAATATAAAACGTCTTACTGTCCATACAACTTCCACCATTTATCCAAACGACCATATATGATTCTTTTCACATCTTACACGATCATACATACAAATTTAACTCAATCATGTTACATTTTGCAAACTCATTAATCTACGCAAGCACTCATGCGTATCTTAAATGAATCATCTTCACTGGAGTGACATGACATTAAGTTAGGGAGACCAGTTTTTGATCGACTATACAAAATATCTTTACTTTGTTACATAGTACCATTTAAACTTCAGTGAATTTAATTTTCTTATTTATCCTCCAGCGAAGTGACTTTCACTGAGTCACAAGACGTTAGCATTTTTAAACTTCTTACTCGTTGGGATACTACGAATATATTATTTTTATTACAGAGAACCTAACCAATGCTCGATTTAGAATTATCAAGTCAAAACGTGGTGACGATATCTTTAACCTATTGTTGAAAGGTTGAGTGCTCTAACTAGTATCCGACATTTCTACAGACTAAAATCTGACTATGCTGTAAGACAACCTCCGGAAAAATTCTAAAACTCAAACGATTGTTCTTGAAAGCAGTCACTGATGAGACGAATAATAAATAAGTGTTAGTCATTGTTTTATGGGAAAAGAAATAATGACGCAAACAGATTCACGTGCTATCCAATAACTGAAGTCAAAACTCATTTTCAGTTAGTGATGAGGATAAGTGAAAAACTACCCACCCACTTACTTGGGTTTTCCTGCTGCGAATTTAAAAAGCCAAAATCAGGTTCGTGGTGCAGTTTGATTCTGCGTAATAACTCTTGGTCTGAAATGAACTCATCTTTCCCGCCTGGAAGATTTACGACTCCAATTTCGGACTGATATGATGTCTTGATTGTTGGAGAGATCGGACTGCAAACATTTTGCGGCAGGACCTGTGTTTAGACGTTAAAGAAATATTCACTGAAAATACATTTGTAAAATATAAATAGGAAAGAACCGTACATCAAACAATCAAACAAAAGCATCACTGAACTTGTATATATTACCAGAAAGATTTAAATAGCCATACTGACTCAGCATCTTGCTGGTTCTTCAGGTACCAAACTTCCACTATTCACGTTTAGAGAAGCAATGCACAATAAGCAGCTATTATAAAAGTATCATAACAAATTTAACAGCCTAAAGTTTGAATCGAAACGTATGGACAGAAACAACGAAGACTAACCACGTGTATGTGAAGAATCGTCAACTACTCATAAAATGGTAACGTACTTTGAAACTAAAGGGGAGACTATCATTTGTGAACGACTTTTGGGCGATATTAAAGTGGCTCTGAAAAACTTCAACCAATTACGAGTATCGAGAATTAAAGATTAGTATGAGGGGTATAAATCGGAAGTTCACCTACAAGGTTAGCGTTAGAGTAAGAGATTTCATCCCAAACTAGCAAGAGCGATAACGCTAAAATGTTATTTAGCTACACAGATCGATCGATGCGGTTTTCCCCTCGAAATGCAAAATGTTGCTTCAAGATTGGGTTTCATCGGCACCTGAACTAGTGATAGGGAGTGAAGTAGTCGAACGTGTAGACCACTTCACTTAACTCGAGAATCTCATCAGTGCTGATAGCCTGGTCACTCACGAAATCTCACCACGGATACAGAAGCCTCGATTGGCTTTTGCCTACCTGCGTCACTAATGGCGTTGGCGAGATATCCGTTTGCCAACCAAAGGACCAGTGTACTGTGCAGCGGTTCGCTCTGTCTTACTTTATGGCTGTGAAACATGGCCAGTGAGAGTAGAAGATATTCATAGGTTACTGGTTTTCGATCATAGGTGTCTCCGAAGCATTGCTCGTATATCGTGGGACACCCGAGTGAGCAACGCTGTTATCAGGAATCGGGTGCTAGGTAAGAATGGCAGATCAATAGATGAAGTGGTGAAACTTCATCAGTTGAGGTGGTCGGGACATGTGCTGGGTATGCCTAACCACCGACTGCCTCGTCGAGCTTTGTTTTGTAGTTTAGGAATAGGTTGGAAGAAAGTTAGGGGGGCCAAACCAAAACATGGCATAAATCCATGAAGTCATTGACGAGTGGACTGAGCCATGTCGGTAATTGTCGACTACCTGGTTGGTATCCGCGAGATGATAATAATCGATGGTTAGAGACCTTGAATGACATGGCTCAAAATCGTTCGCAATGGCGCCAGGGCATTTATTATTTGTGTTCTCTCAAATCCTAATCTTCTGGATTCTTCAACACCTCTAGTTTTGACTTTCGAAACTTTTCTCACTGAATAATGTTTCTTGAATATCTTCTAATCCTAACCTCTCCGATTACTTCTAATACCCTTACTACCTCTTCTACTATTGGATTTGAATTGACAATTACATCTCTGTGCTGATGTGGTATGGCGACATGAACTGATGTACTTAAGTACGAAGTTCCACGTTGCAACTGACTGACTAACTGACACAGATCGATCCATTACGCACGAAACCCAAACGTGTCTGAGATCTGGCTGATACATCAACAAATTACAGACTTACCTACGGAGGTAAGCAACACAAGAAAAAATTGGATCATTAAGTCAGTTTTAAGGGTACACCTTTACTTATTGCAAGTCAGATGAGTACACGAATATCAGATCCTATTTCGGCTGACAGACGTAAAAAAACTGTCAATAATATCGTTTGCAAACTATGAAAGAAAAATGCTAATATCTTGCATTCACCTCATCCATAGTCTCCAAACTATTGATTCCAGATGCATGTCCAAGAGAATATGACTTTTCCAAAAGATTCCTCTTGAGAGATTCTACTCGACTTCGTCTACGAGCATTCTGACTGTCAAAATCAAAACACGTACGAATCAACTCGTCATCACTATCCAGATAAGGCAGAAATGCAACAACGTACTTGTCACTCCATTTTCGGACGTAGCATCCACATCCTAAAGCTTCAGGAGCATCGAAAAATTCATCTTCTGAGCTCATTTGTGAACATGCAACTCACAGACTCTCGTCTAACCTTCAGCTAAATTGTGTGCTTGTGGAGTAGGAGGAGTTTTCTATGAGACTATCTGGAAGAATAAAATACAAATGAAGAAACTAGGCCAAATACTTAGTGCCACACGACATGCACTTAAATTCATTGTACAAAACTATCGACAACAAACAGATAAACACAAACATGAGAGTAAGATAAAACGATAATGAAAGCTAGGAATCGATAGCATAGATTTTAGAATTTGTTACACAAAGTCAACCCAAACAGAGCGCTTTCTCAAAGCCAATGACCCTGTGTGTAGGTCAAGGCTAAAGATTTGAAAAAATGATTTTGAGACCCTCTTACTCTACTACATACATTTACAGCTATAAATATTTATCAATAAAAACACAAAATCTCTCTATCCAGAGAAACATATAGGGTTAATCATGTAACGCTTTCGAAATCTTACTCTATCAACTCCTACTTCTGATTATTTGTTTGTGTTATTTTCATGCTTTTGTTGTTCCTAGTTGTTTTCGAATGTCTTCTCTATTAAATGTAGGTACATTCTATGTGCTAGTGAATCGGCTCATCTTTTCTCTAGTTCTTTACTCTTTCAGATGACGTAACACTCCATCAATACACAATATACCTTCCGACTGGGCACGGAATTACCAAAGGTTAGAGTTAATTTGTTGTGATTGTGTTTACATCCCCAAATAATATGTTTTTTCAGGTAACAACATCTTAACATCGAAATACACAAAATGTATCTCATGTAATCATAGTTAAGGTAAAATTTTCGACGTGCACATACTGAGTGAAGAAAAGAAAATTTATATTCGAAATGGAGAAGGAAATTATCAATTCAAAATCGCAGCTATATTTCTCTGAGGCCATCGGACTTTTCATCCGTATCTAGACGTTACTGGACTTTCAACGCTTTTATTCGTTGCTGTCGCTGATTGTTTGAACCCACGTCTCGGTGATTGGATGTCTTTTGAAGGATTTGTGCCAATTAACTGTGTTACGGGAGAAATGAAGACATTTGGCTGATTAAAACCTTTATATAAATATCATTAATTTCACTGTTTTTTGGGTATATTTGTTTTACTTAACTTATGAACTTCTTCGAATTATTATTTTCGGCCATTTTTGGACTCCTGTTTGTCTTGGTTTGTTCGTTTGCAGTTTTTTGCTCCAGGAATCTATAAAATAGAAGGTAATTCTAATTATTATAATTATTGTTGTTAGAACGACATTGGTCGTCTATTTGTAATAAACGAACGACATTTTGGTCAATTATTGTGAATTGACAATAAACTTTGGTACCTACTTGGGAATTTGGTTTTGCTTTGAATTGGGTTCGTGAATTGCGGATAGATCGACACACCGTACTTCTAAGGAAAAAGGAGCGAAAAATTGGACGTAACAGACTGATCGTCATTTTCGATGAAAGCTGGTTTTACTCTGTTGATGCTAACTACATCCGTTTACCCAGCTTTATCTACCATGACGATTTTGTCGTTTCTCTCGATCATTTTAAATGACCCACATAGATCGGTTGTAATGGACGCCGCACGAAATCCCTCCTGAAAAATATATGGGTACTATCATTCAGTCACTTCGGAATAAACACACGATGTTGACTTTACTTTCGAAGCGTTATTCGAAGATCACTCATGTGTCCTACTAGACGATGTATGTAGTTAGGTATATCAGTTGGAACAATCTTACCTGAGGTGAACAACTCTCCTGGTAGACGTAGGGTAGGTCCATAAACTGAATCTGCTGGCCAACATCCTATGTCTAGTTTAACTGTCGATCTTAAACTCAACATGACTAATGGAAGCTTGTTGGCCCAATCATTGTCGCTAATAACACTTTTAAAGGAAGCTTCAAGTTGACGACGTAGGTTCTCTACCATATCATTTGACATTGGATGGTAGGATGTTGTGGAACGTCTTTAAGAAATCAATACCAAATTTAGGAATGGATACATTTGCGATGAAAAATTCCCACAGAAATGGAGTATTTCGATCCAACGATCCAAGGTGACCTTATGCTTGCCATGAGTTATTATGTTTAACTTATTTGCTTCCCTGAGCGTTATTGCCGTAATAATATTACGTCGCTCATTGCTTTCAGGAAGCGCGACGCTTATTTCTGCTTCTGTGTCAACTGAAAACTGAGTACCTGTTATTCCGTTTTTAGGAGTTACGTCAGCTGTCACGTCGGCTACCAACAATCGACGAGATCGTTTCCCTGTCGTATTACCTTCAAATGTGCATGGTGTTCTACAATGCCGAGTTATCCTGCCGTATATCTTGTGATACCAGTATATCGTGGGAGCTGAACGTGATTGGCTTTTGTCACTAGATCTAATTCGTGAAAATCTTTGTGGTCTGCCGTTCCCAGTCAGATTCGTCAGCTTTTGGCGTAAAATACTAAGCACTTCTTCCAACTTCCCAATTTCATATTTTGCTGGTATTTGATGCACCTGTATGTGGGATCGATTTTGAAGGCTTTGTTTTCGAAAATCCATCCATGTATCTATTTGTATTAGGTCATTATTGATTCCTTCAGTTGTATATTTTGTGAATCTGTTCGATTCCATTCTGAGATGATAATATTTGTATTTTTTTTAGTTTCTATTTATTCTGCCTTCACTGAGTTTCTGTTTCTTTCTGAACTGCATTATGTTGTTTAAGCTGATACTTACTACTGGCGACCGCCATGTTAATCTGTTCCCCTTTCGATTGGATTGTTTGCGCTGACTGGAATTGTGCATTCCGACAGTGAATTTGAACACTCTTCCAGAATTGGAAACACTGTGTGATATAGCAACAAAATAATATCTGTCGAACGAATCTGATCTATTCAGGAGGGATAGAATAACATGTATCCGTGTTATTGTTTGGATTAATTGAACAATTGTTGAAGTAATGACCAAGAGGTAATATTGTTTAGGTAATGATGTATATTTATATTTTTGACGAATATTAGAGCCGATATTTATCCGAATCACCTATCTTGGATTTCAGCTGGGCAATACGCGGATCAACACTTGCTGGACAGTTATTCTTCAGTTCAAACCTCAGTTTAGATTCTGCACTGTGGACTCGGTGTTTTCGTTCTATCGAAAATTCTGCCACGTAATCTGTATCGGCATCGCTATGCCCAACTGCGACGATCTGCTGCCTTTTCAGAGGGAGTCAATGAAGTCTTAACTGATAAAATATGCTTTTGTCTATCTCTCTGTCCCGTATTATGCCTCTCATGTGATTCTTCAGTTGGATGGAGACAAATCGCCTAATTTAACGCGACTTAGGAGTCGGTCGAGGTCCTGTCGGTTAATTTACGAAACAGCATTTTTCACGGCCTATTTTGATGTTACGTCCAATTTTTCGCTCCTTTTTCCTTAGAAGTACGGTGTGTCGATCTATCCGCAATTCACGAACTCAATTCAAAGCAAAACCAAATTCCCAAGTAGGTACCAAAGTTTATTGTCAATTCACAATAATCGACCAAAATGTCGTTCGTTTATTAAAAATAGACGACCGATGTCGTTCTAACAACAATAATTATAATAATTAGAATTACCTTCTATTTTATAGATTCCTGGAGCAAAAAACTGCAAACGAACAAACCAAGACAAACAGGAGTCCAAAAATGGCCGAAAATAATAATTCGAAGAAGTTCATAAGTTAAGTAAAACAAATATACCCAAAAAACAGTGAAATTAATGATATTTATATAAAGGTTTTAATCAGCCAAATGTCTTCATTCCTCCCGTAACATTTAAATACATCATATGGTTTAGCTAGGACCTCTCGTACATTATCTGCTACCTCGTCCGGAAGCAGTGCACATATGTGACCAATTTCATCTGTTTGTGAATTGATACGGTTAACTACAAAGTAATTTTCTAGCCGAATGAACCGAAGCTGTGGGTCGGTGACCCTAAAAGGAGTATTAGATAGAGTAATGAACCTCACGGCCACCACTGGTGGAAGACCTGTGTCGTTATCTAAAAACATACTCATGTACATTGAGTAATACACAAATAAAATAGCAAATGTGAGGGGGGATTAGATAGACAATAATAACGCTGACAAATTTTGTGTTCTTTACAAATGGGTGTAATTAAACAAAGAAGGGTGACGACCAGCAGTATAATTTAAGATGAGGATTTTTTTTTGATTTGCAACTATTCAACTGGATTTACCTACATCCAACAGTTTATATACTAGACTTTACATCATTGCGAAAGGCAGTAGCTGTTTCGGCTTAGTAGCCAAGTTGATAACGTGAGTACATTTGAAGCGAACGGCAGTGGTTCCTAGCTCTTGGGTGAACATTGACTTCAGTTTGCATGTACATTTCATGACGTACGATAAATACTTGTATTGGTTACACTTTTGACATACACTGTATTTAGTATTACTATTCACCGAACTTACGATAATAAGCTAACGTTTCCTTGTAGACACAGGCCGATAGTTTTCACTCACTTACGAAGTCGCGACTTAGAAATTAAACCGAATATGGATCTAGAATGAATAGTATGTCCACTTACTACTTAAATTGTGGCTCATTTCCTGACATTCATCGGAAAAGAAGCGTACAGCTTATTAAAAACTTTGGCATATCCAGAAAAACCTATCTCACTTCCCTATGCAATGCTTAAGGAGTTATTATTGAATCATGTAAACAGCCCTGGTTTTGAATGCCGTGAAAGGGAAAAATTTCATAAGATGATTCGTCAAAATGACCAAAAGGTTTAGCAATTCATTCTTGAATTGAGGAAACAACCTGTCAAATGTAATTTCGGTGATCAACTTCATGTGTAGCTGAGAGACCGATTAATTGCAGGAATTAACATACCTAGTTTGGAAAGAGAGCTGTTAAGAATGTCAAACTGTTTCTTTCAAGTGTTAGAACTGCGTGCATTAACTACGAGGCGTTGAATGAACTTGATATTCAGTCGATGAAGATTTCCAATACTTTGATTAGTTGTCTTGATGAAAAACAATCTCAGGGTCAATCAAAATTGTGTTCGTTTAACAGTGGTTCCTATTCTCGTGTAAATATGAACGGTGTTTCAATAAAGAATTACAAAGGAAATCACAAAGGTGAGACCAAGTTTAGCAAATGTTTATCATTTGGAAAACTTCATTCTCGTAATTCATGTGCATTTCGCAATGCTAAATTTTTTAGATGTGGTAAGATAGGACACATTCAAGCAGTATGCAAAGCTACTGTTCATTTTGCCTCAAGTAGTACTAAATCTTGTAATTTAGATCCCAATAATTCAGCCTATCCTAATGATCATTTATCTTTGTCTGCCATTTCGAAAGGTAATACTCATATTCAAAAGCGATTATATACATCGCTTGGTTCATGTCATGACTTTGTCGTGGACACAGGCAGTATAGAGTCCATTATTTTATTCAAGAACTTGAAATCTTTAGATCCTTACGTTGTGGTTCGACCCACTGAAGTATCAATATTGGGGATTACTGGACATAGTCTGCCTATACGAGGATGTTGTGAATTGCTAATAAGAGATGATAATTCCTCATACATACCTTGTGAATTCTTAGTTAGCGAAACAGGACTGTGGTTTCTAGCTGTTGGGTGAACATCGGCTTCAGTTTGCATGTACATTCCATGACGTAAGATAAATACATGTATTGGTTACACTTTTGACATACACTGTATTTAGTATTACTATTCACCGAACTTACGATAATAAGCTAACGTTTCCTTGCAGACATTTTTTGGCAAGTTAGATTTCGATGGAATGTGGTCGCCAACGCCTTTTCCAACTCTCCTCCTTTATCCGGGCTTGGGACCGGCTGTAGCCCCTAAGATTCTCCTGGGAACCATTCTTTTAGGTACATGGACCGTTCTTACATTGTTGGAGACTGGAAGACTATTTCAAGTTGCGGCAGAAATGAAAAGATACAACCTCGAGTTACTCGGCATTGGTGAGACGCATTGGACACATGTAGGACAACTGAGACTAGCTTCAGGGGAACTGCTGTTATACTCTGCTCATGAAGAGGAAAACGCTTCACATACACAAGGAGTTGCACTGATGCTGTCCAAACATGCACAAAAGGCACTGGTAGGATGGGAATCTCATGGACCCAGGATCCATAAAGCATCCTTCAAAACAAAGAAAGAGGACATTATAGTGAACGTCATCCGATGTTATGCACCTATCAATGACGACGTTAAAGATCAATTCTACGAAAGGCTGCAGTCAGTCGTCGATAAATGTTCACCAAAGGATTTGACGATTCTTATGGGAGACCTGAATGCCAAGGTTGGAATGGACAACACTGGATATGAAGACATCATGGGACGACATGGACTAGGAGAAAGGAACGAAAACGGTGAGAGATTTGCAAACCTATGTGCCTTCAACAAACTGGTCATCGGTGGCACAATATTCCCGCACAAACGCATTCACAAAGCCACATGGATTTCACCGGACCACACTACTCAAAACCAAATTGACCATATCTGTATCAACAAAAAGTTCAGAAGGACGGTGGAGGATGTGAGAACCAAGAGAGGAACTGATATAGCTTCAGATCACCATTTGATGGTCTCCAAAATGAAACTGAAGCTAAAGAAGAACTGGACAACGGGGCAGACAACATCACAGAAGTTTAATACGGCCTTTCTTTGGGATACCGTAACACTCAACGAATTCAAGATAACCCTCACCAATAGTATCCACGCCTTTCAGGATCTACTCAATGGAGAGGACGCAACATTGGAGAACAATTAGAAAGGGATTAAGAAGGCAATCACTTCAACATGTCACAAAGTTCTGGATCACAAGAAGTACCATCACAAGGAATGGATATCTGTTGATACTCTTGCAAAAATTGTAGAAAGGAGGAAAAAGAAGGCAGCAATCAATGTAAGCCGAACAAGATCAGAGAAAGTTATTGCACAAGCTGAATACACAGAAGCAAACAGGGAAGTGAAGAAGAGCATCAGAGCTGACAAACGAAAATATGTGGAAGATTTAGCAATGACGGCGGAAAAGGCTGCAAGAGAAGGAAACTTGAGACAATTGTACGAAACAACAAAGAAGCTGGCCGGAAACTATCGTAAACCAGAACGACCAGTGAAAAGCAAGGAAGGTAAAGTATTCAGCAACACTGAAAAACAGCGAAATAGGTGGTTTGAGCACTTTAAGGAACTCCTGAATCGACCAGCTCCACTGAACACACCCAACATCGAAGCAGCACCCACGGATCTCCCAATTAAAATTGGCGCACCTACGATTGAGGAGATCAGTAGGGCCATCAGGCAAATCAAGAGCGGCAAAGCAGCAGGACTAGACAACATTCCAGCAGAGGCAATGAAAGCTGATGTGGAAGCAACTGCGAAAATATTTCACATCCTCTTCAACAAGATTTGGGATGAGGAACAAGTATCATCAGATTGTAAAAAGAAGGATACCTCATCAAAATATCAAAGAAAGGCGATCTCAGCAAGTGTGAGGACTACACAGGCATCACTCTTCTTTCAACAACAGGCAAAGTCTTCAACAGGGTATTGTTAAACAGAATGAAGGACTTCGTAGACGCCCAACTTCGAGATCAACATCCTGGATTTCGTAAGGATCGATCGTGTACTGGCCAGATTGCTACATTACGTATCATTGTGGAACAATCAATTGAATGGAACTCACCACTCTACATCAACTTCATCGACTACGAGAAGGCATTTGATAGCGTGGATAGGAAAACACTGTGGAGGCTTCTTCGACACTAAGGTGTGCCTGAGAAAATAGTTAACAACATACGGAATTCTCATGATGGATTCAACTGCAAAATCGTGCACGGAGGACAGTTGACAGACTCGTTTGAGGTGAAGGCCGGTGTCAGGCAAGGTTGCTTACTCTCACCCTTTCTCTTTCTCCTGGTCATCGACTGGATTATGTAGACGTCGACAGCTAAAAGGAAGCACGGCATCCAATGGACAGCTAGGATGCAGATGGACGATCTCGACTTCGCAAATGACTGCCGTGTAAAT
>OX103972.1:29707808-29786076 GCA_944470395.2 Schistosoma turkestanicum
TATCCACTTCCACCGCTTCTCCTTAATTTCCTCCTCCTCTGGAATCTGGTTTGTTCTTTCCCACAGTACGTTGTTGCTGATGGTGTCTAGCCAATGGATCTGAAGTATTTTTGCGTAGAAAACTGTTAATGAATATTTGAATCCTCTGGATGATGGCTTTTGTAGTTCTCTAAGTTTCCACCCATATACAGTAGAATTGCCTTGACATTTGTATTGAAAATTCTGATTTTGGTGTTGATTGATAGTTGTTTTGAGTTCCAGATGTTGTTCACTTGTAGAAATGCAGCCCTTGTTTTGCCTATCCGCGCTTTTACATTTGCATCAGATTCACCCTGATTGTCAATGATGCTGCTCAGATATGTAAAGTTTTTAACGTCGTCCAAGGCATCTCCATCAAGAGTGATTTCTCTCTTACTATTACAGTTTTCGCTTATGTTTAGCGAAAATTTTAATTCAAGAAAATAGTGAACAACTTTTATATCTGACTTAAACATAAACAACCGTTTAGGCATTTTAAAACATTGAAACATTGTATTTTTCAAATTGTAATTAAGTTATAAATTAGTTCAGTTCATGGTATTTCCGACTATTAAAAATAATTATTTTTGATTTTAAACATTTTTCCTAATTACGAGGAACTTTTTTGAAATATAGTAGACTAACTCATACATTTAGAAAAACAAAGACCAGTTATTGCAACAAAGTCACAGTCACAAGTCATTTCAATGAAGAAAAGGCACTTGTGCATTGTATGTTAACCGGTTATACGTTTATATGATGCTAACAATCCAGAATGCATTATGTAGATGATTTAAATCTTAGATTTATAATAGTAATCATGAAAAGTCGAACTCAGCAGAAATGAAATAGATGATCATTGGCAATATATTTGGTGGATAATTTTAATATCTTTTTAATTCATATATATTGTTTGTTTAGATAATCCCTCCGACTTTTTGGGACTGCATAAGCTAATAGCTATCTGAACTCGGTAGCTAAGTGGATAACACAATGCCATTTAAAGTGAATGGAACTAGGTTTAAGTCTGGGAGTGAACATGGAATCTGCGATGGAGGCATATTCAACTTAAGACTTCTAAGTAGTATGAAACGCTTGTTTTAGATTCCACTGTAAGCCACTATCCATCTGTGCGTTGAATGATTTTGTTAACCTACCAAATGAAAGCAAGTACTCCTATAACGTCCCAAATAAACTCATTAATTTCAAAAGTCGTATATGTATACGGGGTTTGACTCTGTATTTATGTCATTTGCGATCTTACATTACCTACAATTTTGAATTACTGTTTTCATGAAGCAAACCTCGCAATCCCAATCTTGATTCGCCAGTCTATTCCTAATACAATTATATGAAAAATATGAACGAAGTATTGAGTCAGGTGTACTGTTATATAGATTATTTGGGTCTCTGATCATTGTCGTTCTCTTATTTTGACAATAAGTTAGTTGTACAAGTGTAAAAGCACATAGTTCCTACAATGATCAAATGGCGTAGGTAGCAGAAACAATTAGTTCACCAGAAATTGTCCTTATCTGAATAAGAAATTTCATAACAAATGAACACAAATGTAAAACCTGTAAACTACAACTAATTGTCTACAAACTCTATCAGCCAATTCACGTGAACAAATAACATTAGAAATGGTTGAAGTCAAGCAGTCACATACATTTACCTAGTTTAAATTTATTCTCTAACATAATCGACGATCAAGAACACCATAACTAGAGCCTTATGAGCACATAAAAGTTTTGTTCTGTCAACACTACCGTACCTGAAAAATAACTTAAAATCAATAATTTTATTTTAAAGGTTTAGTTTTCATCACTTTCAGTATTGCTTGTAAACAGTCCATTACAAAAATGTTCAGTTGACATTACATGAATAAAATTGATCTGTGGAGACCCACTCAGTTTAGACATGGTTTATTTCACGAACTGATGTAACGTTATGAAGCACTGACAATCAAGAAGAATCACAGAGCTGCTTTATACTATCTTTAAACTTACCAGTAATGTTACATCAACACACATATGATAATACTCAATTTCTATCTGTCACAAGAAACACGATGAATTTAGAACAAAGAGCTAAGCTGCAGTAGTCAATGTAGTCCAACATGGAGCAAATGACTTTTATTAATAATCCCAATAGAATGGAAAAATCACAATAACAGGTCTATTATTTTTTGTTAGTGATCTTTCGTAAACTAAAATAAAAATGTATGAGAACTTATAGAAAGAAACACAGAACATAAACGTTTGATTTTGATTATTTTCAAAAAACCAGTTCAGTTAGAAGATTTTTGTAGTAACAAACAATTAGTAAATATTGAATATTTCGAAATTCCGATTAACCTGAGAAGAATATTTCATCATTATCAATCATATGGAATAATTATCGAGAACTAATTCACGTTGAAAATGTTGATTATTTAAAAGATCGTGCTTGTTACGGAACTTGAATAAAAACAATTATTTTTAGATGAATGTTTTATTATTTATCATATTGCCGAAACTTTCAACCTAAGTGAAAGATATATTTTTTAAATCTCCATCCTGTGAATTAGAAAAGACAGTTTTTGTGCTAATAAGTACTATTTTCCCATTGGTCTTTTCGTCAGGCATTACACTCATAATTCTAAACATCCCTTTAGAATACTGAAATTGTTAAGGTTTCATGATCACACGAATTAGCGGATCATTATGTGATTTGTAGTGGATTTATAGCAGAGAGTCACTATGAATTTACAGACGAAGCAAAGTGATTAGTTTGGACGTATGACTCAATCAGAATACAGCCGGGAATACATTTGTTTTGTAAATGGATGTTAAAGTCTGAGATGTACATATTTTGGCTTGTAAACTGTGTTTCCTTGAGATCAGTTGTTTGTCATATCTTATCGTCCATCTTTGTACATTACAAATACAGTGGAAATAATATTTTAATTTAAAAGATATCCACCTCTGTTTTATGGCCATTAAAGTTTGGTGAAAGAAATTATGCCAGTAAATTAATGTAATATAGAGGAGATGAATAAGTCAAAAGGGTAATAGATTTTTTCAGTACATTAAAGATTTTTCATTGTAATCAACTTGATTTACTTGTTCTAATTTTATGGAAAAGTAAAAATCTTTTTAGTTTTTTAATGTGGTGCTGGAAGCATTTGGATAGATCGTACTTGATTAAAGGAACAGCTTAACATGTCAATATATCTAAAGTTTACTGTAACAGAAGTGGCAACGTATAATTTTGAAACTGAAATAATAAGAACTGAATACGCTTAAATATACGCTGACAGATCATTGAGCATATGATGATTTTTCGTGAGTCTGCTTTAGGGTGATCACTCATAAAGTCCAGTCATATTCATAATGAAATAATCATTGCCAGTGCAGTTGCATGATTGTCGAACGACGACACAGATCGATAGAAGTTGCAAAAATATACCACTGGATTCTAACTTTATGGCTGAATTGTTGTGTACTATCAGTGATCCCGAAATACTTTGAGTTTCATCCCTGATGAGGTGTCCTATACTGGAACAAAACACCTGTCCAACATTCTACTTTTTAATAGTACCACAAGCAGTATTACTGTCTGAAGAAAATCACCTACAAATTGTATTTAATGTTTTAAGATGAAGTGGCTCGAGTTTCTTTGACTAAAGTGATAAAAATTACGAATCAAGCATCACTTCCTACAACATTTTGTTTCGTTTTGATAATACCTACATCATATGCTGTAAATGGATATTAATACCAAGGTATTATTGTATAGTTTAAGAATAATATATATATACAGAATGAACTACTCAGAGGTACTACCATCTCTGTCTCCTTGATTATCTCCATTAAGACAGCTCTGTTATAAAAATGACTCAACAAGTCAAATTCAATACTTCCATCTCTTTACTCGGTAAGTTTGTTGAGTTTACAAAAAAGAAATGAATTTATGTTTTATTTCTTAACAAACAATAAATAACTACTGAGATGAAAAAACAAAATACTAATCATGACATAAATGAGACCATGGCCATCATTAGATTTCCATCAATGCTATTCATACTAAGTAATTGTTTCTTCGGCGACTGAACTATGTGATCATGAAATTTTCCTTTTCTAACAACACTGGAATTAAATTGGACAAATGGTTCAGTGGTCTAATGGTTAGGCGTTTGCGCACAATACCAAAAGTCCCTGGTTCGAATCCTGTGAGGTGCAGAAGTCGTGGATGCCCATTGCTGATGAGTCCCATACCAGGACGAGACGGCCGTCCAGTACTTTTAGGTTTTTAATGGTAGTCTAACAATGATTGACTGATCATTTCAAATGTGTAAAAACACTTAACTCCATAACTCTAATTGAAAAAGAGCTTAAAGTTATTTGGTTTTTTTCACATTCATCCATCGATTAGAAATTCAAAATTCGATTTTAAATTTTTACAATTATGGGCGCAAAAATTCAAATACCTCATTCTAACACCATAATTATCTTCATAAATACCATGTAAATCAATGTAAAGCAATACATGGCAATTGTACTCGATAAATAATTGACCTGTATTTAATATTACCGCTAATAACCTAGACGTTTAGAGTTAATAATCTTTTCATTTAAAAAAAACAAAACATTAAATAGTCTAAGTTCATTAAAAAAAATTTTAAATACAAATAGGTACATTTTTTAAGTGTTAAAATTAATTTCTTTGATTTAAAACAAACATTATTTGTTATTATCTTTTAAATAACAATATCAAAACAATCATTCAAAGATGTTTTTTTCCTGTCTGAATTATACCAATATACACGTTAAAATTAAATTAGTTGAAAAATAATTTTGCCATTAATGTTGTACATAAATCGGATTGATTTATGGAATTGAACAGTTGATGAAATTTAATTTTTAGTTTTTGATTAATTTAAACAAAAAGGTAAAGACTGTACACAAAATACTGTGTTTTATTTATTAGGGTAAATGGAATATGGGAATAATTTTGAGTGGTATATATTGAAATGAGAGAGAAAATATTAGTTTTTCAAAATTGCTTAAACTATTAGCTTTAATGTAATCAAAGTGAGCTGAATTAGATGATCGTTCAAAAGCACTATGAATGGATTAAGATCTTGTTAGTTATTTTTAAATCAAACAATAGAATTCAGTTTCATAAAAAATTTCAGATTTTGCTGAACTTTCATCAACGCAAAAAGAATTGAACATAATGAGATTTATGACAGTTATGAGTACTTTCAAAGATTAACAGTTAGTCATCTATTTCCTAATGTAATTAATTTATTAGTTAGTGGATTAAATTATACTCACAGTTTTCTGGCTAGATTTTTATGGGACTTCTGTTAGTCTAATTGTATTTGTCATAGTTCCCTGTTAGTTCCGTATTCATCATACTTCAATACTGTTGTGTAATCAACTTTATTCGACTATGTCATAACGAGGTTTGGCATAAAATGTTTTGAGAATATATGTATTGTAAACACACTTTAAGATCTCAAAGGAGTAGCAAGTGCGTGTTGTAAAGATTGACGTCGCGAACAATCATGTGATGTCGGGGTTTATTTGTTATTCTATTGTAGCATGAATCGTTGAGTTCGTCTATGCAATTGAAAAGGTTAATTCAATAAGACTGACAAAATGAACAAACAGTTACACCTATATAAAATTAGTCTATAGATAAATACCCATAATCTCTTTTGTAAATAAATGCAAAATATTTAAAAAAGTTAAGATAACTTGTTTGATTAATACATAAGTATCCTTCTCTACATCTATCTGAACCAGTTTGAGCTTGAGTAAATGTATGGTTTCCTTGTTTCAAATGAATAATTCGAAGTTGTCACAAGTCTCTAATATTGAATACGCCATGGACCGAGATGGGTGCATGTCCTTGAATTTGTAGCACATGACGTTTTCAGTGTTCAATATTGCTCGGTGACAAGCATGTTCGGTTTATTTTCCGCTTATTTCGGTGTCCAGAGTGTACCATTAAATTAGAAAAATGGAATATAAAGGTCATGTTAAAATCACAATGTTTTTAGAATAGAAGAAAATATGACATTGGTTTATAGATTAAATGAGAGCCAGTGGTTGGCAGAATAAATCAAACACAAAATTAAATAATGATAATACTTTACAAACTTCTAATTAAGCGATACAATGTCCCAAGTAAAACTTCCGCTACTGAGCATAGGTTCTTTAAGGTTTTCCTACGTATCAAACCTCTTCAAATTTGATAATCAATATTTTCATTTCACCGTAAACTGGAATTTCTTTCATTCTTTCAAGATTTAAATGGTTTTGCGTGATTTTATTCATTTTTTATGCGTTTAATTTAGATTACCCTCTAAAGGTTTTATGCAAAACGGAAGATAAAATTTTATATCCTGCAAGATTGTCTGAAATGATAAGCTCACGAAATTAGATCTTAATTGATGGTCACTGGTCCTATTCAAAACTAAAAAAACTTTTACATTTGAATTGATAAAAGTAACTAGAAGTAAAGGGTTGCCTTACAAAGTGACTATTTTCTACTTATTTCTTGATTTATGCTGTAGCTAAAGTATACAATAAAGTAATGATTTCTGAGTGTGTGAATATTCCCAGTTTGACGCTGAACATTTATACATATTCTTCAATGAATGTCTCTGAATATATTAGTGCTATAAACATTAAACACATAATCATTCTAACGGTTGAATAAATAAAAATTCAAATATCAAAGCAATTATTTGTTTCTTCATAACAACTGATTTTTATATGACATGTATTTCCTTTTTTTAGATAAACATTCAGATATTACATAATCATAAACAAAACAACTTTTTAAAATAATCAGTTATAAAATGTGAAGTACTATTGTTTTCCTACTGTTGGGGATGTTAGATCCCCAGAACTCGCTTGATCAATGCCTTATTTTGGATTTCACGTTTGCGAGCATGGGCTGATCAGTTGACCTTGAGATTTCAGTTCCCACCAGGAAAATCCTTGGCTGTGATTGGCTGCTGTGTATTTTAGTGTGCCATTTTTGTGACTGCTTCAAGGACACTTCTATGATGTATAAATAAACGAGATTTGTGCGCTTGATTGAATTGTGCTTGCTGTGCGTTTGTAGAATATACTTTCTACGCTTATCAAGACTTCTGTTTTGCCGTTTTTGGATCAAGGTAGCCTACATGGACGCTGGTTTATTGTCTCGTTCGCGTTTATCAACTAAGGTGAACCCGTAATAGCTTCAAGCATACCTAGTGACGAACCTAACATATATTGACCAGAGAACTGGCTGATATCTAATTTAGTCACACATCAATGCATTCAAGTTAATTCTTTCCGCATGTAAGTCTTAATTATATTCATTATATCCTATGCTTTGTTCATTAAAGCATCATTATAAAAATTGTAAAGAATTAATTAGATTTTTACCATGCAGTTGTTTATCTGTAGTTTGATTTTACTTTTCATTCATTAGTATTGTAGCGAAAATTTAATGTTCATCAGTCAAATAATTACTTCAATCACTTCAAATTAATTCGAATGATCAGACACTCAACAGAAAGCCTGTTCATCATAACACTGTATATACATGTATAAATGTATTCATTAATAAAGTTAGTAGCAGTCAGAGGAAGACGACCAAATGAAGTAGATATATTTTAGTTTTATTTAGAATTATTACTGTTTTAGCATTGGACTTGACAATTGCGTATGTTATATTCTATTATTTCATGTATTTATACCCTTTTTAAAAAGGTTTTAATAGAGGCGTATTGTTTATTTACTTATCCTCTCTATTAATTTATTATTTGTACATTTTATAAAAACAAATTCAAGTTTACCCTATTTTATTATTATTGTTGTCGTTGTTGTATTGTGACTGTCATTATAAGAAAGGGTTTTTCTACTCAGATTTCTTGATTCGCTTATTATTTTTAACGATAATGTCAGTCAAAGTTATTTTGTTCATTTAACTGATAATTGATTTTTTGAGTTTTGTAAATTTCCTCCGTCGATAACCATTTGTCTCATTCAAAATGATCTAGCCAAATTTTACATGATAACTTATCAAATTCTAACAGATACATGATCAGTCATCAGCCTTAAATTCATTACATTTGTAAATAGTTTTGAAATTGAACTCGTTCAAAGGAATCACTTCTCTCGATAAATTATTTTATGATATACTAGTTTATCTAAATCAATATTGTTTACTTCACCAAATTCATTTCATCAGTTAAAATAATGTTAGACATTATTTGATTATCTATTTTAATATTATCTCATTATTAATAAATAGAACAAAATGATCTAAGCCATTAGTTTTATTGAAATTAACAATCGACTTGTGTTAGATTACCATTAAAAACCTGAAAGCGTTAGACGACCATTTCGTCCTAGTATGGGACTGGAATCTGAATCAGTGCCCATCAAAGAATATGGATAAGGTTTCTCAAGACCGTGGATTGATCTGAATAGGACATTAACACTGTTGGATGCCGGCCGTGTTACTGATCAAGAGGTAAGGCGTATGCACGCGAGACCGAAAGTTCAGGTTTCGAGCCCCACAGGCAGGGGTGGTGGATGCACAAAGCTGATGAGTTCCGTACTAGGACGAAACGACTGTCCAGTGCTTTCAGGATTTCAATAGCGGTCTAACAATGATCGATTCATGATTTCAATGAAACTCAACAATCTTCACAACCCTATAATGAAAATTACTTTTATATTCAAGAGATCAATAATAAGTTATAAGTACTGCTTTTTTACTGTAAATACTTATTTTAGAGAGTAAATTATACTCCACCGATAGAATTATTGAAATCAATTATTCATTAGTTATGCTTTATTCACATAGTACATCTTGAACAGAATAAATAGTTTAATATCCAGTCATCATTGTCTATTCTCTCATATTTCATATTTTTCAATAATATTTTTATACAACATGAAACTTAAGCAAACAATATCATGACACATTTATCTAACCCAGTTTATAATCATAAAGATGAATAGTTTTTTTACATCGGAATTGAATTGATCACGTCGTAAATTAAAACAAAATAAAGTTGTTAATATTATCATTTTAAAGCAGTGATGTGATACAAGAAGAAGAATCTAATGAAAAGTAACCAGTGTTCTACAAAGGCAAACTGCACTCAACTTGTACACATATAATCTCAGTAAAATAGCCCCTAAATGTAATGCTCTACTTTCAGATCACATTATGAGGAATAGTAGTTAGTGATGTTGGTACTTAAAAAATTTATCAAGCACGCAGTATCTGAAAAATTTACACGATCGGAATTTTCAACTTTTTATTTAGCAATGATGAAAGAAATTTTGTTTAAGTGCAATAAATCAAGTTTAACATTTGTCCGTAACTTTAGATTTTTCATAAATTAGCAAAAAATAGCGCTGAGTTTGAGATACAAAATAATATTTTTAATTTTTAGGATATTATTGAGTTTCTCTGAAGATAATTATTAAAGTTTCTTTATTATTCCGGTCTACTCATAACAGACATGTTACCATTTTCATTCTAGATTCAAACAAATATTTTCTGACATAAATAATGTAACAATTTTATCCGTACGTAAATCAAATTATCATTTAAGCATATTATTCAAATTGATCATCTAAGCAAAATGGCAAGTTCGGATAGGCAACTTAGTGTCATCATGATTAAATCATTGTTTGGTCTCCTACTACTGTTTAGGCAGTAAACATTTTATTATTCACACTTATATACAAAGATTATCTTGTTTCGAAATGTTTTGTCATGAAGGTAAGGAGGAGAAAAGGATTAAAAAATTACTACCAACAGAGTAATATATTTCCACTTTTAATAATCACTCTTTTAACTGTCAAAGCGATATTCACTTTCTACGAATTAAAAGTAGAATCTTTGTCTGGTACATCTGCTTCCTATTCAGCACTTATAATCACCTTCCTGATCATTCATTGTGTTCATACTGCACAGTGGGGCATAATTTCAATCAGAGTTTTATTCAAGTCCTAATAATTTTTACCATATCTGTATTATTTATTCAACCTGTCGCAGAGTGTTACTTTTTACATCCCTACAACTTCAACCTCACTACTCATAGTCTGCTGTTTACGAAAAATTCATCATCGACAATTAAGAACAGTTTGTTAGTTGTTGTTTTTCTTGGTCTGATCCACTTAAACAATGAAAACCTTTGACTTTATCCAACAGCGATCTGCTGAGTCATCACATCTTGCAGGAGATGGGATACGAGTTATTTTTTTATTCCCTATTAAACAGACTGATTTTACAAATTCAAGTTTTCCTATTGCAACCTAATAAAATTCATTTAGAAGAGACTACAAACACTAACGAATTATTGTATAGATGAGTGGAAATTTTGAAACCGACTCTGCATCAGAAATTCAACACAAATAACCATACTCTGTGAATATTCAATTATTTTTTAGCCAGATTTACTGTAAATTTTATTAGAATTTTTATTGACTTAAATTTTCTCATAAATACATTAGTATTGTGCATATATTTTTCTTCACTTGTACATTGATTAAAACAACAAATAAATCATGAATAGTTGATATTTGGTTAAATTAAATAAACTTTTTTTTACGATATTTTTTTTCAAAAAGAAAAAAAAACTTATCCAAGTCTTAATAATTCATGATTTTTTTGATCGAATAATTTACGTAAAAATGCCATATCACTATGAATGGATAAATCTCTCAAATCAGCACGTTTTGACATTTTTGGATGATGACGCTGCTGATAATAATCATAATCATTGTTATCATAATTAAAACGATCATTTGTGTATGGAGTGATTAGTTGATCTTCATTGCTTAATAAATGATATTTACTCATTGCAGATTGTGTAGGTGCTGGAGATTCGCGTAGTTTTGCCGATGATGCCGATGACGGTGTATTTGATAATGTAGGATACATTAAATTCCCGTATGGATTCATTTCAATTGTATAACAATCATGATAAGTTATGCAGAAACTGATCACTAAATAATAACATATTAAATAATAATACATTTTTTCATTGGAACCCATATCAATTAATTTTACTTCATAAATGATATTGTAAAAATTAAATAATTAATAGGAAATTGATGAATAATAAATAATACTTGATCACATTCAACAATCAAGATTTGTAAATAGATGGGGACGAAAAAAAAGAATTTGAAATATTTATGATTCACTTGGTTAATTATGATTGGTCGATAAATTTGAGTTGAATTTTATAACTCCGAATGATTTGATTGGTTCGTAGTGTGATAAGATTTTGTAAATTTTAGTTTGAAGATTAATAAACACCCTTGGCTCGATGGTCAGGCGTTCGCGCACAATACTTAAGGTCCCGGGTTCCGAATCGTGCACGATGCAGCAGCCGTGGATGCGCACATCTGATGAGTCCCATACCAGGACGAAGCGGCCGTCCAGTGCTTCCAGGTTTCTAATGGTGCTCTAACTAACAATGATTTATTGATGATATCAAACGTGTAAAAACACAAACCTCCAAAACTCTGCCCCAAAATAAAATATGAGCCAAAACTAAGTATCGAGTAGATGACAATATCACAATGTAAAAGAGTTAGTCCCTTTTGATAGAACAGTGAGAAGACGTAATTGATATGAAAAATGTGATGTTTTTGCGCTATACATTTTGAACAATCGGGTCACACATATTTACTTGTCAAGGCATTTTAAATGAAGATTAGAAAAACGTCAATTAAATAAAAGTTCAAATAGACATAAGGCGAAGTCAGTGTTTCAGTTAAGAATTTTGCATCGTCTTCAAATGTAACCGTGGTGCAAATCCTTTGAGCCCTATTGAAAAGGCATTTCACAAAACCTCGCTTATGTTGCAGTGGACGAAAACTGTTGAAATTTAAATACTGTCCAGTTCAGGTCGGTTTTCTATAAATTGAACGCTTTATAGTTCCATTCTTCCTTCGACTCAACAGTATGTCTATAAAAGGCGACTAATTATTAATTTCTGTTTCATGGGTTAGGAAAATATCGTTCTGAAGACTATTGAAATTATTCGGTAACTGAGAGACATTGAGTTATTTATCGCATATAACTAAAATATCATCCATCTATATCCTATACAGAGTAAATTTATTGATGGGCTCATTCCACAGATTTTCAGCATATGCCATATAGACGTCAGCTAAGATAGATACTCAAGGACTACCCATTTCAATGCCATCAGCTTGCTGGAAATATTCATCATCAAACATGAAATGAACTTTGTCAGTACATAATAAAATTAATTTTCTTAGTAGAGTTGCCCGAATGGGAAAAAGAGGGAAATTACTTAGTATATATAGTCACAAAGAAAATTAACAGTTTTACATTAGGGTATGCATTGTTAAAAAGGAAGTTTACAGTAAACGAATGCATAGTCTTTTCTTTGATATCAGTGTCATCAACAACATCAGTTAGTTCAAATGTATCTTTCAGGGAAATTTTACACACTTTATTACGAATTTGGCTAAGTAATTTACCTAACCATTTGGCTAGCTTATGTGTAGGTGAGCGGCGCATAGATAATATAGGTCTTAGTGAATTGTCAGGTTTATGAATTTTGGGTAATCCGTATGAATTCAGTAGTTCAGAAACGGTGGGTTTTAACATGTTAAATTCTTCCTTGTTGATAAAATTCATGTTGAGTAGCTTCATTAGATTGGAGTTAACTCTCGATTCTAATTTTCTAACCTCATTATCAGATGAAACATTAGTCAAAAACTTCCATTCATCGCTAAGAATGGATAACATTTTCTTTTTGTAACCACATTCATTCATTAAAACTACTCCAGAACCTTTGTCAGGTTTGAGAATTACAATAAGTGATTTTTTACGGAGGTTCCTTAAGGCACTAAAATGTTTGGATGTTAAAATATTCTTGTGTCTTATTTTTGGCACCGTGAAATTGGTGAGCGATATCAGCTAATTTCGCCTTCAACCAGATTTGATTATCTTGGGTGGTTTTAACAAGAGGGTTCAATTGAGTAGAGAGATTTTGAAACTGAGCGTCGATCGGGAAGTTAGAAATTTCGAGCTGAGGTATGGGAAAGTTAAGTTAAGCTTCTTTTTCAAATACAGAATGTTCCACGGATGATAAATTTGTTACTTACTTATCCGGGCTAAACTGGAAGGAATTTCCGCGATTATCAATAATGAGGGACTTGTCCAACTTTTGCCTCGTAGTATAATTCGTTTTAGAGACCACCGAACTGCAAAAGTTCATAAATTTAATATGACATACGATAGAAACATTTGATAATACAAATGATGCACGCGTATGAAGTTCACTTAGCTAACATATCATTTCATTACATTTTTCCAAGTGAGATTTCGTTAGACGAAGGAGATTAGAAATATTCTGAATTAATTTATTAGATCGTAAGAATTCACAAAATTGTCTGGGAAATATATGTGTACAAAGGTACAATTTGTAAGAGTCCAGGTTTACCTTTTCAGAAGCGATTTCGCATTTAATAGTAGCAAGTTCATCTAACCGTTTAATGCAAGACGGGGGGAGTCTTCTTTTCAGAAATTTAAAACAATTAGTCACTTTTATAAATTTTCATAGAACAGTAAGAAGACGTAATTGATCGGAAAACTGTGATGTATTTGCGCTATACATTTCCAGTAATCTCGTCAAACGAACATGAATTTTCTCTCTACTTTATTTACAATTATCACCTTATGTCTATTTGAACTTTATTTAATTGAACTTTTATTCAGCTTCATATAAAATGCCTTGACAAGTAAATTTGTGTGACCAGATTAATCGAAATGTATAGCTCAAATACATGACATTTTTTAGATCAATTACGTCTTCTAACTGTTCTATCAAAAAATGTCACACTGATTGATAAACTATTCATTTAAAGGTGGATTACTCTGTATTTAGGGATGAAATCATTTTTGTTCACTCTGTATTAAAAAATGGCTGAAGTTTTGTATAAGAGTAGTAGTAGTAGTAGTAGTAGTAGTAGTAGTAGTAGTAGTAGTAGTAGTAGCAGTAGTAGTAGTACTAGTAGCAGTGTGAGTAGTAGTGGTAGTCTTGTACATGAAAACTCAGGTGAGGACATTAATATATATATCATTAAGCGGATATTACAGAGTTGTTAGACATATATACAAAACCTTCCCGTGAATCATAATTTGCAAACTAATCCTTATTTGTTTCAGATTTCAGTGTTCTTTCATTTAGACTGTTCAGACTTCAGTTCACTTTACGTTACCTACAAATCGCCTTCTGTTTCTTTCTTTCCTTCTCGATCTTTTGCTGTCAGACTTTTGATTTCCATTTGATATCATATACTACTTATGTGAACATAAGTAGAGTACACCACAGTAGTAGTAGTAGTAGTAGTAGTAGTAGTAATGGTATGGGGATTACACAATCCCCCACATAAACCGACAGGAAGTTTTCAATCAAATGATGACTGTTCATGCAATAAAAACTTTGGATGTCAAAAAATTTCTATAAATAAATATTAAAATATAAAATTGAAAGGAAGGAAAGAGAAGTTTATTGTAACGAAATTGACAAAATTTTCAAAAACGTATATGACGTCATCGTGAATAAAATTTATTGAAAATATAAATGATCATGAAATATTAATCTCGTTGATCATTGAACACCGATAAAGCTGAAACTGATTTATCAGGTTGACTTACTAACTGGAATATCATTTGACACTATGAAATGTAAAGCGGAATAAAGACATTTATCATGCGTGAACTGTTTTTTATAATTTTGATCAATTAGATTACTGATATAATTCAAACCAAGTTATTTCGAAGAAAAATATATACCTAATAAAGTTGATTTTTTAATTGATAAATTTTTAGCTGGAATAATAATCTTTCAAAGGGAAATGATAATTCTGCTAAATGGATGCAAGATCTAATTTCCTATCCGCTTCTATATAAACTCCAGACTAAATCTACACTGCAACTTGGACACAAGAGAAAAAGCAGCAAGTACAAGAAAACTTTCCCCTAAACTGTTAAAGTTTACAGAAAACCCATGTATATTTATAATATTTCGTGTGGAGTTAAGACATTAATACTATCATTCATTCCACAAATAGTGATGTTATACCGTCATCCATTCATTTCATGCTTCTTAGGAGTCTCTCGAGGCTTCTGAAAGCCATCCCAACAGGACAACTTTAGATTTCTTATTTTTTCTGAATTCTAGAAACATTAACTAACTTTCGGAAGTGGGCCTTCAGGTTAAGTATACAAGCTGAATGGCGGAATTAATAACGTTAACTAACAAGTAGTCAATTGATTTTTGGATATAAAACCTCCAGTATTTTACTCATCTTGACAGAAGATACTGATAAACTACATCTTATTTAAAGTAATCACGCAATTCCACTTGTAAGCCACGTTGCAAGTAGTATCCATCACACCGGCTTATAGGAATGAGTTTTTATATTTTCATACACGTTTCGCTTATGAAACTGACTTAAGTCATTAAAGATGTGATAGAACAGTATAAATCCATTTATTTCATGGTTTGTTACTTACTATTGTTGAGAGCGTTTATCAAAGTATGGCTTCATACAGATCAATCTAAAGAAACACTCGGTATTCAACGCGTTCATCACCTGAACTTGTTCATGATGCATTTTGTTACTAACGAAATTCAAGTGAAAAAACTGCATGTAGAAGATTTGTCATCGAAGACATGAATTAAGATATTTCAATTGCCAGGAAATTAATCACAGTTTCCTTAAGTACACTGAAGTGCAATAAACGGTTCTGACAAATTTCATCAATGTAGTCATTTGAGAATTAGCTGGTTATCTGTGAAACCTCCGTCTGGAGCCCCTTTGGAGCTACTGCTGGTCTCTAGCTTAGGTAAAGGAGGACGGTTGGGCATAGGGTTAGCGAACCCAGCCCGTAGAAAACTAAATCGCTATAAAACGCTAAAAATAATTCACGACCTACTCAATAAAGAGGAAACTACCATGGATAACTCCTGGAATGGGATAAAAGATGCAATAACTTCAGTATGTCATGAGGTTCTGGACCACAAGTAGCACCATCAAAAGGAATAGATCTCTGTTGATATTCTTGATAAGATTCAAGAAAGGAAGAACAGGAAGGCAGCAATCAGTCTCAGACGAACAAGAGCAGAGAAAGTTGTGCACAAGCTGAATACACAAAAGCAAGCAAGCAAGTGAAGAGGAGCATCAGAGCCGACAAACCTAAATATGTGGAAGTTCTACCAAGATGGCAGGAAAGGTTGCAAGAGAAGGAAACATGAGGCAATTGCACAATACAACAATGAAGCTCGTTGGAAACTATCATAATCCAGAACGACCAGTGGAAAGCAAAGAAGGCAAAGTAATTAGAAACATTTCTGAACAGAGAAACAGGTGGATAGAGCTCTTCGAGGAACTCTTGAATCAACCAACCCCAATGAATCCACCCATTATCGAAGCAATACCCATGGATCTCCCAATTAATGTTGGGCCTCCATTGAACAAATCGACAGCGGCAAAGCAAAGGGTCTAGACAACATTCCAGCAGAGGCAATCAAAGCAGACGTGGAAGCAACTGCGAAAATAATCCACTATATCTTTAGCAAGATCTGGGTTGAAGAACGAGTACCGACAGGCTGAAAAGAAGGATATCTGATCAAAATTCCGAGGAAAAGAAATCTCAGCAAGTCTGAAAACTTAAGAGGTACCACTCTTCTCTCAATACGAGGCAGTCTTCAAGAGACTATTGTTAAGCAAAATGAAGGATTCCGTAGAAGTCTAACTTCAAGATCAACAGGCTGGATTTCGTAAGGACCGATCATGTACCGACCAAATCATTGCCCAACAATCAATTGAATGGATCTCACCACTCCACATCAACTTCATTGATTACGAGAAAGCGTTCGGTAGCATGGACAGGAAAACACTATGGAGGATTCTCCGACACTATAGCGTGCCTGGGAAGATAGTCAGCATTATAAGAAATTCTTATGATGGATTCAACTGCAAAATCGTTCAGGAAGACAGCTAACAGACTCGTTCGAGGTGAAGACCGGTGTCAGGTAAGGTTGCTTACTCTCACACTTTCTCTTTTTCCTGATGGTTGACTGGAGTATGAAGACGTCGACATCTGGGTGGAAGCACGGTATGCAGTAGACAACCAGGATGTAGCTAGATGATCTGGACTTCGCGGATGATCTGGCTCTTCTGTCGCACAAACAACAACAAATTCGACAAAAGACCAGCAGTGTAAAAGCAGCCTCAACAAGAGCAGATACCAACGTTCATGAAGGGAAAGCAAGATTCTCTAATATAACACAACATGACCAACCAAATTAAACTTGATGGAGATGCCTTAGAGGACGTGAAAACCTTTACATATCTAGGCAGCATCATTGATACGCAAATTGGATCTGATGCAGATGTGAGGGTGCAGATAGGCAAAGCAAGAGCAGCATTTCTATAACTGGACATCTGGATCTCAAAACAACTGTCAGCCAACACGAAATTCAGACTTTTCAATACAAATGTCAAGACAGATATACTGTGTGGGATGAAAATTTGGAGAACTACGAAAGCCGTCATTCAGAAGATACAATTATTTATCAACAGTTGTCTACGCAGAATACTTCTGATCCTCAGGTCAGACACCATGAACAACAACCTATTGTGGGAGAGAACAAGCCAGATTCCAGTGGAGTAAGAAATTAGGAAGAAGCGCTGGAATTTGAAGTGACACACACTGAGTTAAGAGCCCAACTGCGTCACAAGACAAGCCCTCATGGCCATAGGAAAATAGGAAGACCAGAGAACCTGTTGCGTCGAGAAATGGAGATAGACATCAGAAGAATGAACAACAAGTGTACAGAAATGGAAAGGGAAGCCCAGGACATAATAGGTTGGAGAATGCTGGTCAGCAGCCTAAGCTTCATTGGTAGTAACAGGCATCAGTAACGTAAGTGACAGTCATCTGTAAAATAACCTCAATCGTTAGAATAAAGTTCTTAGTTAATTAGTAAACCTAATAGATGGTAAATTTTGAACACCAGTCAGCATGCTAATTTTAAAAACTAATGACATTCAAAGATTTCATTAATACAACTGGGAAGCAGTTATAAAACTGTAAGTTTGCTCGTTTTTGATATTCTCAGACTGAAATCAACCTAACTGATCTTACTTCCCATGTTCTACCATCGCAAAAGTTCTTGAAGGGTGGCGATGATTAAAAGTTATTTGAAGTGAAACAGAACTACAAGTATTGTTGTATTAACTTTAGATGTCTTACAGGATGGTGGTTGAATTGACTAAATTGTTGGTGCAGTATAAGTATTCGGACAGATATCGTTTCCTCAGCTGTTTCCTTTTGTAAAAATTACCTACTACATATATATATGAACCATATGGAATGTGCGGGGAGTAAACGACTATTGACAATCAGTTCATTTATTTTAAATTTAAACCAAGACTAATAAACAAATCTTTAAACATAGAAATAAATTTTTCAGAATGTCTACTTTTTATAATATTATGAAAGCAAGTTAGTAATTCAATGTAAGTGTATTACTTCAATGAATATACAAGCAAAATATGAAAATAACAAGCGGTTAATTTAAATGTGGATATATCTGTCACTTATGACGAAAATAAACTAAATTTGTATTCTAAATAAAGCTACAAAATTTCTGGCTTTGGTTTGAGTTTATTCTTTTTAAGACAATTATTTCTCAAGATATAATAGGTCTAGATTTCTTTCTCTTCAGATTTGCAACGAATTGTGAAGATTTCAGTTAATATTATCAATGTAGTTTGATAATATTTACTTAGAATATAATGCTCGTATAAACAAATCTATCACAGTTGAATGGTTAAAAAGAAATATCAATATTCCTAAAGCTAGTCTTTTCCAGTTAGTTGTCATAAACAATATAATTGCTAGAAGGAATATGGAACAGTACAAAATATCACATTGCAAATGAAAATACCTGAAGAGGAAAGTGATAAGATGAGACAGAAAAGAGTTGAGACGACACTGTCAATGCTAGACAGGAAGAAATTACAGATGCACCCAGAAGCAACAAATGAAATCGTATTAAAATGTAAATTACAAGAGATAATGTTGAAATTCTGGGTATAACAGTAGATAAAAGCATTAGCATTCAATTACGGATTAGCCCTGTTACATATTTTGCACCTCTCGATACCATTTATAGAATCAGATATTCACTTCATGGACTTGCTTTCGTCCACCTCTGCACTAACATACTTCGAAGCTTGTACTAAACAATGAATAAGCAAATGTAACAAATATATAAGCCTCCTCTCCTGATAGCCCATCTATGTCGATTAAACTTTACTTAACCTCACTATTACTTACCTTATGGTTTTATATTTGGAGTAGTTCGAGGGAATCTATAATTTGATAATAAATACACTTGTGAAGTACATATTTTCTAATTTATTCCTAAGTGACAATTACCAGTTGACATCAGTTTGGCAATAACTGAAAATCTCCGACAATTTAGATCCAATTAGAATTTTATATTCAAATAACATAAGCTGAGAATACAATGATTTATCATACTGAAATAAAAAGTAACGTTATTACTCGAGACCAAAACTCCTGTTTGATTTCCGGATACTAGGTCGTGGATACGTACCCCTAAGGAGTCCCGTACTAGGGCGATAAGGCTTTCGAGTGCTTCTAGGTTTACCGTGATGGTCTAGCCAAGAACAGATTGCGGTTTGAACTGAAAATTCCACAATCTCCACATAATCCTTGATAATAATTATTTGAAGTACCATAATCGTATATTTAATGATTGATTGTTAAAATATGTTATCCTTTTCTGCCTAATGATATTATTTAATGAATAAGTGAACAGAACTATAATTACAAATATAAAGCTTGATTCTTATTCAGTTATAATCAGTCGGTGAGCCACTTTTATTTCCAGCTTAGTCTACCCCATAAATCTGATCACGAAAACTATATTAAACGTATACAACATCTGATAAAATAAATAAGAAAACAAAGTCTCGACTAAGTGATTTTTCGATCTTAAATGTGAATTCTTAAAGAAATATACTTTCAAGTAAACAACAATCTGTATATTTGTTGCATACAAATAAATGTGCGATCACGAATGATACTTTTGCCCCATTGATTAGTTAAGCTTCAGTCAAATCGGCATTATAATAAAGATATATTTGTGGCATAAATGAATCTTCAATATCTTGGATTTCTTCCTTGATATTATTCTCTTCAAGAGTTTTCTCCATATCTAGTACAGTATCATCATACTTCCATGTGTACGAGGCAGCATGTGAATTAAATTTTAGATAGCGAACAAGTATGTCAGTTATAGTCTCTTCAGAGCAAACCTAAATGACAAAGAAGAAGAAATACATTTTAAATAATAAACCGGATAACCGAAAAATACATTAATCCATTTGCATTTTCAAGGTATAGACAAACATAACAGTCTTCCAAATAGTGGAAGTAAGATATTCTTTAAATTAAATATCCTAGGAACTAATATTACATTGTTCAACTAGAAGAAATAATTATGATTAACGTTTTACGAGCAACATGAAAAAATCAACGAGTTAATATATTTTTAACTGTAAACAAATGTTATTTTATCATTAGTAAAATATTATTCTTTTGATTAGGTTGATTATGTATTAAACAGTGACTGAGAGTTAAATTCAGGATCTCTGTTTGGCCCTATTTGAGATAAATCACGTAAATGGACCTGAATGTCTGTTAATGTTCACATTGAAACTATAATATAGCACTCATAGCATCAAAAGCCGGCACACTATCTACTATAATTTTGAGTAGCCTTAAGATTTGTAAGTAGATAATTATGTGTTGACGCGTTGATGATATGTTGAAATAGTGAGTCAGTTAGTCAGTCAACAAAGGTAACTTCGATTTTTAACTGCTGATAGTTTGGTTAGTAGTTGGTAGCGGAACCAAGTCACTCGACTGAAGAGCTAGTCTCACGTATCAACGATGAAAACATACTAACCTTCATTATTGACCGTAAATATCAAAATAAATGAACGGATCGGCGTTTACCGTCATTCAACGGCCTAGTGATAGTTTTGTGGCATTCAATGTGATAAATACTAGGTTTGAAACTACTCAATTTTAACTTCTGTTGAAATCAATTTGATGTGAGAAATATTTCTGAAAATATGAATAACCTAGGCTTACTTCCATCTAGAAACCGTGACATATCAAACGATGATTGACCACAAGATATGTAATGAAGGAAATTATTTATCGGTTCTATAGCTTTTTGCCATGACAAATTATTATCCTGACACCTAACAAGTAATAAAAGTGTGATGAACTAGCTATCCTTTTGAATTAATGTGTGAGATAAGTTGCACAATTCTGCAGCGGAGGTAGTGTTTAATCAATCAACCAGCAAAGATATCAATATAATTTTAGTTTTAAGAAAGGAAAACAAACCTCAACCTCATGTTTTTCTAGCGAAAGTGTGTTGAAAATACGTACAAATCTCGTCTTCTTAGTTAAGTTTCCAACTATTAGTCGTTCGTCCTTCCACCAAGGTATGCCAAAATCTGTAGCCCAGTCTGTCACTGGATAGGGTGGAGGAATGTGAACAAATCGGCCAAAGGGTGTGTAAGGAACATGACAGTTAGTAATTGGGTCAACATGGTACCGAACGTCTCCAGTTTGTGCATCAAACCAGTGGGATATATCTCTACCAGCTTCATTTAAGATTGGTCGGAGAAGTACGCTTCCTACAACCAATATAAAATATCTAATTTCAAATCAGTCAAGACTATTCAACACAAATATTGTAAATAACATATAACATTATTCTAATTTCACCAAACATTTTTAATCGTACAATTTCATAAAATCTACTAGAACAGTTTAAAAATCTAGGTAGCTAGTTAGAAATACACCACAATCGTAAAAAACATAAAAATCTAGTCTGTTGGTTGTCTTCAAGTTCTATCTTTCACTATTTACCCATGCATTTAGAACTTGACTGTGTTTTGATCTGTTTTAACTGGTGGGTGCTTCGTCAAGCGACAAATTTATCTGTTTATCGGGAAGCTGATACGATAACAAATGTTTCATGTTCAAGTCTTAGATAAATTCGAGTTATCTCTAGGAAATGTTCAAGCTTTGAACTGAGTACGGCAGTGTACACGATTACATCAGTTGTTCTGAGTATCTATTTCCATTAGGAAGGTTGATATAAGTCTTAAATCACGAAAATTAATTCGATTTAATAGTTCTCAACGAAGATGAATATGATTCGAATCATATTCATTTAGGCAATATTTAAATAAAATCGATCAACTCAAACGTATTCACCCTTATTCTGTGCGCAAATCGGTGTGAGATCGTAAACACGCCCAAGAAACGAAACCCAACAGTCCTCAGGTGAATTATGCGCTAAAACCTCATTTGGAGTAAAGTAACGACTTTTCATTTCCCACTTACAATATTTCCATAGTTATATGTATATTAGCCGATTTAAAGTAATGTTGCCTAAGATGTGCTGTACAGTTACAAAAGTGTACAATAAGCTAACATTCTCCAGTATATTCACTGCTTTCAACGATTTAGTATTAACCAATTGATTCTTGATCTTTCGGTATGGCTCCAGGTATTTGGTAGTATCCAATGGATGGTAAACTATACACTCAACTGCATTAATTCAGGTATGTGATCACTGTTTTTGAATTTGCATGTCCTCTCATTTGAGTGAGTACATTTGTTCCAGAGTAGTAGGGTTTATGGATACCAGTAGCCTTCACATTACCAGGCTGGAGACCAGTTAGTCTCTATGTGGCTCATACAAAAGCGAAAACTCTAATGCTATTGAAAATATTTCAGAAATAAGTAAGTAAATTTGTTGATTTATTGGTGGTGAAGATTGTGTGAAAGGACCCAAGTGTAAGCAAGGAGGTGGAAACAGAGACTGTAGACTGGCTAGAATAAGTTAGTGATCTGAGATGATAACGATAACAACTGGCGAATGTTGAGACACGTAATAGGCACTGCCGGTACAAGCGGGAGGTGATAAATCGTATGTGAGTACGTATTCCTCAAGTACCTTCTTGAAACTATCCACTAGGGAGGAGAGCGATTCAAGTTATGAGAAAAAGTTGGCAAGTACCTCAGTGTATGCTCCTTGGTGTGCAATTTCTCGAGGGTTACCTCGAGGGGCGCAGTTATGACATTTAGCCAATATGCTTGTGTTGGAATGGTTTGGAGTACTTAAAGTGTCGTATACTGTAATTAGATCACCTTCCTATAACTCGGAGGGAATAATCCTAAGTATTCGAATTTGTCTTCGTTATTCTTATCCCGCAACCGTTTTAACCATTTAGCTGCTCACCTCTGGAATCGATCTAGGAGATTTATGTCACTTTTAAGACAATGAGAGTTAAAACACTGTCACTTTCAATGTATAGCGGTGTGCACGTTTTAAAGAGAGTAAAGAACAGTTGTGGGTTGATCACACCTAGTCGTCTTCGCATAAAGTGGAGTTGCGATAGCATTGACTACATCTCCTAAGTAGTTTGAAGTGGTGTTCAGGCTCGCCGTGCTTATTAGACGGAGATGAGGCTCTGAAAAGACATTTAGGAAAGGACTTCCATTGAGGTGTAAGTTGTTTTTGTCGCGTGTAACATCTTAACTAGCTAAAACTTGATTCCTTGTCCACTGTCCATTTCTCTATTGTTGTAAGGTCTTTTTGAATCTCAAGTGAATCTTGTTCGCTTCTTATTGACCTTTATATATTTGCATCATCTGCGTAGGTTAGTGTCGCTGATCTAACTTTATTCGGCGAGTCAGTAATTAATATCACGAAGAGGAATGGCCCTAAGATGGTGCCTTGTTCAATTACTGATTTTGAGACTTGCAAGCTTTCATGCTCTCTATCTGTTCCGGTACATAACTTCCTGTTATCAAAGCTTTTTCTGAGCCTAGATTCTGAGCAGCGTTTCAAGACTATGGTGCGAATATTGTCACATCCTGGAGACTTTGTTTGACGAAGGGATTTGAATTTTCTTAGTACTAAGTCAGGAGTAAGTCAGGTATTTCCTAAGCCATTAGCTGCTTTCAGATCCGAGTGTAGTGCGAGCTACTTATAAGTAGTATATGACGTGAGTGTCAACGTAATGTCTGGCAGCAAAAGATGGGGGAAGATCAAGAAAGGAAGAGTTAGAACACAATGGAATTTGCATGAAACGCACGAATAGTGCACCTAACTCAAGGTCGCATGTCTGCGTAATGGAACGGGCCGGTGATCCGCCCACTGCTCGCAACTTGGAAAGGATGAGGAAGACAGCAGGATCTCACCTCAACCCGGACAAATCGAACCTTTAACTTCACCTCGCCTTTGGGTTTCGTAACACCCAGTGACTCGCGCACATGCTTAACTCCTTGGTACGTATTTCAAAACCGGTCAGGTGGATCATATACCACTACACCTCAGACTGTGGGCCCAAGCAATTCACACACGCAACTGCCAACGCAGCCGAATCAAGCCATCAGCCGACCAGCCGAAGCCAGTAACAAACCGACCAGAATCAACAGTGCCCGCAGGTCTAAGCACGCAAGCAAAGCTTCCATTTCCGACTCACCACACGGTTCCACTTCAACCAGTTAGTAACACCCCAGCATACGAGTGAGCGAAAGACTCACCTGCCGATCCAGGGAAGCTCGGCAAAGCTAGACTCAACCAGATTGCTCATAGAAGACAGGCATCAGCGCTGGTCATGGTGAGCAATCTGAGAAAGTGCACTGACAAGCAGACTCTCAAACCGAAAGTGCGTGCTTCATTCACAAGCAACCCGACTCTAAGGGGAGCTCTGAGTAGAACTGTCACACTTGGTGTCTACCTCCACGTGCCCTTCACACTCTAGGGACCAGAATGGGAGGCCGTAATTATTGCTAGACTTGGGGAAGGGCAGTAATTTCAGAAGCCAACCTAAACGCCACACTGCCTCACGATCGTATAACAGTAGGCTTCAGTGTTGGGCTAATCCCTGTTTATTCGCAGTTACTGGGGGAATCCTTGTTGGTTTCTTTTCCTCTGTTCAGCGATATGCTTAGGTTTGGCGGGTAATCATGTCTGATCCGATGCAAAGGTCAATTATATAATCTGTGCGCCGGATAGATACATACAATCGATACAAAACATAGACCAAATCATAGTGCCAGGATCAGGTGATTAGTATAGCATACGATAGGTGCGTTTCTACCGAGCGTGTAAAATACCATTAAGCCACAACTAGAGCACAACCCATGGCAGCATCTCAATTTCGTTATTCAGACTGGACTAGGCTGTGATCGGATTATTTGGACGGAGCCTTCGACCAGCAACGTCGCGCATTGGTACGCAAGTATACATGCCGGCATGCACTCGCCCAACCCACCACGAATATTTCGTTTACAACCACGTCCATCATGACTGCTCTGTGGTCACTGCTTCATATTGGTGGGTATGCAATGATATCCTCAACCAGGATTTGATCGTTTGTTAACTAATCATCTAAGTTTGAGGGTTTTCCATCCCTGCTCTACATGGTGACATGACACACATGCTGAATCGATCCTGAACCGTTAGTGGCTTCTCCAAGTTTCCTTTGGAACCAACCTATGGGCGTTTTAGCCTGTCAGTTTATATTTAGAGATGGGGTGTTTAAATCTCTAGCTAGGAGTATTTTATTAACCCCAGTCAGCTTATGTTTGTGGGCTCTAATATTTGAGAGGAGCTGGTGAAACATCCTAATCAAATATTTTATGCCTTTGTGTGCTCAAGCCACACGGGCATGATTCTGTCTCGTCGGTTAGTTGGATGTCGTATTGTGTTACGACTTTGAAATGGCAGTTGAGATATCGTCCCTCCACCTCCCGCTTTTTCTGTACCCCACCGCCTCGGAAGGGTTTCGTGTCTTGCTTGCTCACTTCGTCGACTATACCGTCGGGGGACAGCCATTCTTAACTGAGAATCGTGATCTTCAGACCGATTCAGGGGCAAATTTTCCTAGTCCCTTCCAGTTAATCACTCGGTCCGCTTACTCTGCTACAGAAGCACTTGATGGTTTGTCTGATCACCTGATGCCTCTCTGCAGCAACGGTCGCTGTTGAATTACTAAACAACTGCATCAAACTAAGTTGGTCAATTCCCAAACAACTGCCAACCTCAGGTGTTTTGCTCATACCGTGTATTCAAACGGAGAGACTGTGATCTCCTCATCTTGTGTTAGGCGTTATAGATGGAAGTCATCCGACAACAGTATTTTTCCTATTCGGCCTCCCTGTTTTCATCTCGCTGATCTAGACAAGCTCTCGTAGCATCTATCTGATAAGACGGACCACTGTTTGTGCCGCACCAAGGCTGAAGCCCTTCAGTTAGGTTTTCCCGGTTTCTGAAGTTCACAGCCATACGACGCAGAAGCTTAATGATGGCGAGATGTGACAGACGAAGCAACCGGAAAACGCTAAATGCTATGATGGTGTGACGAGGCTAAAGTTATCCGTAATGGAGAGGGTTTAACTTTAGCTATATTCTGACCCGTAAACAGTTTAACTGAGCCGGGGTATATCTAATTCCAAGCATTGTGCAGTATCTACCCTTCCGGTTTTTAATAAAAAATTCCCACTGTCCAGCAGGCTACCCTAAGATACAGGAGCATTGAATAAAATTGGCGAACTTTGTCTAATATTTCTGTCAATGATTTGTGGCGTATTTGGAGCTATGATGCTTCTGTCTCCCTTCTTTACACTCTCTCGCTGCTCCGTACTGTCAACAGATACTGGGGTATTTACACTAACTGGCAGCATCGTCGGTGCCTTAGCTCGGGTTTAGGTTGACATTTTGTTGGGCTAAATAGTTTTACTGGTGTGAAACAATAGGTTTATTTTAGATGGGAACGTTCATTTCGCTGTAGACTTTACATTGTGAACAAACATGGCAGAACCAAGGAGACCTTGCACGAACCAATCTTACTGTCTACACACTGCAGTATCACATCCACTGGGAACCCAGCCGCTTCAGAAGCTACATTTTAATGCAGAGTTGTCGGTTTCAGACAACGAGGAGGGAATACAATTACTACCGTTGTGTTCAGTGTGCTGCGTTATTTGAGACTTAGGAAGCATTTTTCTCATATTTCTTTTTGCCTACTAAACTCACTAGGAGTAGCAGTCTGTGGAGAGTGTCGTTTTGGTTTCACCTTTGGAGATAAAGTAGTGTTTGGGTCGAGTCGTCCGAGTTATACACATTACTTTAAAGTTAACTATCGAGTAATCTTTCGGGCTTTTTCACAATTCTGTTGCTACAAACTGGGATTTATGATTCGCCACCAACTGCGAATTCAGACCTCTACTAGTTTTCCTAGTAGTATTGGTATTGGAACTGTTAGCAACGTTATTACTTTGCATGTTAACCAATAGACTAAAGAGCGGACTGCTAGATAATTCGAAGAGAAAAATATGCAGTGTATACGGTAAAAGGGAGTTAAATAGTAATATGTCCCTCAAGAAACAAACTTCCACGGTGTGGGCAGCCGGGAAGTGATAACCGCCCTCATACCCGTAACAGCACACAAGACCGAATTGGTCAAAATCAAATCCTTCCTACACCCACTGATATCTCTCTTATCTCCACGACTAACTCTACTCACACTCCTTTATCTCGCCGCACCTCTGCTGCAAACGATTTCAGTCTTCGAAACGTTATTCCTAGTCTCTTGAAGCCCCATTCTAAACTGCATCTTGGAGCATTTAATGTACGGACATTGTGTCAAGTAGGGCAACAGGCTTTATTAGCTAGGACTTTAGAATCTAGTGCCATCGATGTGTACCGCGTCTCGGAAACGCGCATACAGAATCCGAGTAGCACCATTCACTTGACCTCACCATGTCAACTCGATTTACCCTTCGTGAATCCGTTAGCCCTGATGCTGCTTCTCGAGGTCTCGCTGGTGTAGGTATAGTCTACGTAACGACCGCGAACAGAGATGGGTGGCGAAAGCAAAAGCGATGGAAAAGGTAGTGGCGACAGGTAACACTAGACTACTTTTCCGCCTTATCAAAGAAACCGGTATTCGGAACCCGAATGTGAGTGAGACTATCTCAGAAATGGATGGCTGTATCATTTATTCCCAATCCAGGGGACTGGACCGATGGGCAGAACACTTTGGGGACCTGTTCAATTGGTCTTCAGCCACATTTCGGTTCCCCACCATCCCCAGTGATCCTGAATGGCAAATCGATTTAAGTCCTCCTAGTCTGCATGAAGTTGAGAGAGCTATACGAAATCTAAAGGGAGGTAGGGCAGCAGGTCCTTATAGACTGACTCCTGAGATATTTAGGGATGGTGGTCCAGTTGTAGCAGCTAGGTTAACTGAGATCTTAGGTAGAATCTGGGAACTGGACACTATCCCATCCGAGTGGTCTCAATCCTTGATTGTCCCAATCTACAAGAAAGGACAAAAGTCCTCTTGTGACAATCATAGGGGAACAAGTCTAACTAATATAGTTTCTAAATTGTTAGCCTCGATAATCCTTAAGGGCCTAACTGTAGCCCGTGAAGAGCAGACTAGATAAAACCAGGCTGGTTTTCCACCTGGACGTGGCTGCATAGACCACATTTTCACACTAAGACAGGTCCTGGAACACAGACACACATTTAGACGTCCGACGATAGTCGTGTTCCTGGACCTTAAGGCGGCATTCGACTCAGTGGATCGTGAGGTTCTGTGGCAGTGTCTGTCATTGAAAGGTGTACCAAAGAAGTACATTAACCTTATACAAGCTCTCTACTCGAAACGCCACTGGTCGAGTGAGAGCATTATGTGAACTGTCACCGGAATTCTCTACATCAAGTGGTGTCCGTCAGGGCTGTCCACTCTCTCCATTCTCGTTTAACTTTGTCGTAGTCATCCTCTTAGAGTTAAGATTAGGCTCGTCAGATTTTTCAGGGGTTGATCTTCTGCCAGGAAAATCGATTACTGACTTAGAATATGAGGATGACATAGTTCTATTCGGTGAAGACGCTGACAATATGCAGAGTCTTCTGACTACTATAAGCATGTCCGTGAGGCTGTTTTCCCCTCCAAATGCAAAACGTTGCTTCAAGACTGGGTTGCATAGGCACCTGAACTAGTGATAGGGAGTGAAGTAGTCGAGCGTGTAGACCACTTCACTTATCTTGGTAGTCTCATCAATGCTGCAAGCCTGGTGACTGACGATATCTCAGCGCAGATACGGAAAGCTCGATTCGCTTTGCCAATTTGCGCCGTTAATGGTGTAGACGAGATATCCATTCGCTAACGAAAGAACGGGTGTACTACGCAGCAGTTCGCTCCGTTCTCTTATATGGATACTAAACATGGACGTTAAGAGTAGATGTTCGTAGGTTACTAGTATTCGATCATAGATATCTTAGAGGCATTGCTAATATATCGTGGGACAACCGAGTAAGCAATACTGTAGTTGGGAAACAAGTACTAGGTAAGGATTGCAAATCAATAGATGAAGTACTGAAACTTCATCAGTTGAGGTGGTTGGGACGTGTTACGAATACCTAACCACTGACTGCCTCGACGAGCTATGTTTTGTGGTGTAGGAGTAGGTTGGAAGAAAGTTAGGGGCGGCCAAATCAAAACATGGCAGAAATGCATGAAGTCACTGACAAGTGGACTGAGTCTTGTTGGTAGATGTAGACTACGTGGTTGGGGTCCGCGAGACGATAGTCACAGATGGTTAGAGACCTTGAACGACTTGGCTCAAAATCGTTTGCAATGGCGCAAGTGCACCCACTCTTTGAGCTCTCTCAAATCCAAACACTCTGGATTCGTCAGCACAGCTACCTTTGTCTTTTTAACATTATCTCACTGAATTATGCTTCTTGAGTAACGTCTTCAAACCCTAGTATTCTTCATTACCATTAATTCTTCTACTATCTCTATCACTATGGGATTTGATTTGACATTTGCATCTCTGTGCTAATGTGGTATGGCAACCTGAACTTATGTACATACGTACGAAGTTCTACGTTGTAACTGACTGACTTATTCATCAGAGTATTGGCTCCTCAAAGGCGACCCGATGACTTATAGCATCCTAAATACTCATGAGCATCCTTTAAATTACTTAGTTAAGCTCAGCTGCATCACGAACCTCAAAGGAAGTACCTAGAAACTAGAGTCACAACAGCAGAATGGACTGCTGACACACCTTCGACTCTTTACAAGTACTGAACTGGAATTTGTTACTGATGGAGGCATCGGTAGTCCATCGCCAATAGATACGGAAGCCTATTAAGCAAATGTTCTCTCCCACCTATAATTACTTGACAATTTAAGGGCGGATGGACGAAACATTCGTTACTCGGGGATGATAAGTTTGGTAAATGACTTTCTCACCAGTACTGACAAGAAGGATATCATTACATATGTTAAGGACTTGGTGCACTATCCCTTGAAAAATGATAAATTAGACTTCAAAGTAACTGAAGAAGATGAAAAATTACTAAATGATAAATATTTTTATATCATATTGAGCCACACTTTCAAGTTTATAAATGATTCACCAACTACTGAAATGTTGTCACTATGTAGAAGTTTAACAGAGTTTTCAAAAGGAGATATTTGGCTTGAGTGTGCCTGTAATCTGTTGTCACACAATGATACTACAGAAGTCACTTTACTTGTAGTGGAGCTGGAAAGGTTCTTCTCAGAGCTAAATCGAGTACCGGACTTTATTTCTGCTTGCATTGACAGTGATGAGGCTAAATCAGATAGTGCACAGGCCTTTCTGGAGTCACGCGCTAGGTTGTTGTCTAACGTACCTCATTACGTCGCTAACATGAAACGTGGAAATTCCTCTTACTTCACTGATAAATGTCAGTTTGTCAAGAATATTTTGTCAGCCTTCAAGGTTGTTTCCTGTACATCACAGGTTACTTATCAATTTTTAGGGTTCATTGTTAGTCAACTCTGTTTGTCTGGATATTCGGAATATGTGTCAAATTTCATCATTGAAGAGACCCAGTATAATCCAACAGACATTTGGTCTAAAATACTAGTTTACATCAACACAAAAAGCATGGAAATGTGTCTGGCTCCTCTCGCTAAGGAGTGTCCAACCCCCCAAATATATCACGCATTATTATCAGAATTTTTTCAGAAATCATCTGCTTTTGATGCATATATGAGATTATGTCGTCGTCTATTTTACATCCGTCAGTTTAAAACTGGAAATACTATCAGGAACATTTTTAGCTCATTTTTCATAGCTGTATTAAAGTGTGAAACGCCTGAACAATCAACCCATCTAGCTGCCCGAGTAGATGAGGATCTTGGATTACCTGCTCTTCGTGTATGGTCAGACTTAAACTCTATACAAGCAGCTTCTCTGGAAAGGCGTATTTATTTATCTCAAATATTGGTATCTTGGCTTACCGATTTTCGAAACCAAGTGTGTGTTAATTCATCCATGAACTTATCTTTTGATCACTTATTGCCTGATGTTCTTAATGGAATTAGTAATCATCTTGGAAGTCCACGAATCGAGATTCGCACTCTTGGTATGGTTATAGGGGAGTGGATTGTAAAGTTCTTCAATTGGAGTCCTGGCGATGATAACCAGAAGTTAAAATTTGATTATGAAGAACTAAGTTTTCTTAGTGACATCCGGCCGTATTTTGTTCCTCTGAATGTTAAGTCTAGTGATCATAATACAGTTCCAATTCTAACGTCATCAGATATTGAAGCATCCGAAATCGCCTGTAATTCACTTGGAAATAGTAAGTGTTATTTCAGCGTTTCTGGTGCAATTTTACTTCATTGGCTGGCAATTTTAATATTATAAGCGAAGTAGGACACTTGTATATTGGTCGTAAATGCCTGTATTAATACTCTACACAGGTTGCACACATTATGTCTTGTCATATTAGGAAAGTCAACTGGCGAGTCTTAGTACAAAAGCCTTGTATGTAATGTAATTAATTTAGATATTTATCTGATAGAAAGTCCAATCTTTGACTCTAATTATAATAGACTGTAGCATCCAATTACTTTTTAGGAAGTATGGAACTGCGAAACATCGCCTTTTTCCAGGAAGTAAGGTTATTTTTAAAATAGCAAAAAGTCATACGAAGAATATGTGATAGTCATTATCAGTCAGTCAGTCAGTTGCAAAGTAGAACTTCGTACGTATGTACATAAGTTCATGTTGCCATACCACATTATTAGCACAGAGACGCAAATGTCAAATCAAATCCCATAGTGATAAAGATAGTAGAGGTATTAATGTTAATAAAGAAGACTAGATTTCGACGATATTATTCAAAAAATATCATTCAGTGAGATAAGATTATAAAGAAAAAGGCAGAGGTATTGACGAATCCAGAAGATTAGGATTTGAGAGAGCTCAAGGAGTGGATGCACCTGCGCCATTGCAAACGATTTTGAGCCAAGTCGTTCAAGGTCTCTAACCATCTGTGACTTTCGTCTCGCGGACCCCAACCACGTAGTCTACATCTAACGACATGACTCAGTCCACTTGTCAGTGACTTCATGGATTTCTGCCATGTTTTGGTCTGGCCGCCCCTAACTTTCTTCCAACCTACTCCTACACCACAAAACATAGCTCGTCGGGGCAGTCGGTGGTTAGCCATACGTAACACGTCCCAACCACCTCAACTGATGAAGTTTCAGTACTTCATCTATTGATTTGCAATCCTTACTTAGTACCTTTTTCCTAACGACAGCATTGCTTACTCGGCTGTCCCACGATATACGAGCAATGCTTCTTAAACATCTATGATCGAATACTAGTAACCTACGAACATCTTCTACTCTTAACGTCCATGTTTAGTATCCATATAAGAGAACGGAGCGAACTGCTGCGCAGTACACCCGTCCTTTGGTTAGCGAACGGATATCACGCCTACGCCATAAGTGACGCAGGTTGGCAAAAGCCAATCGAGCTTTCTGTATCCGAGCTGAGATTTCGTCAGTCACCAGACCGTCAGCACTGATGAGACTCCCCAGATAAGTGAAGTGATCAACACGCTCGACTACCTCACTCCCTATCACTAGTTCAGGTGCCAATGCAACCCAGTCTTGAAGCAACATTTTGCATTTTGAGGGGGAAAACCGCATCCCAAACATGCTCGCATTGTTGCCTATGGTAGTCAGAAGACTCTGCATATTGTCAGCGTCTTCACCGAATAGAACTATGTCATCGGCATATTCTAGATCAGTAAGCGACTTTCCTGGTAGAAGGTCAACCCCTGAAAAATCTGACGAGCTTAATGTTAACTCTAAGAGGATGTCTACGACAAAGTTAAACAAGAATGGAGAGAGTGGACAGCCCTGACGGACACCACTTGATGTAGAGAATTCAGATGACAGTTCGCCATATGCTCTCACCCGACCAGTGGTGTTCGAGTAGAGAGCTTGTATAAGGTTAATGTACTTCTTTGGTACACCTTTCAATGACAGACACTGCCACAGAACCTCACGATCCACTGAGTCGAATGCCGCCTTAAGGTCCAGGAACACGACTATCGTCGGACGTCTAAATGTGTGTCTGTGTTCCAGGACCTGTCTTAGTGTGAAAATGTGGTCTATACAACCACGTACAGGTCGAAATGATAGTCATTATTGTGTTCGTTAAAACTTCAAAAGTAATTCAAATAGATGTCTTTTGGACATCAGTACCGAGAACCTATTACGGAAAACTGAAAATAATCTCAAGGGTTGTTTGGAGAGAAATCACCTCGCACATTGTGGATATCTACGAAGTGACCAAAACACTAGTAGCTAATGGATTGTTCCTTTTTGTTAGCGTACAATCTTCGCGTAGGCGAGATATCCGTCTGCTGACTAAAGGACGAGTGTACTGAGCAGCATTTCGCTCTGCCCTACCATATGGATGCGTAACATGGCCGGTAAGAGTTCAGGATATTCATAGGTTAATAGTATTCGACTATAGGTGACTTTGAAGCATTGCTCGTGTATCCTGGGACAACCGAGTAAGCAATACTGTCGTTAGGAAAAAGGTACTAAGTAAGGATTGCAAATCAATAGATGAAGTACTGAAACTTCATCAGTTGAGGTGGTTGGGACGTGTTACGAATGCCTAACCACCGACTGCCTCGACGAGCTATGTTTTGTGGTGTAGGAGTAGGTTGGAAGAAAGCTAGGGGCGGCCAAATCAAAACATGGCAGAAATGCATGAAGTCACTGACAAGTGGACTGAGTCTTGTTGGTAGATGTAGACTACGTGGTTGGGGTCCGCGAGACGAAAGTCACAGATGGTTAGAGACCCTAAATGGCATGCCTCAAAATCATTTGCAATGACGCAGGTGCATTCATTTTTTGTGTTCTCTAAAATTCTAATCTGAAACCCTCATTACCTTTTATTTCCTTTTTTAAGTTTATTTCACTAGATTCTACTTCTTGAATAATATCGTTGAACCCTAATCTCTCCGATTACTGCTAATACTTTTACTACCTCTACTACTATGGGATTTGATTTGACAATTGCATCTCTGTGCTAGTGTGGTATGGCAACCTGTAACGATGTACTTACGTACGAAATTCTAGTTTGTAGCTAACTGACCCAGGTGATTCTCATTGACTGAAATCCTCAAAACTTGTTACATTTTCGAAGTTATAATTCGTTCATTGTGTGGTAATTGTTTGAGCATCGGTGTAATAAGATAAGTATTGTGTTCCGACGAAAGCACGGCGCAAGTTCGTAAACTTTGTTGCTGTTTTTCCGAGTCACGTTGACTAACGTTGCTTCCATCTTCACAAACACGTAATTGTGAAAGCTTCGTCATATGATGTTGTATTAAACTCTTATATTGTTGTCTCGTCGTCATCTATATTGCGATTAGTTCTAAGTATTACTTTTTATTTAAATCACAACTAATTATTATTATTATCAAGTTAATGTTCTTTCTTTTTTCAATTTACTGCAATTTCGATATCTCTCTGTGTTTCTTTCATTATTTTAGACATAATGAACGAAAACTGTGAAACTGTTCAGCAAACTATACAGAAACTAGATAGTGACGATGATGCAGATAGTGATAATGACTCAATGACACCACTTCCCTCTGTTAATTCTTTTAAATGCAATAATAAAATGCCATTTTATCTTCGTGAATGTCTTGATGGAATGTTACTATCTAAAATGGAAGACAACCCAGTGAATATTGCATGTACAATGTCTGCAGAAAAATTGATCTATGCTCATCCGGAAGCAGCCCAAGAACTAGCACTGGAATTTGCTCGTGTTCTTGTTCATACTGAACCACCTGCAGCACCTAACCCAGAACAGATAGCTCGTGCTAGGCATGATGCTTTAGTAGCTATTGGTGTAGTTGCTCCCAAAAAGTGCGCACGATATTTAACGTCAGAATTTTGTCAGTCAGGAAATTCAATTGGTCAGAGAATGAATATTATATCATCTGTTACTGATATTGCCTGTAAGTTGTATGGCGGCAAGGAGGCTCTAATTTCTCGGAAATTCTCTTCAAATCATCAGATTACCAGTAATGATGCGATCATTACTAACAATGGTCATGAGATAAAGACCCGTCGATTTTGTCAAAAGCGCCCACCTCCTTCTTACATTATTAATAAGTTTGTTCCTTTTGCGGGAGAGTTTTTCTTTCCCTTGCTAAAAAGCATTCCACAATTGTCTCTTTCTTCTGTTAAAGGGCCTTTCGCCCATCAAGACGCTAGTTTACTGGCTAGCTTATTAGCCTCGTTGGGAACTATTTATGCTTGTTCCAGTTTCTCACCCGTCCAAAGTCGCATGGCTGACGAGTTAATCAGTTTAATTCCTTTATTTCATCGACATCCTGAACCTGCAGTGCGACGTGCTCTACTTATAGTCGTTGGAACAGTTATCACCACCACTCCACTGGAAATCTTATCGTCTAAACCTGAGTTGATTTTTAAAAAGTCAATCTTTTTATCTGGTGGTACAAAAAACTCTGGAGAAAATACTATTTCAAGTTGGTTGAAATCATGTTCATTGTCTGATACAGATGCAGAATGTCAGCTCTTAGCTTCTAATAGCCTTTCTGCGCTATGTGAAAGATTTTTGGAATTGAGTCACAATAAAAAAGAACTTTGAAAGAAATGGCAGCGTATTTATTCCACTTATTTACACTCATTCTGTTTGTACATAGTATATAAATTCTTTTGATCAATATATGTATATATAAATTAACGAGTGTTCAATGTTATCTTATAAATGCATGTTTGAAATATTATAGCTGTGATATATATATATATATATATATATATATATATATATATATATATATATATATATATATATATATATATTAGTCCCATAGGTAATATCTTCATTCCAAACTTAAATTTGGATTATTATGTGTATTAAAGTTTTACTATGATTTGTCTTTATTTAATGGTATAATAAATTAGTATAGATTGAGCACTTATCGACATGAACTCGACTGAAACAGGATTCTATCCTTATATCAGCGCTAATCTAACTTATCATTAGAATGAAGAGGGTAAAGTACATTTTTAAGGTTCGGTAGTTCTATTGAAACTAAATTAACCGATTTTAGACATGAATATCGGGGAAAACCAGTTAGTATGGAAATATACGAGTTTAAACTATCAGGATAGGTAAACCAATGGAACTAAGTGAATACCTGAAATTTATTATACTTGTTGGACAGTCTTGATTCTGAAGATCTGAGAACTTAAAGAATATATCCAACATGCAAACTAAGATATTTACCTCTCTGCTTATGTTTTATTTTTTTTTTCATTATTCAGTTGAGACCAAAGAAATTCATTATTAGCTGATCTAAATCAAGTTGAGTTGTCTGTCAGAAACTTGGAATCATGTGATTGTCATTGTATTAACTGCATTAAAGTATCGACTAGCCTTGCAAACATGTCTGAACTATACATCCGTCCTATATAGAGATAGATCGATCAGCTAATCGTTCTATTGCGAACTATTGGATGCCACTTAAAAGTTTTTGTACATTTTCCCTTTTGATTTTGATCGTTATATAGATATTCAGTTGGACTATAAAAGAGTTTGAATATACAAAACTCATGAATATAATTAGGTGTAAAAGAATATTAAACATCTTAGTCAGTCAGCTGCAGTGTAGAACTTGGTACGTAGGTACATCAATTCTAGTTGCCGTACCACGTCAGCACAGAGAGATGGAATTGTCAGTCCAAACCCTATATTAGAGTTTTGATAATTAGTGTCACGTAACAAGCAGTATAAACACAATTGTTTGTGAATGACAAAATGAAAAGTTTAAAAGTAATGTCTGATTCTTGGAAATTAACATGATAAGAGTCAGACAACAAATTATTCGTTTATGGGAGTTCACATAATGGTAAGCTCTGCCAAACTATGTTGATCATAGTTTGAAGATAATTATCATGAGTAAACGTTCATGATTTATGAGAAATCGAATGGATGTGTGTTAGGCAGCGTAAAATTGAGGCAATAAGTAATTGAAATTCCAGTTTCTCAGGATGTATCTTGACTTCACTTTTATTTCTTTGGGTTGTATTCAATGTAGGAAAGACCCGTAAATACTGAGAGGTAAATAAAAAAGTTAGTAGACACAATACATGAAACAGAATCAAACCATGGGTAAGAAAAGGATCTTATTGTTCAGAACTAAAGTTCCAATTGGCTGTAAGGAAGAGATTAACTTAAGTCCTTACTCTGCTTGTTTGGCTATATAGTTGATGTGATATTAAGGGAAAAAAATAATGAGAAACTAAATTTTTTGATAATTTATTTTGTTTTACATCTCTTCCCGTAATGTTCACATGCTTATATCGAATAAGGATTGTTAAATTGAATTATACTTAGGATTTATTTATAAGATTGCTTTGTATCGAGGACAAGAACGACTTCAAGTCATTAAGAGATCTAATATCAAATGGCTGCTTTTGGATAAAGATATTTGTACTTATTTCTTTAACGATTAGTGTTATAATCTTCTTCAGTGAATTAGTCTAAAAACTACTCTTTTGCGTTTGTAATCCTGAACATTTAGTACTTAAACTACACTGGTTGGCTCTATTTTTATCATAAATAATCTAAAAATTCTTACAAAACTCCAGAAGTATTTATTTATTACATTTTTAGATTGTGATTGTCAGCAAGTTTAGTTGTAATATATATATATATAAACGTATAATTTTTATCTTTTATATAGTATTATTTATTGAATGGAAAAAGAATTATCAAATATTTCATTATTAAATAATTGTTCGAGAACTTCTAATTTCGTTGGAATGCAACAAAACAACCATGAACATGAATTAACTAATAAAGAGAATGTGTACAATAATGGAATTCAATTCAGTTTAAACTTATCCAATAGTAGTATGTGTGAACGTCAGAATTTAACAACATTTGATCATTCTTTACGACCGGTTCATGCTGAAGTTTGTGTATCTTCACATAATTGTGAAGAGTTTACTGTTATTGAATCGTATGTTGTGGAATTTCTACGTCAACTTGGTCCTCGACACATACCAACTGTTCTAAACAAATTTGATAATGAATTGAATTTAACAACGTTTCATAGTGAGTTGGACAAGTTCCAGGAGATTCTTACAAATTGTGTTGCTTCAATTAATGTAAGTGAAGTTCAGTTATACTATGTTAGATTTTGTGCTTTAATCCTAGAATTATTTTATTCCTATCAAAAAAAAGTGATAAGAATGCACACGAAATTATACTGTTCGATCATTGTGGTAGACTGAAAATATCAATACCAGTAAGCAGTATGTTTCACCGATATGACTGTTAATTCTAGGCATTATATTGTTCAGCGAATCTAAAATGAACTGACCAGTTGATTTGAACGGTGCTACAGTATTACAGATTGTTTGAATAATTTACAAATCGTGAATAACTGGAAAATATCCTGTCAAAGCTTAATGTATCCTGCAGAATATCTACATAATATTTCTATTTTAGTACAGACATAATGTACGAATGTTTCCTTGTCCATTTTAACGGAAATTCTTACAGTTTATTTGTTGATAGACGAGAACTCATGTTTCATATACTTAAAGACTGTTACCCTGAGGCGAAATAACCGCGAAAATGATTGGGCTAGTTAGGTCTTCAGAATAGTTAAATCAAGAATTATCTCTGAATCATCAACTTACTGGCCATTAATCTGATCTCTATGGATTAGTGAAAAAATCAGATAATCTATTACAGATTTTTAAATCCAGTAACATTATGGAATATCAAATATAAGACTGTACCTATTTCCCTGGAGCCACTGTTTTAAGATAACCTTACATATTATCGAATAGTCTTTATTACTCTTGTTATAATTCTCTCTTAGTAAACCCAGCTATTCCTATTGCTTATTATTCTCTGATAACTGTACTCTCGACAAGTCCTCAAACCAAAACACTTTAGAACAGGGAAGAGATTATATTCCAAATAGCAAGGTTAAATGGAAGTAAGAAGCCGAAGCGAAGGCGAAATAGGAACAACGTTAGTATCTTTATAGTTTTTACATGAGAAGCTTCTAGAATGTACTCCAAGTATCGACTAGCGCTGATTGGGTAAGATTTAGTCAATCGGCGCGCAGAAAACACAGTCATGCTTTAATCCATCTATCTCCCGTTAACAATTCTGGATTATAGGTTGCTGAATTTCAAACCTTTGTGGTCAACTTTAGTACCTGGTATAAGCTTGCTTCGGGTCACTTGCCATATCATACTAACACCACATAATAAACATTAAAGGAATGATAATAATTGTAGTATCAATGGTAGTAATTAATATTTCAAATGAAGCAAAGTAAAATTAAAGAATAAAAATTGTGAAAAGTATTGAAGCTCAGTATTGTTTAAATGATGTAACCACCGAAATCTCCACAATTCAGTTGATGAAATTACTAAAAGTGTATTTTGTTAAAATTCTGCCTGAAGACCTTCTAAAGTTACGGCCTATCCTAGGCTCGGTCAAGTAATGATGGTTGACCTGGGTGTTAGAAACTCTATACCTCGATAAAAAGGCTCTGCTGAGAAAAAACACTAATACAATCAAACACATGGAATTATTCTTAGATTTTAGTGATCCTTCTGTTAATGTTGATTTACTAATTACTATCCCTCAATAAAATTCAAAAGCTTCTCATGACCTCACACAGAAACGTTCAAAGCATTGTTCTTCTCCATGCAGATTGTGCGTTATTTTCAAGTTGACCTTTATTGATTTAGTTGTTATTGAGTTTGAAGCTGTCATAGCATTCAAGTTTTGCGAAGATTCAACATTTAAATCCTATTTCTGTCTGTTTACATTTTAGTTAATGCTTGATGAAGCTGATGGAATTTATGATAACGATGCTGGTCGATCAGTTGATCTTTGTATTGCACCTATTTTAGTGCATATTTATCAATTAGTTAATGGAGATGAAGCTTTACCAGCTCAAGAAATGATTGAATTCGGTTCAGAGTCTATCAATAGTGGTACGACATGGTTACTGCCATCAATAGAAATGTCAGGTCTTTGGGAATCATTAATTTTCGATACAGATATTAAATTAAATTTATTACAATATGCACAAACTGCTCTACTATTTGCTGATCGAGAAGTAAGTAATGTACTCTGCTTTAAATTTCACTCTTTTCTCACTTATCAATAATTTATTCTGTTGCTTTTAATCAGCAGTCAGTTTATGCCAGTTCGATTGATACTTTTTCTTTGCTGTTTAATATATAACAGACAGACAAATACAACGGAGAACTTCGTACATAAGTACATCAGTTCAGGTTGCCATACCACGTCAGCATAGAGACGTAACTGTCAGTTCAAATCCAATGCAATTTTACTGTTTTTTTAATATACTAATGATGAACTCGACCGACTCCTTGCTAACTTTCTTTTTTTTTTAATGTAACAAAGTAGAATTTAAGTGCTCAGTATTTACAGCGTAAATTAGGCGTGTTTTTTGTTCCTTGAATTATTCAACTGGATCTCTTGTTGTGCTGAAATCATTCATGATCAGCCAATCAAATTCTCTGATCTATGGAAACATTTATTATTGGTCAAAACTTAATGCTTTACAAATAAATCGAATTAAAATGTTCTTTTTTTTGCATTTTATTTTCTTATTGTAATGTTTTAACATTCTATTAAACGCGACTTTTAGCTTAATTCCCTCTCATGTTTTATTGTTAAAATTTTCTTCATTCAATCAAGTTTAAATAACCACCAGTTAATGAATATTGACTTAAGTAGAGATGATTTCAAATAGTTCCAAAAAAATGTGGTTGTATACTAACTAATACAGTGTTAATACTCCACTTCTGTTATTAATATTATTATTATTATTATTTTGATTTATCAGGTATCCTCATCTGTAATTTCATGGAATCGTGTAATTCTATTATATGGTCCACCAGGAACTGGTAAAACTTCACTATGTCGAGGTTTAGCTAATAAATTAGCTATACGAATGGCTGATCGTTATTCATCAGCACAGCTAATTGAAATTAATACAATGAATTTAATGTCAAAATGGTTTTCTGAAAGTGCACGTCTTGTTACAAAAATGTTTGATGGAATTAAAGAATATTTAGAATCAAATGATCATCTTGTATGTTTATTAATTGATGAAGTGGAAAGTTTAACAGCTGTTCGAACTTCTTCCATGTCAGGTTGTGAACCAAGTGATGCTATTCGTGTTGTTAATGCAGTTTTAACTCAAATTGATCAGGTGAGGATTTTTACTTAGAAAAAAAAACGATGAATAAGTTTGCCCAATTAATTTTTACCAATAATTTTGAATTTATTATTATGTATGTATTTGAAACAGAATATTAATTTTCAACTTGAATACGAATTGAAATTTTATTTGTTTCATAAATCTATAAACCTGTTCTCCCATTTAACAAGTATCAAATTTAAACTCTTTTCTATTTATGTCAATATGTTTCCGCCTTAGTGTCTATTACGCGAACGTGTAGTTAGTTGAAAAGTTATATTGATTAGTTGAAGTGGAAGAGCTAATTCAATAGTAATTGTCAACATTACGAGGATTCTGATAAAAGACCTAAATACCAAGGTTGAAATGTACGATACCGGTTATAAAGACATCATGGGACGACATGGACTGGAAGAAAGGAACCAAAGTGGTGAGAGATTTGCAAACCAATGTGCCTTCAACAAACCGTTCATAGGCGGCACCATATTTCCACACACACGCATACACAAAGCGACATGAGTCTCACTAGATCACACTACAGAAGCCCAATTCGAGTCTCCAGTCGGGCATTTCTCGACGATTGACTGCAGTCTGTCATAGAATTGATCTTTAACGTCATTACTGTAATCGTTGGTAGGCGTATAGCATTGGATGACGTTCATTGTGATGCCCTCTTCCTTTGTTTTGAAGGATGCTTTGATTATCCTGGGTCCATTATATTTCCATTCTATCAGTGCTTTTTGTGCTTGTTTGGACAGCATTAGTGCAACTGCTTGTGTATGTGAGGCGTTTTCTTGTTGATGGCCGGAGTATAACATCATCTCTCCTGAAGTTAATGTTTTTTGTCCAACCTGTGTCTAATGTGTTTCACTGCTTCCAAGCACCTCCATGTGTTATCTTTTCATTTTTTCAGCGAGTTGATTTTCTTGAATAGAGTGAGGGTAGTTTCGTTTAGATTTACGGGAAAAAATTAGTTCATTTTTATTTTTTAAGGCTTTTCATAAAGGTTACAAATGAAGAATTTCTATACTTTTATTAACAATGTTGTTTGGAAAGTATCCTTCTGAGATCTATTTTAATTTTAATTACAAAGTTGTGTGTATCTGTAGAAGTAAGTATGCAGAAAGTAGTAGGAGAAAAGCTTTCGTTATGTTTAATGAGCATAGTTTATCGAATGTCTGTCCGAAATAAGGCAACCTCTAAACGTGTAATTTCAGGGTGGCGATAATCAAAATCAAGGTTATCAAAGATCATATAACGTTTAAAAATCAAATCAAGTTTATGCTAAATATCTTCCCAATTATATTTAGATATTGACTTGACTCATGTTATCCTATTTACTAAAGTTATATATTCTTTGATAATTTTAATTTTGATTATTACCATCCTGGTAAAATTCAAACAAAAGAGCTGAACAAAACATTGTAATTATTTAAAATTTCAATCACTGAGATTATTTCAAACATACTTTTCACAAATAATGTCTTCATTCATAACATACCGGACAATTCTTCTTTCTACTCCGTCTATTTGTTTATTCGTCAATTTTTCAGATTAAACGTTACCCCAATGTTCTAATATTGGCCACTTCAAATGTAACAGGTGTTATAGATCCAGCATTTTTGGACAGAGCTGATATACGTTTGTATATTGGTCCACCTTCTCCTCCGGCTATTTATTCAATCTATCGTACATGTTTATATGAATTAATTAGAGTTGGGCTGATCAATTCTACAGAGGATAGTCGACTATTAAGTTATCAAACATTGGCATCTGTACAATTTATGGAAAATCAGGTGAGGACTAGATATTTTTCAGATAGACAGCTGACGTGATATAACTGAGCCATTTAGCGAGTTAGTTTTTGTTGGAATGGGGTCGCCAACCCCGTGCCTAACCCTCCTCCTTTATCTAGGCTTGGAACCGGCAGTAGCCTCAGAGGGGCTCCAGGCAGAGTTTTATATGATATATAGTCCATGGAAAAGTATGTTGGTGTTCTGCACAATTAGAAACTGAACAGTTCTAAGTGGAAGAAGACTGGCAGATATTTCTGCTTTTCAAAGTTTCTGCTCTTTGATGTAACCTTTCATGTATTGGTGTTATGAACAAAAATGGAAAGACTGAATGGAATAAGTGATTAATTTGATGAAGACAAAAGCTTATTAGCCAACACTGTTTGCACCTGATCTCCAAACAAGCGGATTATCGGCTGCCTTCTTCCAAATGTCTTCTAGTCTAGTCCTCGAAACACTATGACCTCGCCATACATCCGCATCCGATACTCTTTGCTTCGGCTGTAACTTTAAGGTGACACTTAACTGCATAACCATGGCATACTACTCATAAGCTACATTGTGAGCATTATGCGCCACACTGGTCCGGTAAAGAGTTACTAGCTGAGAATAACTTTAATCTAATTTCTCATGGAAGATGAAACATGCCACTGATCGTTGTTAGCGGGACATAGATTGGATTAGAGCATGATTGTGTTGTTGCACTCTGACTGGCTCTTTCGTATCTATTCAGCACTGATAGATACCGAGGGAACATTCTAGAATTTTCTCATGCAAGAAACTATAAATATACTAACGTTTTGGACTTCTCTGTCTTCACTTCACTTTACAAAGTATATTACAATAGAATATACCATACATTTCATCAGGTAGTAAACATTCACAGGTAAGTAAAATCAACTTTATGACGTTATAAAGTTGTATTTTTTTTGTCAGTTCATTTGTTTAACACATATTTGATTATTTTCGATGTATATATATGTATATATCTCATTACACATTTTTTCTATAGGCCAATTCACTAAGTATTGAACTATGGCGTCTAGCTGAACATAGTCTCGGTTTAAATGGTCGTACATTACGCAAACTACCTTTATTAGCTTATGCATTTTATTTGAATAAAGTAATCCCTGATATGCGTTACAATTCTGTCATTCATTGTCGTCGAATTCATTTACCAGAGTCTAATAGTAGTAAAAATCATTCCTCTTCTATTCTTAATGAATCTTCATCATTTAATCATGTGAGTACATCAAGTATGTGTATGAATAATGAATTGAATCATTTTACAACACTATCATCAACAGGCATTAACCCTGAAGTAGAATTATCATCATCATCGTCATTATCATGGCCAAATCCTAATCCTGGCAAATTGAATAATAATAATAATAATAATATTTCACTAAGCCTATTTATTAAAGCATTACATTTAACTGTAACAGCTCAATTCATTGAATTAAAATCATTGGATTTAGCATCCTCAGGTAAAGGACGTTTAACTGGAATTCATTCTGAATCGAATTAAAATGTTGCATTTATCCTATCTTTATTGTTATTTTGTTATGTACACACACACACACACTATCGTCTTTTCTCTTTCTTTTCTGTACACATTTTTGTTGTTGTTGTTGTTGTAGGATGCATTTATGTGTTTTGTGTATTGTTACTTCTTTTTAATTTTTATCGATAGTTTGGTTGTTTACATTCGTCTTTTTTTTACAAGTTATTATTTTTTTATTATGGCTATTTTTGTATCCATTTTTTTAAAGACAATAAAGAGTTTTGTAGAGAATCTTTTGATATAGTTAAACAAACAAAATAGGGTCATCAGTAGATCATCAGTAGTAGTAGTAGTTGTTGTATTTAAAGGTTTTCAACACTCAAATTTTATTCATTGAGTTGTAGTTTTTGATTTTGCTATACTCAGTCAATCGGTTAGTCGTGAACAACGTAGAACCTAGAATATATGTGTATCGATTCAAGTTTCTACATCACCACAACAACACAGAGCGATGAAATTATCAAGACATATCACAGAATAGTGTCAGTAGAGTAACAGCTGCAGTGGAACTAAGGACGATTAGACATGTACAGTATGATTCTAGAAGGATGAATGTACAACATAAAAGGCGTAATTATTTCAGAATGAGACCGATTTTGAGCTATTTCATCCAATATCTCCAACCACTGGTTATGATAATCATGGGGACCGCAGTCTTTTTGCCCATCTCTGTCCGAATAACTAAGGTAAGATGGTTAAATCACCTGTAACGATGTTTAAAGCCAGCACACGAATCCGTAGATGCCTACCAAGTCGAACTTAATTTTGCTTAGCTTAAAAATACTACACACGAGTCTGGTTGTCTGTAAGGAGAATTAAACATAACGAATAGTTGATCACTGAGATTTAAAAATGTTCAAAAATATCTGTGAAGTAAAGAAAAATAATTGAATTGCTTCTGATTTTGTAGAATTTCCTATTGGGAAGGTTTACAATCTTCAGATAAAGAGAAAAGGTCTCAAGATTCAGCTATAGTTTTATAGAGAAACCGTGACCAGTGAAACCGTACCATGTTGGGTGTAAGACAGGCAGTGGGCGAGGGTTGTGCAGTTTTTTGAATTGACTCACCGTCTGAAACCGGGTCACTGGTTTAGAGGTTAAGTATCCGCACGCAAGACCGAAAGTTCCGTTTGTGAAGTCGTGGATACGCACTGCTTAGGAATTCTATGCAGAGACAAGACAATCGTCCAGTGCTTCCATGTTTTCAATTATGGTCTCATTAATATCAGATCGTGATCGAAAAGTTGGTAGTATTTATGTTTTAAGTTGTCGAATCGTTTGGAGATTCTAAACATTTTGAGGGCTCAGGGTGTGTATTCTGTGGGCTACAATTGATGTCTTTGTTAATATATATCCATTTTGGGTGGGTTTCCGTTTAGTTACAAGTTGCATTATATCAGAATTAAAAAACGAAAATCGAAATAACACCGGTTGCTCATTTGTAAATTGTTTCGATCTACAAAGTACTTGCTTCCTTACGCCTGTTACACCCAGTGGAGCATCGGCCGCCGACCAGCATTCTCCAACCTCTTTACTGGGCCTTCCTTTCCAGTTCTACTCAATTGTTATTCTTCCTCATGTCTGCTTCCAGTTCTCGACCTAATTTATTCTTTGGTCTTCAGGGTTTTATGCGTTGTGGCGCAGTTGGGTGCTTTCCGATGTATGTGCCACCGAACTCCAGCGCTTCCTCAGCTGAATAACGGATCTGCAGTATCCTGCGTAAGCAGCTGTTAATAAACCTGTATATTTTAGATGATAGCTTTCGTATGCTCCACATTTCCGCTCAAAACAGTAAAACTGTCTTTCTTTGAAAACTGTGAACTTGGTGTTGGTTGACGGCTTTTTGAGTTCCAGAAATGCTGCCCTTGCTTTACCAAACGGTGTCTACACATATGCATCATATCTATCTTGTTCACCAATGATGCTATCCAGATATGTAAAGGTTTCTATAACTTCCAAAGCTTCTCTGTCAAGTGTGATTTGGTTGATGCATACTGTGTTGTATCAGAGGATCTTGATTCTCCCTTCCTATATGTTGAGACCCACTGCTGCAGAAGCTGTTGCTGAACTAGTCCTCTTCTCCTTCATTCGTTGTTCAGTGTGGTTTAAAAGAGCTAGGTCATCTGCATCGTCCAGCTGTATCCGAGCTGTCCACTGTATACCGTTATAGGTTTGCCTTCCTTGTTCTTCACTGGTCGTTTTAGTTCACTATATTGAGCAGCCAGCCTTTTTGTTGTATCGTATAGTTTTATTGTGTTTCCTTCTCTCTACGGTTTTTCTGCTATCATTCCCAGATCTTCCACATTTATATCTGTCAGCCATAATTGCTCCCCTTCACTACTTTGTTTTCTATGTATTCAGTTTGTGCCTTTGCTTTCCCTATGGTTGTTTGGCTGAAATTGATTGCTGCCTCCTTGTTCTTCCTTTCTTGAATCTTATTCAGATTATCAACAGAGATCTATTCCTTGTGGTGGTGCTTCTGGTAGCCCAGAACCTCATGATATGTTGGAGTGATTGCCTCCTTAACCTCTTTCCAACTGTTCTCCATGGTTGTTTCCTCTCCATTAGGTAGATAGTGAAAGGCCTGATTCCTGTTGCTGAGGGCTATCTTGAATTCGTTGACTTTGCCAGTATCCCTAAAAAAAGGCCGTATTGAACTTTTGTGATGTTTTTGTACCGTTGTCCAGTGCTTCCTGAATTTCAGTTTCATCTTAGCGACCAGTAAGTGATGATCTGAGGTTATGTCAACTCCTCTCTTTGCTATCACGTCTTTCATCGTCCTTCTGAACTTTTTATTAATGCAGATATGGTAGATTTGGTTCTGTGTGATGTGATATGATGAAATTCATTTAGCTTTGTGTATGCGTTTATGTAGGAATATGTTGCTGCCTAGGACCTGTTTGTTGAAGGTACATAATTTTGCAAATCTCTTACCATTTTAGTTCCTTTTTTCCAATCCATGTCGTCCCATGATATCTTTACATCCGGTGTTGTACATTCCAACCTTGGTATTTAGATCTCCCATTAGTATGGTCAAATCCTTCGGTGGGCATTTCTCAACGACTGACTGCAGCCTCTCATAGAATTGATCTTTAACGTCCTTATTGTTATCGTTGGTGGGCGCATGGCACTGAATGATATTCATTGTAATCCTCTCTTTCTTTGTTTCGAAGGATGCTTTGATTATCCTGGTTCCATGAAATTCCCATCCTATTTGTGCTCTTTCTGCCTGTTCGGACAGCATTAGTGCAACTGCTTGTGTATGTGGGGCGTTTTCTTGTTGATGGCCGGAGTATAACAGCATCTCTCCTGAAGTTAGTGCTTTCTGTCCAACCTGTGTGCAATGTGTTTCACTGCTTCCAAACACCTCGATTTAGTATCTTTTCATTTTTGCAGCAAGTTAGATGACTCTCTCGATCTCCCACAATGTACGGACATTCTATGTACCTATATTATTGGTTGCTCTAGTTATCAGAAGGGACATCTTTATTCATATATTTCGTTTAAGTTTATTACAAATTGAAGTGAAACATTTCTCTATTGAGTTAAGTATTCTCAGCTTTTCATGAATTCATCAATTGTTTATTTAAATTAATGTAAATTTTAAATTAATAACAGACTAAAAATTTTTCTGCAATATTTCTGTCATTGATATCCTAAAAAAAAGTGAACTCTGACGCAAAATAAATAATCGTTTTTATTGAACTGCTATTTATTTAGAAATTTCAACATATTTAACCATAGACTATTTGAAGAGCTAACCTTACTTTATATTGAGAATAACTGAAAAAAAATTTTCTTTTCAGTGTATGTGATATATATATTCTCAAAATAAATTCGAATGTACTTTGATTAATTCTGTTTGTATACACCATTTCATGTAAATCTATTGAGTAAATTGAATAAATAAAGTGTATTGAACTGTAATTTCAATTTGATTGGTTCATGTATCAACCAATCAACAAACAAAATCATTGAATCATACACAGTTATTTACACATTCAGATGAATCGAGTATTTGAACATGTCTGTTCATATGAGAAAATTTTCAAAACTTATTGACAATTATGGTAGAGTTCATGATTATTTACGTATATCATTAACAGAAAAATGTAATTTAAATTGTAAGTTTTAAATAGTTTTAGTTGTTAAAAATTTCAAGGTTCATATTGTATGCCAAATAAATATCCTCAAAGAAATAAAACAAACTTGTCAAATATGATGATGATGACATCAAATGAGTTATTATTTCTTGCAGATTATTTTTGTTCTCGTGGTATCCGCAAAATTCGTTTAACCGGTGGTGAACCTCTATTACGATCAGATATACTTCAAATTATAAGTTTGAGATAATTTTTTTCATAATTCAGAATGTACTTATTCTCTTAAAAAAAAAAAAAGAATCTTTGAACGACTTAAAATCCAAACATAAACATTTCACTGAAATAGGAATGACTACAAATGGAGTGAAATTTAAAAAATTTGCTGAAAATTTTAAAATGGCCGGATTGGATTCAGTGAATATCAGTTTAGATAGTTTAAAATCAGAACGAATTTTAAAATTGACCGGACAATCTACTTTTAAAAATTCAATGGCAGCTATAATCAAAGCGATTGAAGTTGGATTTAAAAATGTTAAGGTATGTAATTAATTGTTTTTATCTTTTCAATATGAAAATAATTCTATGTCAGATGAGTTTTCATCATGGAGTAAGTAATATCTGTTGGTTGACCGAGGACAATACACCTCATAGTTATTTCATCTTACATTTCAAAATATCACAATTATCAGCTCATTCATTTTATTTGCGTGTAAAAAATCATGATACTGCTATTACTATTAATAATAAAATTACTGATAATAACAATAATAATGATACTAATAGCTTTGTTCAATGCATTATGTTTAAATACAACAGTGAATTTTTAATCAATGATTGAAAAGATTTCAACAAATCTAAATATAATCAATTCTTTATAGAAGCACGTGAGTAACTAAGTGAATGTTTGCAGTATTGAAACAGTTTAAAATTAGGTAGTCTATAAGTTGCCTCGATGGCTATTTTTTGCATTTCAAGTTCTATGTACGTACAGTTATCCATTTAATCAAGAAGTGTTTTTCACTACACATCTTTTAGAGTCAACTACTGTGACCAGATTCCTTAAAGTGTGAGAGGTGAAAAAGAATAAAATACGAACTAGTTTCAATTTCACGATTTCTTTTCCTTATGCCTGTTATCTCTTATGGAACAAAGACGACAGACCAAGGATCTCCAACCATTTTTGTCTTGAGCTCTTCTTTCTAATTGTTCCTAAGTGCTTCATCTGTCTTTGATTCCCGGTGTAATATGTATTCTGATCTTCCTGCTTTCTTTTTTTTTTGAGGGCTTGCCTTGTGGTGCATTTTGATTATTCCTGCAAAATTTGACTTATTCGTCTAGAGCATCTTACCCTAATTTCCTCTTCAGATCAGACCTACTGTGTCCTCTGCAGTGGTAAATTATTGTTATCAATGTATGATTAACAGATCTGGAATATATTTCATAGGCAACTGGTCATAAATACCCGAAATTGTTGATGATAGTTGTAGTGTAGTGAAGACGAACACAGGTGAGGGCAACCGAATTGTATTTACATTCAATAGAACCATCTTAACGTTTATAGTGAAAATCCTGACACTAACTAGAATGGCTTTATAGTCAATAATTGGAAAATTCATTCAACCTTTTTTTGAAGACTTCTCTTTGTTTATCAATGGAATTTAAGTTTTCATAAAATTCACTCTTATGTAAATAATTACTAACAAATTAGTTTAGTATCAAAATTGACTATTGAAACTATGTTTGTTTAAAAGTATTCAGGAATCAGGAACGTAAAATATAATACCATTAATAACAATGAGATTACCACTCATTAAAACAAAAAACAATGTTTCTGAATATTGAGCATGAATCATAGAGACTTTAAAGAACAAAATGGTGAAAGTGACTTATTTTTCTAGTGTGTTATAAAGAAAAATTTATACTAAACGCCAAACAAAACGTCAAACATCTATGTTATCGAATAATCAATTGTACAGAGAAAAAAGCAACACTGGTCTTTAGAAAATAAGTTAAGGAATCTAAAGAAAGCTGAGTCTAAATTAACAGCAGTTATAGTTTTTTATATTAATTTAAATTCTTGTAAGATATGAATATAGTTATTATGCAGAATGTATATCATTGATATTACTATGCGTTCAAAATTCCCCTAATTTGATGACATATTTACATGTAGTAAACAATAGATAAATTGTAGTTAGTTGGATTATGCAACATACGTGTTTCATCCCATTAGAGGCTCGTCATATGATTGAAGTTGCAACGGAATTAGAACTGCCGTTTCTAATACCTAAAGCGTTATGCATTGAGATACTGAGTCCAGACAGGCTTTAGATTGCTAAATATGTATGAACTTTATACCATTATAAGAAAGAGATTTGGTTTAGTAACTCAGTGAAAAAATGAGTTGGGAATATGACATGGAATGAACTTTGTTTTAATCCCAGTGAGGTATAGGTAAGTCAAGTCTACCAGTCCCAAACAAAATGAAAAGTGTGTCCTGGATTCTAAAGCTGGTCACAATCAATCTGTTTGATATAACTTGTAACAAAAAAGGCTGTAGTGAGACATTTCGCACAAGATGAACATAAACTAAGAAAAGATTGATTGACTTTCAGTCAAAAATGGTGTAATCCAAGTTTTGGCTCCGTGGTCCAGAGGTTAGGCGTTCATGCGCAAGACCGAAGGTCCTGGGTCCGAATCCTGCGAGGTACAAGAGTTGTGAATGCGCACTACTGATGAGTCCCACACAAGGACGAAGCGGCCATGCAGTGCTTCCAGGTTTCTAACAGTGGTCTAAAATTGATCAGTTCATGATTTACAAATTAATAATAATGTTTATATCATTTGTTATACTAAATAAGATCATACTAACACCAAGAAGTAAAGTCAATTTCCGAGTAGAACAAGTATTTCCTAATTGAATTTACTTATTCATTTAATATTAATAAGTTGTTTACAGTAAGTCACAAAAGTTAAATTTTCTTATTTCTACTAAGTTACAAATATCATTCTTTTATTATGAACATTATTTTTCCAATGCTCATTGCATTTGCAATAATCAAGTGTATACTTGGTATAAATCCTCTCTTAGTTCATTAGATTATATCCAAATTCAATCGATAAACGAATAAATCTAACTCTTAATCGATTTTTAGAAAAATATCCACGAAGAGAACAAATGTTTTACAGCAAAAGGTTTTTACTTATTTGATTAATCCTCTTCAAGATTATCGCTTCAATGTTCTGCTTGATTTTGTGTAAACACTCTGTCTCTCTGAATTTCGATCAATGGTTATCTAACTTGTACATGAAGTCGCTATAAAATCAGTCTTCAATGATATGAAATATTTCAAGAAATCATCAATATTTTTTTTTTAAAATCTTTATTGTTTATAGGTGAATTGCGTAATTATGAAAAATTTCAATGAAGATGAATTATGTGATTTTGTTAAATTGACACGATATCTAGTAAGTGTATACTTGTATTGATTAAGTTTCATTTTTTTCTTCACTGAATAGTTTTTAAAACAAAATCATTCGATTTATTCAATCTGTAGAAGTGCTGAAATTTCATGGAACACACCAACGTTTGTTTTATCCTAGTTTCAGACTCTTCAGTATTAAGTATTTACTGCTGTTCTATGGGCCGAATTCAAAGTCAGGTGTAGGCAGTAACTACCAAAGACAAATGGGTGAAATCGCGCAAAATCCGTAGATCAATCAGAGTTAGACATTAACACCGTTGGATGCCGGCCCAGTGGTCCGATGGTTAGGCGTTCGCGCACAATACCGAAGGTCTCGGGAACGAGTCCTTCGAGGTTCAGGAGTTGTGGATGGGCACTACTGATGAGCCCCACACCAGGACGAAACGGCCGTCCAGTGCTTCCAGGTTTGTAATGGTGGTCTAACAATGATTGATTGATGATTTCAAATGTGTAAAAAAAACATAAATCTCCAAAACTCTAACTGATAATTCAAAGCCGATAGATTATACCAATTTGTGATTAGTTAATAGTTAACTCTTTCTATGGAACAAATACCTAACTGCTATTTACGATAATTTAGTTTATCTTTAAGAATTTTTGAGTGATTTATTCATTTATTAATCGATTCCTTTGATATTCTGTGTGCGATGCATCAAATAATTTTTTTCATTATAGAATCATAGAGATGATAATTTCACATCGAAATCATCGTTAGACTATCATTAGAAACCTGAATACATTGGACGGCCACGTCGTGCTAGTATAGATAACATCATTGACATTGCTCATCCAATATCCTATCTCTCAGGAATCGAAGCCAAGTCCCTTTGCTCGATCAATCTAAGGGGTTTCGCGCAACCTCACCAGTAGAGTTCAACCTTGTTGAGTATAGGAAGTAACTACCGAAGACAGTGGGTGAGGTTGAGCAAAATCTTTAGATTGATCAGAGTCAGACATTAATATCTTCGGTTGCCGGCTCAGTGATCTAGAGGTTAAACGTTGACACGCAAGACTGAACACCTCGTGTTCGATTCCTGCTAGTAGCGGGAGTCATGGATGGGCACTGCTGATGAGTCCCATACTGGGACGAAAGAGCCGTCCAGTGCTCCCATGTTTCTAACGATAGTCTAACAATGATTGATGCACGGCAACAAATAATTTTTGTGTATAAATAGTAACATTGTATTAGTAATGATGATTGCTCATAATCAATCTGAACTACTCTTAAGGTGCGAAAATGTAGAAAAGGAAACCGAATTCTGTAGTGGACTGTCGTTTTTTGTGCCGGATGTTTCGGTTGTGGAGCCTTCATTGTTCCTCTGAACAACATCATCAGCACATACTTCAGATAGGAGTGAAGTATTCGAATTTCTCCACGTTTGACCCGTAGCTTGTTCTGTTAACCTCTATCTTGATTAGTTGTTGTTGACCTTAAACCTGTCGTTGTTTGCACATTTGTTTTGATTTTATCTTCCTTTCATTAGTTTCTTGATCTTATGTTTGCCTTTAATTTTTCTGATTGGTTGATAGACTGGGTCATTGTTGATGTGTTTGGTGTTTTCTGGTTGACTTGAGTGCGAAGCTTCTAAAAATTTTTTAGTGCTCAACATTGTTCCAGTCAAACGTATGTCCATAGTTTTTCCTATATATCGACACAAAGAAATAAATGTCCTGGAGTTTGACTGCTAATTGATGTTCACTTAAACGAAGCTGAAGAGGATGTCCACTTTGTCCTATGTAGTGTTTTTCACAATTCATTTTGTAGTCAATAGGTGGTTTTTCTTCCTTTGTCATTTTTTCCTTTCGTCTACATTGGATTGATTGAAGTGATTCTATTGGTTTGTGTGCTACACCTATTCCAAATGACCACAGTAGTCGTTCTGTAGGTTCCAATGTGTCTTTTATGTACTGTAGAATGATCCGTTTATTGGTTCCTGTACTTGATTTCACTTCTGTTAACGATTTCAGTTGTTATTTTTTACTGAAGTTGCGTGGATAGCCGTTCTTTAGGATTTAAAAACACTAGATTGGACAAACTGGACATCCTCTCCAGAGGACGAGACTCCATCACAATCATCCACCTAAGCTACAAATTTCCCTCACCATCTCAAATCGAATTCTTTAGTTAGTCGGTATTAGTTTTAGATGAAACATACAGAAAAATAAACAAATAATTCAAATCATCTTGTTACAAAAGATATGAATTAAAACTTATGTCAACAATTCAATCAAAATCAGTTTCTCTTGATTTCATATGTTTTTGATCTGTCAAAGTTATCCTAGTAAAAATTCAAGTTCATGCGAATGTTATCATTCCAGTGTTGAAATATTTTTCTGCATAAAACACTTTTTAGAAGATTCATCATTTAAAAGTTAATTAAAACTTCGTCAAATAATTGAACATTGAATATTTTGGTTTATGCAAATATAAGAATATTATTATTAAAATATCAAAAATATTTAAATATCTTATATGACTAAGTTTGTTGTTTTAAGCATTCACTTTTGTGATTCACAAGACTAAAAATGATAATATTTATCTATGCTAAAAGCATTTCTGTTTACTAATGAACGAATACATCAGTCCAGTAGTATTGACTTTTCACTACAAAATTTTACATATTCTTAAACTGAAAAAAAATAATTAGCAATGCAAATTATGCAACCACATAAATTTCAGTCTTCGGGTTATTTGTGTACTGTGTATGAAATAACATAGAGAGTAGATTTTAAACAAATCAATAATAATAACATATCTTGAAAATAATTACAGAATACATGACAACTTACAGGCGATAATCAGGTCCATGAGGAATAAACTATTTGAAGATCATCCTTTTTATAAGCTATGAAGAGCAAGAGTCCCAAGAAACGAACTACCTTGTAGTATTCCACCTGTGACTGGGACAGCATCAGACATGGAAGAAGTTTATTGGGTTATTTTTTGCCGGTAAGAGAAGAGAAAAAGATTAAACAAAGCAACACCAGATGTCTCTGATTCGTGAGGGTGTCAGTTTATTTTTAATAAGCTGGTGGTTAATCATGTCGAAAGTTCTAGAAATGTTGAAGTATAGCAATAGGATTTCATGTCCAAGACTATTTTTTGTTCCTTTATATCATGAATTTCTAAATAAATTCTTTGTTTATCTTAATACTACAATGAATAAGGTTATCGTGAGTTATCTGGCCTTTGTTTCCTATTTCCTTGTTAATGAGAAGAGTAGAAATTTAGACAGATTCACATTAGCATGGTGCATTTTGATGTTTGAATAATGCATACGAATATGTACTTCTTTTCATTATTCTTACTATTTATTACAGCCTATTGAAGTACGCTTCATTGAATATATGCCATTTGCTGACAATCAATGGGAAATATCAAAATTATGCTCATTTAAACAAATGTTGAACATTGTACAAAATTCCTATCCAAATTTAATCAGTTTAAATGAAAAATCATTTGATGTTGCAAAAGTAAGCATTGTATAAAATACTTTTATTTAAAATAACCAATAAAATTATTAAATTTGTTTTAATGCATAAAGTTATTTTAACAAATGAATAAATGTTGTATTGAATTGTTTCATTGTAAAATGAATTATTCGTACATATATTGCTATGATGAATTGTGCATTATTAGTTTGATTATCGATTAATGATTTGTTTTCAAAAAATCGCATATACTCTATATTTCGATTACTTCAGATAATGACTTGTTTTGTACAGTCTTAATGAAAAATGCTTATGAGTTTAAGGAATATGACATTGAATTAACGTCGATTAATAAAATGTGAAAAGAGAAGAGAATCATTTATTTTATTCATCAACACAGTAAGCCTAAAACTTGAATATTAAAATAGAAAGTGGAATAATGACATTAAACGATCAATTAGAAAATTCACAGTGTTATACAGTTTCATAACTAATGTATATATATATATATATATATATATATATATATATATACCCAGAAACAGCAGACTGGTTCCAGGTTCTTTCTAAAATTCATAAGCCCGCTCCTTTTTGAAGTAGACATTGATAACACCGTGTCGTTCGAAAGTGAACGTCTCATTTTTAAAACATCCAGCTTAAAAAACTCAATACCACCGGAAATAAGTAGGGTAATCATAGAATAATACAAAATATATAACTATGTACCGATGTTTATCGGTGAAATACAATACTACATTTTTAACACAATGGTAGTTAAATTCAGTGACGAATCACACTGTCCCTACTGTTATTCTTCCATTGGTTTTATTGATTTTTTTGTCCAGCTTTTTCAAGTATCCGGATGGTTAGGAAAGATTGGGTTCATTACTTCAATGACTGAGAATTTTTGTGCTGGTTGTTCACGTTTACGTCTTACAGCTGATGGAAATCTTAAAATTTGTTTACATGACAATTATGAAGTGAGTTTAGTGACAATTCTACGCAACACAATCAATTCACATGTAATTGAGGAATGGATGATGAAAAAGTCAAATTGTAATTTGAAACAATCCAGTGAATTGAATGAAATTTACAATCAACTTGATCAAATTATAGATGAAGCTTTAACTAAAAAATCTGCTAATCACAAAGGTAAATATCGTTTATCTGAATAAACATTTTCATATTAATCTGAATATCATTTTAAATCTTGATGTGCTTTATTATTCTAGTAGTTAGTTAAACAAAAAGAATCAATATGTCCCGATTACAGCATTTCATTACAAGATTATTTATTTAAAATCAAAATGTTAGTACAGAGGAGTACCTGTAGGGGACGTTAGATCTCCACAACTCGCTTGATAAGTGTCTTAATTTTGGATTTCATTCATGGGCTGATCAGTTGACCTTGAGATCACAGTCGCCACCAAGAAAATCCTTAGCTGTGATTGGTTGACATGTTATTTTAGTATGCTATTTTTATGACTCTCCCAAAGACGTTTCTGTGATGTATAAATAAATGCGATTTGTGTGCTTGAGTTCATTGTAAGTGCTGGGTGTTTGTAGAATACACTTTCTACGCCATATCAAGAGTTTTTCCTTGGTTAGTTGGGACAACGAATCAGAGTAGCCTACCGTGTCACTGGGTTATTGTCTCGTTCTCGTTTATCGACTAAGGTGAACTCGTAATAGTTTCAAGCATATCAAGTGACGAGCATAACAGTACCTGAATATTGATGCGCTACATATATCAATGAATTTATGAGCAGGCTGGAATATTGTCCAAGTGTACAAATTGAATCAGGTGGTTTTCTTAGAGAGGCTTCGACTAAGAGGCCTAGTCCATAAGGCAATGGAGCAACATCAGGAGATGTAGTCTCATGGTAACCGGTGACCAGTAATAGGTTCACATGACATTTCTTCTCTCAGGATCCTCAGGCTCATGTGTATCATTGATTTTGAATGAGGGTTTAATGGCCAGCTATCTGATTCTAATTTGTACAAACAGTTGAATATGCTGTGAAATAAATTTTCCATTTAATTTCCGTATATTATTCTTAGGTAAACCCCGTTTGTGCAATATCAATAATTAAAAGCTCAATATTGAATGCATTAGGTAAGCAAACGGGAATAAGAATGGAAAGCTTAAAAGCGAAGCGAAGAAGGCGAGTTTGCCAACTCCATTTGATGAGGCATGACTAACTAATTATAATCAGACAAAAATACGCCAGACATTTGATAGGCAAAGCAAGCAGTGTGCACAAGCGAATAATTGACAGGATTAAAATACGAGCAAATAATATCTCAAGAAGAATAGTTTAGTTGGTTTGTCCAAAAGGCAGGACAAGCTATGTAGGCTTGACATATTACTGTACACTACAAGGGTTTTCTAAGTCCACCGGGTGGATCCTCTGTACCATCCAACTCGGCATAAGCCTCCGCCGGTCATTTAATTTTCATCCCCTCATTTTTTAACAGCACTCAAGCTACCAAAAGGTATGCGCACCCTACCACATGAGATCATCTCCAAGCTCTCAGCCGTACCAAAGAATTTGTGGTTATTATCAGATAATATATGAATGCAGTAGGTGTTGAAATTTCGATTGTTTTTCTAAAAAACTTTGTAATAAAATGAAAACTTTATGAACGATAAAGTAAGCTGAAACATTTAAATCAATTTATCTAAGACACATTAAGATAATAAGAAGCCAAATACGGATTCTGTTGGGCAATCATTCTTGCAGACAGACATGAGAACAAGAAGCGTACAATAAAGGTGAAGCGAAATGAGGAAGGAGAGAGAACCAACTCAACGCGATGAAGCATGACTAGCTTTTGAAAGCCAAACAAGCGATGAGCAAACTAAGAGCACACTCGCACATGCAACCAAGATATGATCGAATGTTTGATAAGGTCAAAATGATAGTGAATAATTTTCGAGCATAAAAGGTTAATCAATTTGTCCGCAAGGTGGGACAAACCTTGCGGGTTCAACATATGAGTACACATGCTAAAAATAATAGTAAACCTGCATCCTAATTATATCAAATATTATCCATTCGAACTTCATGTTTATTCACATGAAAGAGTTCATTGTTTGACGAAATTATCTTTTATGCTAAATCATTTGACTAAAATGACTGAAATTTATTGATTTACTGACCAATTCATACCGCTGTAGTTTTATCTTGATTGATTCATGTCATTTTAAAACGGGGATGTTTATCCTGCCAACAAATAGGAAAAGCTAATCTTTTCTTTGACACTTTTCTTTTGACAGTTATTAACGTGATCCTTATATCATCATCAATAAAACTGTATCAAAATTGCTGATTTAAATTGGTTTGTAATATTTTATTTTTGTGGAGAACTAAGTTATTTGTTCTGTTCTTTTTCAAACAAACTATAGGCGCTATTCAACTTGCATCAAGTGTAAATCGTTCAATGGTTCGAATTGGCGGGTGAACAAAAATCTCCCGGATCATTTAATTCATACGATGAATTTTTAATCAGTGTAGAAAAGATTTTTTTGTAAATATATATTAAGTCATATATTCAATGAGTAATTTATACTCTTTTGTTGTTGATACTGTATGTTTTGGCGTATCAGTGTATGTATGTATGCGTTGTTTTGATAGAACGATGCAAGTTCAACATTCAATAGTTTGAATAAATCAAAATCCATAGGATTGGAAATTTTAGATAGTTGGAATTAGAAGTTGGAAATAATTTTATTTATATACGTTAACTGAATTCGACATAATTTTCATAGGTCATACTTTTGTATCAAGGTAATGTAGGGAATCCGCACACATACATAATGGTTTGTATGAGAGAGACATGTGAAAATGAATATCGAACCATAAATCACAGCTCATTTGAATACTCGTTAGATTATTTTGACTACTTCGAAATACAGACGCCTTATAGATAGATATTGCTTGATTTAACATTGTAATACCCTCCAAAGTATTTAATTCGGTTTAGTTAACTTGACCAAATGGTATATTGATGATTTGTCTTGTAAATGTGAGTGAAATTTCTAATACTCGGATTATTCCGAATTATCGAACTTCCAATAATTTTACTGTTTTCTTTTTAATTGTTGCGTTAATCAACTTGCTGTCTGGTTATAGTCTCATTATTGTCTTAAACTTGAACTTTCTCCCTTAAAAAAAAATTCTCCTATTGAATGGGTTACAATCAATAAAAGTGATTAGTGAATAATGCTCATTAGAATTCAGTAAATTTTGAAATAGAAATAAACTGAAGATAGATATATATTTTTAATCAACAAATCAATGAATAGTGCCGAATATAATGTTAGTCTAGTCGTTTAGAGATGACCGAATTCTATCGATCAAGTTGTAATGTGATTACTAGTCTAAAGTGATTCAATAAGGTGAGGTATTATTTAGTTGAAGTTAATAGACAAGTAAACCTGGACTTTGGTTTCGTGCTGTTTAGCATTTGTTAGTAAGGTTCAGTTTTGAAGGAACTGATGCTTTCTGTTAAAAGTGATCCTATTCTCATCTAGCTTCACAGTTGGAAATGTGACCATTAATTGGTCAATAAGTAGTCAACAATTTTGTGTTTATCTGGTCCTTTATTGCTGGTCGAATCTCATGGATCGAAATGGAAGTTACATACGAAATTACGCTCAAGAATCATTTTATCTATTTATATAGACCAAATGTGTTTGGAGGATTAATTACATAAAATATTGAATGAACTCACTTCATATCACAATGCTTGAAGTTATGGACTCATTAGGGATCAAGTTATTGAATGAAGAATTATTTTTCTGGTTAGCGTTTTATTAGCGAGATACTTTTCTACGGGGTGGGGTCGCCAGCCCCATGTCCAACCGTCCCATTATATCCAGGCTTTGGAACAGTTGTAACCTTAGAGGGGCTCCAGGCTGAGGTAATTTGATTTCGCAGAGATTATGTCACATTGAAATCATGAATCAGTCATCATTAGACCACCATCAAAAATCTGGAAGTACTAGACGACCACTTCGTCCTGGTATGGGACTCATCAACAGTGTGCATCCGCGACTCTCTGTACCCGCAAGAATTGAATCTAGGACCTTCGACTTTGAGCGTGAACACTCAACCTCTGGACCGCGAAGCTGGCTTAAGATCTATCGCACACGCAACAACAAATGCAGGAGAAGAGGACCCGTTTGGCAGCAGTCTCTGAAATTGTAGGTTTCAACATACACACATGGAAAGGCAAGATTCTCCGATACAAAACAACATGCGCCAACCAAATCACACTTGATGGAGAGGCATTGGAAGATGTAGAAACCTTTACATATCTGGGCAGCATCATTTATGAGCAAGGTGGATCTGATGCAGATGTGAATACACAAATTGGTAAAGAAAGGGCAGCATTCCATTAATTGAGGAACATCTGGAACTCAAAACAACTATCAACCAACACCAAAGTCATAATTTTCGATACAACATCAAGACAGTTATACTGTATACAGTATACTGTATGAAAAGAGGAGGAACGCATTACGCCGAGTATTAGGGACAGACATGAACACGAATTGCATAGAACTGAAAACGAAGGTTTAGGACAGGTTAGGTAGGAGAATGCTTGTCGATGGCCGATGCTCCACGGGGGGTAACAATGGTAAGTAAATAAGTACTTAATGAAAAATTTTAGAATCACCTTATGGTTAAATTGAAGTTAATTCTTCGGTGCGAGGGTGTAAAATATCTCATGATTTTTTAAACAGTTATTAGAGATTTAGAAATTGACACTAATGGTATTTTGATAATGGACTTAATCAGCTGTTTTAGGAAATAGGGACTACTTAACCAGATGTCACAATTTTAGTTCTTTAATAGTTGGATAGAATCACTCGTGTGCTGGTACGGATATGAGGGCGGTTGTCACTTCCCGGCTGCCCACACCGTGGAAGGTTGTTTCTTGAGGGATCTGAAAAGGAAGATAGATTAGAGTTGGTCTTGGAGACCTGGGAGAGTGACCGCAGAGCCCAACGGACAACTGCTAGAGACCGGTCACGCACGACCTTTTGATGAAAGGTTTTTTGAGGATCAGCTCCGCTCTTAAAGGCCCTTGGTGGGCACCCTTACCACCGGAGACGGAAATCCGTGAGGTAGGGGAGGTGTGACATTTTTAGGGTCGACATTTTCTAACCCTTCCTTCCTTGTGAGAAGGCAGCATCGCTGTAGATGCTGGTTATCCGAGGGAAACACCTTACTGCTGTCACACCCCTCTGCAGTCAGCAGTACGACTTCGCCCTCAGACCTTGAGTAGCTGCTTTTAGTCTGATCGTTCTCCAATCGACGTGCCTGGCATGGTAGAACCTTCAGGAATATATGTTGCAGCCAGTATAGCTCGGTTGGGTCATCACGATAGGCAAGCCCGACCACCACGTCAAGGTAGCAGCTACGGTCGGGGGATAGGATCACTCTCAGTGGGGTAAATGATTTAACCCGTATTTTCGACTAGATTTCGAGTTACAGTATTCCTTCACACAACATACCTTACATTACTACTTTTTAAAACAAAAAGTGTATCACCAAGCTTCAGCGCTTCTTATTGTCATTACTACCGTACTTTTTCGATCCCTTTGTCATTCGTTTTGTTAATTTTCTCAAGCTACTATATATTCTGAACAATTGAACCAATTGATATTCATATCTTAGTATGCATTAGCTGTGACTGACTGAATTACTGGTGTTGTTTGAATTAACAATTAAAATAATCATCTTTTTTTTATTATCAGAGCCAAATGATGAGTGTGTATCAAATGATCAAAAATTTTGAAATTATCACAATGTGTTATGAAAACAGACAAGAAATAAAAAGAAAAAGATCATTAAAAAATGTATCAGTGATTCAATGGGGATGATTCATTTTAAAATTGCGACGCGGGATTTTCAATTGAACACACTACTAACTTATCTGTTTTAGAATAAATTAATTATTCTCAATGTTGTAGATATTTACATTTTTTTAAAACTAAACTAATATTATATACTGTTTTATTTTCAAAACGTTCATCTTAATACTGTTAATTTATTCATCTAAAAAGTTAAGTTAGATTAAATGCAGAAAATTTTTATTTTCACTGATGAAACGTAACAATTCAATAAGACTTCAAGTGTATAAAATGTTCTTATTTTGCATGTTCATTTTTGAAAAGATGAATCATACACAGAATGTAGTGGAACATTTATGTGAAAAATTATTCACAATAAAGTTAAATGTTTACCAGTCTAGGTAACTTGATATAGTTTTAGTGGTGACCGAGTCCAGATTGACTATAATCACCACTAAATGTTCCATACTATCCCGTCATATAAATCAAAAATAAATCCATGTTCGAATTTTTTATTGAAGGAGAAAGTAGGCATTACATAAAGAGCAGCACGTGATGAAAAATGGCAGCGGCGCGAAAAGAACGTTGCGCACAAGAACTGTTTTTGGTACAGTTAAACAAAACGAGTACAATAATAAGTGTTTATTTTTCACCAATCGCGTTTTCTTCATAGAAGTGTTCCACTACATAGTCATGGCAAGCAGAAGATTCAAGTTTGATAGAGGTATACTCAGTGAATGCGTAATTAACAACGACCTTTTGTTACAATTCATCAGTTGCTTTGATTTAAACACAGATTATTAGAATCATTCATCACTAAATCTATGCGATTTTCAGGTACGTGCTTAGCATTACACAAACACAAAGATGTAGAACAATGAAGTCAAAAAGTCATGAGTTCGAAAACTAAATGAGATCGCAGATATGTTGCCCTGCCAAGTCCTGTACTACATCAAAATAATTTTCCAGTTTTCTCTGATTTTTAGCCTATTACAATAACCATCTTAAAAAATGTAAGCTATGTCCAGTTACGTAGATTTTATTAGCAAAGATAGTAGATTCTTATTCAACATTTCTTTTAAATTTCTAGCATGAAAATTGTTTCAGTGCTTTTAAATAATACCTAAACGACTATTCGTTGTTTTAGAAAATTCAAATCGATCCGCCAACATAATCATCAATTCTACTTCAAGTAAACACAAACTTTTGCATAATCAATATTTATTACTATATATATAAATATATATTATTTCCTGTTGAACACATGAAAATGAGTCATCACACTTTGATCAATTGTTTTAAACGTGCAATTGAATCGAATTGTTCAAACAGTTTAAAGAAATCATCCAGACGATCAAGCATGACAGAACAACAAAATTTGGTAAGCATTATTTTCCTTGAAAGATTTTGTTCACTTACAATACAGTCTGTAAATGATAAACTCTATTCATTATTAATTATCAAGTGATTAATTGACAGTAGTATTAGGGAACCAATATCAAATAATTTGTAGTTGCTTCGTCATATGGATAATGGAAATTAGTTCACTGACTGGTATAATCATAACCGAGATAAATGTTTTAACTCATTACAAAAGCTCTTCATTTTCAATGTGAATCATCATTAAGTCATGTGATCAAGGCTAGAAAAAACTCACATAAATGACAAATATCTTTCAATATATTTAACCAAATAAGCCGCTGGATGATGACATTAAAAACCCATACAACTGGATATTCATCAACGGTATAATAAATTATACTATAGATAAGAGGATCAAAATTTTGACGTACATGTTTTAATCATTAAAGTAACAATCGATACAGTGCCTTATGGATCAGTGTTTTATTCGTCAAACAATAGGAAGCTATAAATGAAGTCAAGGATGAGTGTATTTATGGTACAGTTCGATTAGTTATAAAAATAGTTTAATGCTGACGGTCTGTATTATTCCATTGGGAGGGAAAAATGAATTTTTTAGTATGCGATCCTGGACCTTGATTTTTTGTTAGTTGACACTTGTTAGCAAAGTATGGTGGCGAAATTGGCAAGACTAGTATTCCCTATGGAGTTGAGACTCAAATCACGTAATGTCACAATCTAAGCCTCGGTTGAAATCCTGCAGGATAATATATTTAGATTGACTCATTAATAAGTAGTGAGTACTGATAGTTTATTCCGTAGTGATGATCAAACACAATCAAGTGTCATCAACTATCTAGTGCGCGGAACGTAAAATCATTTAAACTAATAAACAGATTTCAATAAAATTTAATGAGTACCAAAGGACTGGACAAACATGGTATTGATTACTTCTCATTAGAAGGACATTAATCATAATTTAATTTAACTGACAGACTGCTTCGTTTCATAATTGTTGTGGATGCGCACTGCTGATGAGTCCCATAACCGGACGAAACGAACGTCCAATGCTTCCAGGTTTCTAATGGTAGTCTAACAATGATTGGTTGATGATTTCAATGTGTAAGAACACTAATCTGCATAACTCTAACTGAAGATAATAAGACAAAAACCACTATGAATACACCAGAGTTATTCCTTACATATGACTTGAAATTATTTACATCCGAACGACATTATATCTATAAATTAATGCAGTATGTGCTTTACTACTTTTATTTTATTAGTAGTTCAGAATTATTGATTTAAATGATTAACCACTTAAACAATAACAATGACAGAAATATATTTTTGGTTTTGATAATGTTAACATTTCAGGTTGAGATTTGTGACGTAATGACTCACTCACCAAAAATGGTTGATATTTCATCTAAAATTATAAAACAATTCAATGGAAGCAATCAAAGACAAAATGGTTTTACAACAATTAGATCAGCAAAAGCTGAAGCATTTATATGTATAGATGATTATTTAAAAAAATTTATCCAAAATCAATGTTTAGTTACAGATAAAAATTCAGATGAGATTATCAATGATATCAGTGATGATGTCAATCATACAGATGAACTTTTAACACCAAAAGGTGACGTATTCATAGTGGCACGTTTAGCTGGAATACAAGCTGCTAAACAAACATCCAGTATTATACCATTATGTCATCAAGTAAGTTGTTGAATTATTTGTTTTAATGAATAAATTAGATTTTAAATTTGAATTAGTGATTTTAAAGCATGAATTTCATGTTGTTTATGCAATTAGTAAAATAAGTAAAAACTAATTTAGAAAATTTAAATCCTTAGAATTTTTACCAGAAAAATATGTAGTCGTAAGACGATTTATCCTAAACCAAGAACAACGAGCAGTGTAGAATAACACGAAATTTTATTTTGTGGGTTTTTTTCAGTTGCTAGAAAAACTAAAACATGATGGTATTGATCATTAAAAAAAACACTATATACACACCTATTTCATATAATGATATCTGATAAATTCTCATTAATGAATATTAATTTTTTGTAAAAAAAGGAATACGTACGAAAGAATTCAAAGGGAAGTCTATTGATTATTTTTGAATATTCACGAAGCAAAAAAACGAAGTGTATAAAAACAGGATTGTTTAGAAGTCAAACAAAAGATCAATACTATAGTTCTGTGACAATGAAACAGATAGACAGATACAACGCAGAACTTCGTAGATAAGTACATCAGTTCAGGTTGCCATGCCACATCAGCACAGAGACGTAACTGTCAGTTCAAATCCAAGAGTGATAGCGATAGTAGAATTATTAGCAGCAATGGAAAAGATTAGGGAGCAAAGATATGATTCAAAAAGTATAATTCAGTGAGATAAATTTAGAAGGAAAAAAGATAGAGATTATGAGGAATTTAGAAGGTCAGAATTAAAAAGCACACAAAGAGTAGATGCACCTGCGCCATTGCAAACGATTCTGAGCAATGTCGTTCAAGGTCTCTTACCATTGGTGACTTTCGTCTCGCGGACCCCAACCAGATAGCCTACATCTACCAACATGACTCAGTCCACTTGTCAGTGACTTCATGCATTTGTGCCATGTAAAAGGTCAATTTTATCCAATCGCTAAAATTTGTGTATGATACGTAACTCATCGTAAAATTCGAATGAACCCACGTGATAATAATTTTAAAAGACGTATGATGATTTTGGTAGTGTTCTGCATGCACTGTTGGGGGTTATTTGTTTTACGAGGTTGTTTTCATGATAGACGATTAACTACGTAAAATCCTCCGAGTGAAGTCATTAAAGTTGACCATTATTACAGATGAAAATTAAACCGTTTTTAAATCAAATAATAGTATTACTACAAATTTCTGCTCTTTCTATGTATGTTTAAAAATAACTCTTTTATAACTAGATCACTTAATTTATATATCATATATGCTGAGTACAGTCAAAATAAATTAAAAATATTGTCTGTGGTTGAAAAAAAGGAAAAAGATTAAGTTTAAATCTATAAAGTCATTAAAAGAAACTTGATATTTCTAAATAAGATTAATGGAATCAATAGAAATCGATAGCTAGAGATTTTTTAATTGCATCTAGTTTCATAGCTTCGAAATACATCATTAATGAAGTTAAAAATTGACTCACGGTATGTACAATTCAGTCAGTCAGTCGGTTACAACGTAGAACTTCTTACGTAAGTACATAAGTTCAGGCTGCCATACCACATTAGCAAAGAGAAGCAACTGCCAGTTCAAATCCCATAGTGGTAGAGATAGTAAAAGTATTAGTGGTCAAGGAGAAGGAAGATTAAGGCACGAAGATACTATTCACGAAGTATAGTTCAGTGAGATAACTATAGAAAGAGGAAGATAGAAATGATGAGGAATCCAGCAGATTAGAAATTCAGAGAGCACGAGTGGATGCAACTGCGCTATTGCAAACGATTTTGAGCCGTCTTTCAAGGTCTATGAACATGGAATACTATCATCTCGCGAACCCCAACCAGGTAGTCTGCATCTACCAGCATGATTCAGTCTTGTAACTTCATGGACATGTGCCATGTTTTGTTCTGACCGCCCCCAGCTTTCTTCCAACCTACTTCTATAACACAAAACATTGATTGTCGAGGCAGACGGTGAGTATGCATACGCAACACATGTCCCAACCACCTCAACTGATGAGATTTCAATACTTCATCTACTGATATACCATCCCTACCTAGTACTCGTTTCCTAACTAGGCTCTCTCAACTCTTTTCGACCATATTTCGCATCCATATAAAATAGGACAGAGCGAAATGCTGCACAGTATACTCAGCCTTTGGTTAGCAGACGGATATCTCGCCTGCGCCATAAGTGACGCAAGTTGGCAAAAGCCAATCTAAATAAGCGAAGCGGTCCATACGCTTAACTAATTCACTCCCTACCACTACTTCAGGTGCCAACGCAAGCCAATCTTGAGACAACAATTTGCGTCTCGAGGGTAAAAACCACACCCCGAGTATGCTTGCATTGTTGCTTAAGGTAGTCAGAAGACTCTATATTTTGTCAGCGCCTTCACCAAATACAACTATGTCGTCATCATATTCTAGGTCAACAAGCGTGTCTCCTGGTAGAAGGTTCACTCCTGGAAAGTCAGACGAAGATAGTGTCAACTCTAAAAGCATGTCTTCGACAAAGTTAAACAAGTATGTTCAACTGCTTAAAATCATTTCAAAAGTGAATTCGAAGAAATTACCACCATAATAATTGTATTGTATTAAATACGCTCATCGCATGCAATTTCAAGTGTACCATTTTTATTATTATTTTCATTTATTGATTTCACAGGTGCCCTTATCACATATTTCAGTGGATATTGTTTATAAATTAGGTAAAATTCATATACAACCTCATGTTAAAGCAGTTGGTCAAGCTACAGGTGTAGAAATGGAAGCATTGACAGCGGTTTCTGTTGCTGCATTAACTGTTTATGATATGTTAAAACCATTAAAAAGAGGATCAATTATTATTGAGAAAATTGAACTATTAGAAAAACTTGGTGGATCAAAAGGTTCCTATTTAAAACTTAATGAATCAACAAAATAATTGAAACTCAATTATGACTTCAGATATTTTGTATCTTTCTATTTCATATTATTACGATCATTCAACTAGAAAGAACCATTTCCATAACTTTGTTCATCTACAATATCAATGTCAACCAATTTCAGATGAAATGTCATTAATGATGGTTTGTAGTTAGACAATTGAATTAACTGAAATATTATGGTTGAGCATCAGCTTTAATGTTTGAAAATAAACTGTGACGCGCTTTGAACGGTTTCTTTTATGAACGATATTGAGTTCTAAAATAGATGTAGAGAACTTTGATCTGTACCTTAATTCAGAAATGGAGTTTTTTGAGTCCCTTAAATTTTAGTGATTGATACTGCGTCACCTTAAACTTTTCTGGTTGCCACATGGATAAGACTTTTCACAATGGTGTAAATAGAGTTAGTGACCTAATGATGAATGTACTAGTAATAGTATATGGGGCGCATAGTCTTGGTTGACCGACAAGCCTGCTGCACATGCACATCACTGCTTTTTAGGCAACACAAGGACTTTCACTTTAGCCGTTTAGTGATCACCCCTGCCCCAGTCTGGAACGTACATGTTGTCCAATTTGGCCTGCAAGCAGGTCGGACGTCCAAAAAGCACGCACACGAACAGCGGCCCCCGTTCGGGCACAAGATCCCTCCACCAATCCACTACCCCAAATCCCCAATCGGCATGGACGGCAAGGGGGGCTTACCCAGCCGGACCTGGCACCCTGAACGGATTACCAAGCCCCGCAGCAGTGCACTAACCAGCAGCCGTTCCAACCGTCTGGCCTCCAACTGCCTTACGCTGTTACAATCGACCGGAGCCCTCAGACCCCACATGAAGCTAAAGATCGAGTTTGTCCCACAAGGTCAGTCGGAATGTACACACCCATGAGGAAGATGTCATGGACTCAACCAAGTGCAAGCACTCGGCCATGCTGGGTTAATCCCACAGAAGTGGGCAGATATCATTGGCGTCCAGTACCCTTTAGCACCGGATAACATAACCCAACTCCAGACCCTTGTTTAAGGGCCTCGACGCCAGTTTACACAATACACCGAGACGCAGAGTGTTCAGGACAACCACATAGGGTCGGCGTCAATAGTCCAGGATCTCTACAGCTGATTCCCCAAACAGAACGTCTAAGGCCACCTTCAATCATTCTGGAAAGCTACATCCCTTTCAAGGTATTTGCTGCTACGGAATGATAGAGGACAAGTGCTCAAACCATTATCGGAATTTACCTACGCTCAATGGACGGGATTCAGACTTAGATACGTTCAGTCCTAATCCCCCAGAGTGGATAACCGCATCCACAACCTTGTGACCATGAACACGTACCATTATTCTGGACCATGATAGGCACGGTATCCTAAGCGTTCGGAACGGCTTTTAGCCGCAGCGCTGTAAACACCACGTTGCCTGGCAGGACCACGAAGAGTTAGTCGCCACCACAACCCCCAGAAGGCTCCATTTATGCGCGTCACCTAGTATACCCATTCAATTAGATGACGAGGCATTTGGCTATATTCATGGTCAACCAACATGCCTGCTGCACATGCACATCGCTGCGTTGATATACAGCGCAAGGATACTCACTGTTGCCAACAGTACTGACCCCTGCCCCTTTCGGGTACATACATGTTGTCCAGTTTGGTTTGCAGACACATCGGACATCCAAAAAGCACGCACACGAGCAGTGGCCCCTGCACGGGCACTTATGAATCAAGAAATCCCACCAACCAAACCACAGCCCACAATCCCCAATCGGCGAGGGCGGCAAGGCGGGCTTATCCTTCCGGACAAGGGGCCCCGTAGCAGGTTACCAAGCCACCCAAGCAGTGCACTAACCAGCAGCCATTCCAACCGTCTGGCCTCCAACTGCCTTGCGATGATACAATCGAGGCCCATCTTACCCCGCATTCAGCTAAAGATCGAGTTTGTCCCACAAGGTCAGTTAGAACGTACACCCTTCCATGAGGAAGATGTCATGAACTCAACCAAAGGCAAGCGCTCAGCCAAGCAGGGTTCATCCCACAGAAGTGGGCAGACATCATTGGTGTTCAATGCCCCTTTCAGCACTAAAGCACCGGAACCCAACTTGAGACCCTTTTTAAGGGGCCTCGACGCCAGTTCACACTATATCCGGTGAAGCATGTAAGGGACAACCACATAGGGTCGACGTCAGTAGTCCAGGATGTCTACGGCTGCTTCCCTAGATATAGAGTCCAGGGCCGCCTTCAATCATCCTAGAAGGCTACATCCCTTTCAAAGTATTTGCTACTAACACTGGCGATATGTAATACAGCACCCCGAAGACAATGGCCCTCGGAAATGTCGCAAGACAACCACCACTTTCAAGGTATTTGCTACTAACACTGGCGATATGTAATACAGCACCCCGAAGACAATGGCCCTCGGAGATGTCGCAAGACAACCACCACTTTCAAGGTATTTGCTACTAACACTGGTGATATGTAATAATTAGATGACGAGGCATTTGGCTACCTTAAGAGAGTCATAGTTACTCCTGCTTAGGGCGCATACAGCCATTAGACTGAAATAACTCATCAAACATGTCATCTGAGATTATATAAATCTCAGCTAACAGTAGTACAATTTAAAAGTAGTGAGAATCACAGGATCATGGGTTGTGAATAAGAAAACAAGCCAAGAAAGATATGTGGTATGAAAGTTTTTCATAATGATCAAAAAATCATAGTATTTCAATAAGAAATAGTGATGTATTACGAGATCTACACCTTGATATGGTCTATATTATTCCATTGCAGAAATTGTCAATCATAGAAGCATTACGTGATATATATAACTATTCAAACTTCATTGTGTATAAATAGGTAAGCAAACAGAAACAATTAGTAGAGTTGAAGTATTTTATCTACATTTAAGTACAACTAAACATCAGTTGAATGGTAAAAACACTTGACCATTTTAACTATTATTGTTAAAAAGTAAACGATGAAAACGACTGATCATAAATTTTTCTGAAAATTATTCACACTTATTTGATTGAAGTATCTAGAAGAATTGACTACATCAGAAAACGCGTGTATTGTTCCGCTATACATAGTGTGGTACGGAAACTTGAGTTGATGTATATCTATGACAGCCTTTACGTTGAATATATTTCACGTTAAAAGGCAAAATAATTGAGGATCGAAAAAAGAACACAAGTGTGGCGGTTAAGGAGCTATCCTGGTACTTTTTTTCGTTACAGTTAAAATAAGAAGGTTAAAGAAAGTTGCTTTGTGATTATTCCCAGTTAGATTTCTAGTGTATTATACATCTCATAATGCTTTTAAGCATTTTTAACTCAGAAAAAAACAATCACGCTCTGTCAGACGAATAAAATATTCTAATTTATAGGATTAAACTGAGCATAGTTGTATCTGAATCTAACTTGTAAGCTCAAACATCTATATAGTTGCCTCAAGTTTATCATTTATTTTGTACATTAGTTTGATGTTGACTCAGATCGATTGAATCGTCATCTTGTCTTCGATTATCGATTTCTTTAATTTTACAGAATCTAATTACTAAATTTAAAGATCAAACCAACAGCTGAATGTAATTTTGTGCAACTATTAGCAAACCTTTTTCCTTTTATTCTTATTCCAGTGTGCATAAAACATGATAGGTAGTTGAAAAGTTTATCAACTGAATTATTTTCATTTGATTAAGACTTTCTTTGCACATGTACTTATTGGAAGTAATGTTAGCTTAATGAAATAGTTGAAACGGTGTTGGAAATATGAAAAAGGTTTATCATTGTGTATGTTTTTTTCTCCAAATATGTCCTATAAAACACAGAAACAATATGAATACGTAAATAAAAAAAAACCACAAAATATCAATAGAAACAACTCAGAATTGACATTTCATCTTCAATGGATAAGTGAATTCTTATTAGTACTAAACAGATTAATTAAATATACATATTTAATGAATAGTTAAAAACAAATAAAATTAGTTTAAAATTATTATAATGCATTTACATTTTCCATATGCAGACATGCACATATAAAAACGAAATCAGAAAGCCTTGTTAAAAAAGTGATTTTGACCTCACATAATAAATACATCAATGAATTTGGATACAGATTATAATACAATGGTTAGGAAATAAGAATATTTATTTATTTATGCTATTGTGCAGCTAAACAACGGCTGATTAGTTATACACTTGTAAAAGAACACATTTTTGGTTTAACCCCTATAAAAACTATTGGGGAAGCATACCATCGTACTTCTGAAGAGGATTCATATAAAACTTTGTGCAATTCTTCAAGATTAAAAGAATTTATGTTATCATCATTTTCTTTATAAGATTCTATAATATCAGGAACAATTTTCAATACATGAACAGGACAAGTTCGAGGTAAACGGAATTGTAATCGAGGTAAAAACCATGATGATGAAAAATCTTTTGATGTACATATATATATGTAAGTACGTGTAGGAGGAAAAGATTTAAAAACATTGTCAAAAAATGGGACTTGTATAAGGGATTCAAAAAATTCTCTAAAAGAAACATTATCTATCTGATTGTTATTTTTAGTTTTAGGGTAGAAATCATTGAGATCTATGAGAAATGCTCGTTTCGGATTATTCGGTAGACCACCAATCATAATAAGAAAGTAGAAAATAGATTCTGATTTAGACAACAATAGATTAGATTCAACTTCTTGAATTGATTGTAAAAGTTTTACTTCCTTTGGCTGTAAATTATCCTGTTAATGGGTAGGAATAATAGTTAAACAACAGAAGGTTAACATACCAATTTCAATCCCGTGTCAAATTCATTTTGAAGAGGATTTAGAAGTGATAAATCTGGAAATTGACCAGTAAAATACATAAACAATTTCATGATTCTACAAACTAGGCTACAGCGTTCACCTAAAGAAAACTGGGTAACTCCAGCGGGAAGACAACAGAAGTCCATTTGTTGTTGATATTATAATTGAAACAAATCACGTTTTAACCACATTAGAAGCTGAAAATTATTAAACAATAACGTATTATATACGATTTACTTTCAAAGTATGAGAACAAAATAGATGTCCAAAAAACTATGAACAGTTATAAAGACACGATTGCTGCAGCAGCTTTACCACTTTTTCAATCAAAAGTGCAAACAATCAGTCCATTATAGCTTCACCTACTAAATTATGGGCCATGGATATGATGAAGACAAGCTGTTATGAAGGGGTGGTGATTCAAACTCTTTAATAAATATATAAGTTTTCCACCGGCGAGCTACAAAAAGCATAAGAATCACAAGTTTGATACGAAACAATATTGGTTTTGGCACCTAAACTAGTGATAAGGAGTGAAGTAGTTGACCGTGTTGAATACTTTACTTATATTGGAAGTCTCGTCAGTGCTAATGGTGTGATGAGAGACACACAGAGACGCAATCGTCAATTCAAACCCCAAAGTAGTTGAGGTAGTAGAAGCATTAGTAGAAATGAAGAGGATTGGGGATCGAAGATGAGGTTCGAGAAGTATAATCCAGTGCAATAGATTTAGAAAGAAAATTAGGATGATTCAGATTAGAATTTGGAAGCGGGAAAAGAATAAATGCATCTGCGCCACTGCGAACGATTTTGAGCCAGGTCATCCAAGGTCTCTAACCATCGATTATTATCATCTCACGGACCCCAACCAGGTAGTCTACACTTATCAACATGACTGAATACTGTATTTAGTGACTTCATGGATTCAAGCCATATTTTTGTCTGGCCGTCAGTAGCTTTCTTCCAACCTATTCCTACACTACAAAACATTGCACGTCGAGGTAGTCGGTGGATAAACATACAAACACATGTCCCAACCACCTCAACTGATGAAGTTTCACCACTTCATCTATTGATCTGCCATTCTTACATAGCACCCGTCTCCTAATAACAGCGTTGCTCACTCGGGTGTCCCACGATATACGAGCAATGCTTCGAAGACACCTATGATCGAAAACCAATAACCGACGAATATCTTCTACTCTCACTGGCCATGTTTCATAGCCATAAAGTAAGACGGAGTGAACTACTGCACGGTACACTCGTCCTTTGTTTAGCAATCGGATATCAAGCCTACGTCATAAGTGACGCAGGTTGGCGAAAGCCAATCGAGCCTTCTGTATCCGAGCTGAGATGTCGTCAGTCCACAGGCCATCAGCACTGATGAGACTCCTCATATAAGTGAAGCGGTCTACACGTCCGACTACTTCACTCCCTATCACTAGTTCAGGTGCCAGTGAAAATCAATCCTGAAACAACATTTTGCATTCGGACGAGGAGAATTGCATCCCAAACATGCTTGTATTGTCGCTTAAGGTGTTCAGAGGAATGCATTTTGTCAATATCTTCACCAAATTTGGGAAGTTTTTGAAGGGTTAGGTCCATTCTTCATACGGCCTTACCGCCAGAGACGGCATTGAAGAAACCTTGGAAGCACTGACAAATTTGTCAGTTTTCAACCTTAGAATCAAATTATCGGCAAGGCTAACTGCGCTTCGAGTACAAATTTAATTTGGTTTTTATTTTACCTGGATTATAGGAGTGTTGAACGATGCTTTCGGACATATTATTACCCCTGAGATCTTCCAAAGACACCGAACTAGGACTTGAAGACTTAATTCGAAATATTCGCATGAGTTGTATTGATGACATAATCATCTCCAGCAGCATAGTGGGAGAACAACTATAGTGCCTTAGGGTCTGCGATGAACTTAAAAATGTAACTCTTTACATGCTAACTTCACTAAATGAGGAGCTGGATCACAAGCAAATAAAAAGCTGGGTTCCTCAACAAAATCTGAGATTGCTACAATTTGACTTCTACTGGTAATAAGAAAATAAATTACGTTCTGTTAATGGTCGATTATTTCAAAAAGTAGTGTGAAACAGTGCCTTTAGAAAGGAACGATGTCGACTTGAAGTCAAATGCATCTTTCGATCACAAGATCGTATCGTTTAAAGCACCAGAACTAATGCACTTAGATCACGGGTTTAATTCTGCCAGTATATAGATGAGACATTTGTAACAGGTGTACAAACAGCTGGAAATCAGGTCATATTTTCACAACTACTTTGATTGCTTATACAGAAACATCGACTGCAAATAATGTCACACGAGGTAGTAAAGGCAATCACCAACCTAAATAAAAAGGAACATAGATTGATAGAATATACTATATGACAACAATAATGTAAGTAGTTCGTACCCTCGAGGACTTAACCAAACGTGCCGATAGCTTCGAATTTATGACATTTCAATATCCAATTTTTTCGTGAGCTAGTATAAACTGATTGATTGCTTTACGATCGAATCTTGTTCTTTCGGTAACGCCCCAGATATTTTTTAGTGTCCAATGAGTGTTAATCTAGCCGTTCGACTTGTACTCCCTGTGATTTGTATGAGTTTCTTTCTGGTTGGTAGGGCTTTTGGATACCAACGCCATCTTATTATCAGATCGGAGATCGGTTATTTGCTACATGGAGAATAATAAGGAGAGAATTTTAGTTCTGAAGAAAATATTTAAAACGTAATTAAACAGATTATTAAATCAGTACTAAAGTTAGTGTGAGGAGACCGAAGTGTAAGCAAAAACGATGAAACAGAGATAGCAGGCGAGATCGAGATTGCGTTCTGAGGAGACTTTAGGGAGTCGACATCTATTGAGGATGTTAGTTTCTTGCATCATATGGGACAAAATGTTCATAACATGAAAATCTTGACTTAATGAGTTCGAACCTGTTTTTGACTGCCCTTTCCTCAATTGACGTAAGGTCCTTTTGAAGTTCAGGTAGATTTTCTCCGTTCTAAATTGACCTCCATATCTCTTAATCATCTTTATAGGTTAGTTTCCCCGGGCTCATTTTATCCAACAAGTCTTTAAAATTATCAGGAAGAGGAATGGATCTAAGATGGTCCATTGTTAAAGTCCTGATCATGACACATGCCGATTTGCGTGCATTCTTTTTACCTTGGTACGAAACTTCATTTCCTCAAATTAGTTTCTGTGCCAAGTAGAGGTGAATCAGTGAAGCCCACTTAATGTTTCCTCGATAAATTACTGTAAATCAGTAATATAAGGTAATTTCAGCAAACATCATTTAGCTGTAAACAAAATTTATTGTAAGATTTAGAGTGGCATCTGAATTCGGAAAAACAGTTCTAGAAGATTAGTTACGCGCCTTGCACAGATATCCAAAGAGAAAGCAATTTATCTGGGCAAGAAACGGTCCTATTGTTAAATATACAATACAGATAATTATCTAAACAATATAACACTGTTCTCTGTCAAATTTAACACAGTGCGTTTCCACTTCAGGAAGAATGCTTCCGTAAAAGTCCAAAATTGTGCCCTTCCAGTCCAGATTCACGTTTACCCTCCAGTGTATTAAATCCGATATGGCTGTAGCCATAATTAAGTATCAACCTAAACAACATAATACAGTCCAGTAGAAAACATAGAAACTCCAATAAAGGTACAAAAAATAGAAATTATAACAAAGTACAAAAATTAACATCCCAAAATTGGATTAAACAGACCATCAAAATGCAGCACAGAAAGAGTCAGTAAGATCATATTACGAATATATACATGGAGGGATTTCCCTTAAAACAATGCCTTCAAAATGCATTCTACATTATTATTTTGAGATACATTGTGCTTGCATGGCAAGCACTATGTGTCGTAGACAAAGTTCATTAACATGTGAATGAAAGCACGGAAACATATTCTGAATGAAGCGGAGCAGGTCCCAAATTTCGGATATTTAATATCAGTATCAAGTATGTCAGGATCCTCTAAGTAATAACACTGAATAAATGTTGCAGAAATCAGAGACAAAGACCATTATGTACGATCGAAAAGTTCGAAATCAATGTAAGTAGTATCTAACGTGGAGGCGGCTGTGTGAGTGGTTATCAACTCGTATAGTTAGCGATAGACCCATGATTGAATTCTACAGTGTGTGTGGTAATCATTTCAAACGAGAAATATGTTGAGAAAATATGTGGAATTTCTTTGAAAGTAAGTGCACAAACAGAAAACTCCATTAGTAGGCCCTCTGGAATTACGACCTGTCCCAAGCCCAGATAATGGTGAGGGTTTGTGTTAAGGTTAACTACTCTGTCCTGTAGAAAAGTGACCAAC
>OX103972.1:29786571-29878671 GCA_944470395.2 Schistosoma turkestanicum
TACAGTCTGAACTTGGCACGAACCTGTGTGTGGTGACATTAATTTGGCTGATCATTTGTTAGTTTACTTCAGTTCGTTGAGGTATTAAATAACTATGAGATATCATGTCACATGTTTAGTCTACGCATTACATCAACTTTACTCAACCGATCAAACCAAACAGTAGTTCTGAGTTGGTTATCTGTATTCGGTAAACATGATAAACTGTGCTACATTTGATTGATTCCTAGCGTCCATTGTTTCACAGCTGCGCTTCATTTTTGTTTCTATTCTCTTCGTATAACTGTATACATTAACGCCAGGTAAATCATATGTTTGCTCATAACAGTAGGATTCGAATCATTCGGTTAAGCCAGATATTTGCGGTTCAGCTATAATAATTACTTTGTTCTTTCACTTGTACACTTGATATCGTTCAGTACTTCAAACAAGATGGACCGATAAGAGTTTAAGGCTTTTAAATTTGCTAATTTTACTAACTACTTAAATTCAATTAAATAGTATAATAATAAACAACTAATTATCTATCCGTTGTTTCCACTGTTCACATTTATGCAATCTTCATTTTCTATACCATTGTTTTGATTGTTGGTTACATATTCTATTACAAGAATTTAAATAAAACACTTGTGTAACCATTCTAGCCGATAATGACGATGATGATGATACAGACAAAAAAGTTGTAAATATCCACAAGATTCTTTGATATGATTTTCAAAATTCGTCATTAAGAAAGAGAGTATCGATTACAAAGTGCAATGTTGAAAGTATACACGCTGTTTATTTGCTTAGAATGGAGAATTGCTAAACATTATTTTATATTAAGGGCTAATTTGAAATTGACTTTTCACGAAAAAGTACACTTTTCAATATGTAATTCAAGTAATAGATTTCACTGAAAAATTTACAGTTTTTAGTATTACTGTGTTGACAAAAATAGTAGTTTTGTGGAACTGCTAAGAAATGAGAGTTAGGCTCATGGATTTTTTTTGTATTTTCGTGCCAAAAATATGTATTTGATTATTGACAAAATAACTAAAAATTAAATCGTGTATTTGATAAAGAAAAAAAAGTATTATTCATGCGTTCATCTATTTTTATCTCCATGATTTACTGTGTAATACATTAACTTGTAACCTATTTATAAGTAACTCAATGAACAATACAAAGGTATGAATATTCATCAAAGTTACTGAACGAATGGAATAATTGTACAACTTTATCTGTTACCCTATACAATTCAACAATAAATCAACAATATAAAGCTGTCCTCAATACATAAATTGAACAATTAATTACTGATCATTTTTATTTTAATAATAATCTATTCCATTTTAATTGGTAATAACAAAATCGATAGAATATAAAAAACCTCAATTGGTAATTAATTTCGACATAACAAAAAAACGCACAATGTTCACCTTGTTAACCCATTAAAATTCAACTATTTATCTCGTTTTCATTGTTAGAATGTGAAAGTATTGAAAGGAAAAATGTTTAGTTTTGCAGAATCATAGATGCAGTTTGACGAAAATCGATAGTTCGATTCACAATGATTAACCGGTCTGTAGGTTAGATGTTAGTTCAGAACAAGTTTGATCATAATAATAGTGACCAGTTTACTCAATATTATAAATTTAGTACAATTTGAGGTTCTCAGAACACAAGTTCTTTTTTTATCTTTTAGAGACATCACAAATGTATATATAAATAGATATTTCAAATAAAACTTTGAATATTTAACATATTGAAGTACATGAAGACTTGCTTCATTGACCCATATCGTCATATAATCATTGCCTCTGAGTATCGTCGCAGCATATAGTTTGACTAAATACATAGTACTTAAAGTTCAAACTGCCACTAACCATTAGTTTGAATAAATTGAAATTGCAATTCATTCGTAACTATGGTTTCAGTGAAGTACTGTTTAAAAATCAGGTCGATAAAGGCGTAGGCTTTAGTCATACTTTTGTTTCTTTTTAATTTTCTCTCTTATTTACCATTACTCATGAGTGTGTGTGTGTGCTTTTCTTAATGACTCATCATCCGGTTTACTTTTTTTTTTGCAAAATACACATTGTCTAGCCTTTATTGTCTTTGTCTAATTTTGTGATAGCCAATGTGAACACTTAACAAGTTGTCTAAATATTGACATACATAGATTGTATTATTATTTTTTTTGCAGGATTCTAAACACAATCAGTCTAATGTTGCATAGACTGTTCATGAATGTCTGTGAAGTAGCTTTGTGAATTATTAAGTAATAAATACATAAACCAAATAATTTGTGCCATTGTTCCTTTGGATAACTCCAATTTTATTTATCTTCAAATTTTCCATAATTAATTACACTTAATATTGTCATGATGATGATGATGATGATGATGTTTTTTTTCTCAATATTAAATTTTGAAAATATTTCTTTTTTAGGCTGATAAATATGAAAATCGAAGAGATAAAAATAATTTATACCCAATTGCATTATCTTGTATCACAGGTCTTGTTCATGCTTATTCTCTACAGGTTAGTGAGATGTCATTTAATCACTTCTATTGGTTTAGATTACTTATTTTCAAAATCAGTAGTTGGATATACTTTTTAATGATTATATTATTCATCGTCCTTTGAAATTATGAAATATATCACTAGTCCTTTATCATCATGTTCTCCTTTATCTATGATCTCTATTTTTTTTGATGTGTATAAGTGATCACAATAATTTATTTTCCCTTTTTCTCTTCTCCAAGTAGGTGCTAACACTGACAATAATTCAAATGTTTTGTAAAAATAAATTGTAATCTATACTATTCGAAAATGTCTGTGTTACTGATAAATAACTCAAGTGTTTCTCATCTATACATAAATCCACGTGTATGTATGTATAATATTTATACTTCGACCTCCTAGTAATACATTCGTCTGCTGAAACGTCTTCGCTTTTAAATTTTGTAATCTTTCCCCCACCCCCCACTAAATGATCAATTTAGTCAACATAAATATTTTGGAAATGCTACTAAATCATTATTTTCATCATGATAATAAATAGATTTCAATCAGTAACTTAACAATCTCCACAACCCCATCATGCAATGACCTGTGGTCAATAGTGACCAGCTCCGTGAGAAATCCTCTCCGAGTTCTAGTAAGAAGTTGTGGCCAGTGGAGTTCAACCCTCTTCGGACGTAGACAGTAATTACCGAAGACAGTGTATGAGGTTGTGCAAGACCGTGAATTGATCGAAGTTAAACATTAACAGCGTTGGGTGCCGGCTCAGTGGTCCGGAGGTTAGGCGTTCGCGCACAAGATCGAAAGTCCTGGGTTTAATCCAGTAAGGTGCAGGAGTCGTGAATGCGCACTGCTGATGAGTCCCATACGAGGACAAAACGGCCATCCATTGCTTCCAGGTTTCTAATGGTGGTCTGACATTGATCGATTCATGATTTCAATGAGTAACTTAACAATGTTCTCAACCCCATAATGAGATTAGTTCTTGCCCAGTGTTTCCCGCGAGTTTGAACTTCAGCTGTTTGAAATGTAACTGTTTGATTCTGTTGTTAGTAGATTTGGAGTTACTTGGTTCATTGCCCAACGGTAATAGCACACACAAAGCCATCTATTCTCTGTACTCCCCTAGATCTTTAGTTTGAGTATTATTTAATATGTTTTCTCTATTACTCTCTTCTCTGAATGTTATTTTAGACCAATGAGAAATTTCAGCTGGAAGATTTCACAGTAATCTTGTTAGGAGGTTTTGGACTTTCTTCACCTAACGAACATCAACTGCCAACAATCCCTTCTCATATTATTGCTGATTACATGATTGAAAGTTTTAAAACAGCTCAAACTAATGCCTTATTATCGTCTATTTTATTCAACTATGCAATTCCACGTTTATGTGTTCCACTTTTGTTAAATTCTTGTACAAATTCTAATGATCACTCAGACAATAGTACAAAGGAAACAAAACTTAACATTGATGAAGTAAGTTTTTATTTAAATGATCAATTTTATTATTTTGATCATGTATAATTTACATTTGTTATATGTTTAAAAAAATAGTCATATTCAGTCAGTCATTTGCAATGTAAAACTTGGTATATATGCATATCAATTCAAGTTACCGCACTATCACAACATCAGCACAACAAAATGAAATAATGTTCAGTGGTATTCATTAAGAGGATTTCAGTAATTCTGTTCATTTTATCATGCTAAATTCCAAATACTTAACTTACTTATGTTGGTTGTTCAAATCTGTCCGTTAATGTTATGGACTGTATTTGATCAATCCTTTTTGGTATGTGCGTGTAAACATCAACACAACTGCTGGTAAATCCAGCTAACTAGTCCGAATATAGGACAAAATGTGCGTTTCCTGGTTTCCACTGCTAGTTATTATTCAACTTCTTTTCTGCTCTTCATCATTAGTTATAATAACAAACAGAATAGTCGGTCAGTCAATAATCAGTGTAGAACCCAGCACAAATCCGCATTAGGGTAAGTTGTCATACCAAATTAGAACAACAGAGTATACTGTAAAAAGGCGGATATAATGCAGTAGTAATTTCATCGAAAAAGGTTAATTACTGAGAAAATGATTTGAGAAATAAATATGAAAAGTTATGTGTATGGAAGAATATCGGGACTAAAGATCTAAAGAGAGATACAGTGTAAATACACTAGCAATGTAAACAATTTCAACTCATGATTTCGAACATTTTCAACAGGTCTCTAAAACCAACGCTAATCTACCTTCCTTCTTAGGTTCCTCAAGAAACACCCACGGCGTGGGCAACCGGGAAGTGACATCCGCCCTCATAGCCGTAACAGTACACGATACCAAATCGGTCACAATCAAATCCTTCACACGAACCCTAACATGTCTCTTATCTTCACGACTAACCCTTCTCACATTCCTTTATCACACTGCACCGCTAATTCAAACGGTTCGAGCTCACGAAACGTTATTCCTGGTCTCTTCAAACCGCGCACAAAATTACATATTGGAGCTTTTAATGTTCGAACCTTGTGCCAAATAAGGCAACTGGCTTCCTTAGCTAGGACTCTAGAATCCCATGCTATCGGTGTATGCTGCATCTCCGAAACGTGCTTACAGGATGCTGGTAAAATCATTAATTTGATCTCACCTTGTCCAGATAAAGAATCAACTAGCTTCACGCTTCGTGTATCTGGAATCCCTGGTACTGCTTCCCGTGGCCTCGCTGGTTTAGGTATAGCACTGAATCCTAGGGCAGAATTAACTTTCTTATACTGGATCCCAATAAGTAGTCGCTTATGCGCTGTCCGATTAAACGCGACAGTAAGGACTCAGAAAGATAGGGATACTCTCCGTTGCCTGTTTGTTATCTCTGCCTACACTCCCACTGACCGCAGTTCAGTTTGTTTCGTTGAAATACACTTACTTCCAGTCCTTATCTTGTTCACAACCACAAACAAAACTGATCTGATACTAGCTTGTACAAATCTTTTGGAATTAAATGATGATGTTTTATGTATTATTTTTATTTCTAGCAACTGCATATGTTATGCAGGATTATTTATACCAAAGTTTGATGGACTTTTTTCTGGCTTGTATACTTTCGTTCAATCTATATATCGATGTATATATTTTGGTTTACTTTTCCGTAACAAGGTCACTATAAGTCTGGTGGGAATTAATAACATTTTTTACCTAACTAAATGTCAAAGTATTGTCATTATTTCGTGTTGGAATGCAGTCTTTGTACAAAAATATTTACACTAATATTACTTACTGAATAAAATTCACAATTATGTTGTCACGTTCTGAGTTTTATTATTATGGAGTGATCTCCATTGAATTTACAATTCGATGGAATATTTCAGTGCACTTTTTTGATATCGATCGGTAGTTGTATAATTGAAGACTGTCACTGTTTTTATCAATTACATAGTAATCACTCTTTAAATAGTTCTATACAATATTGCTTCACATGAGTTCGAATATCATTTGAAACATTACGTCCCTCAAGGATACTCAGATACTCCGATTGTTTCCAACCACAGAGTATAGATGCCTATTGACACTTTTATGCACTAAGCTACTAAATTCTCAAATCCGACTTCCATGAGCAGTGAATAAGACTAGTTCTATCATTTTGTAATTTGTATATACTGCATATTTGAATTTTCCCTTCGATGTTTTAGGATTGTGCTTGAGACAATCGGGGCAATCCTCATATGATGCATATATGTCAAAGAGCGACTCATCAATTGCATTCCTAAAACATCAATGAGAATATATATATATATATATATATATATATATATATATATATATATATATATGAATTGTAAACTCACTTCATTGCACAAGCCAATGTCTATCTAGTTTCAGTAGCTAAGTGAATAACACGGTGGCGTACGGTACTTGGTTTGAGTCCATGAGTGAAAAATAATTCTGCGATGCAGGTGCATCTATCGTGCGTCCTGGATTCCACTGCTAGCCACTTTCCATCTCTTCCTCTAAATCAAATGCTTTTATATTCAGAATTAACAATTATTGTATTTTATTTAGAACTACTGTTATCGGCAAGTTTAATTGTTAGTTGAAGGGTTTAAAATTTTATTTCTGGAATTTCGATTGCTTACTAACCAATCAGTGGTTTAATCAAGTTTCTTTTTGTAAACATGCTAGAATCAAAAATGGTTGATTATCGGATTTATGTCCTAAATTATATATTGTAATTGTAAAGTGTCACATATGATTACATTAGATAAATGTGTATTGATTTTTGCTAAATATATCTAACATTCAATTCTAATTTTTTTTTCAAAATTGCAGTAGAAATTTATAGGTATAAAATAGCGAAGCAATAACTCAATTCGTTTGAAATCTTCGTTTATAAAACATAGAATATTGATTGTTTTGTTAACTAAAATATTTATGCACATATTATTGACAAACCACCTTCGAGCTGGATTCTCCCGAAATTCTGTCGATAAATTGTAGCTTGTTAAGTCAAGAGCACAATGACAAACAACTTATCGAGGTTGAGGATCACAGTTTGATTGAAATTAAGAATATTAACGAATAAGTTTAAAATTCTTAATTCATCACAAAGGCTAACGGCCCACAATGCGTTTCTGTGTTCGGGATTGAGTAACATATCCTAAAACGTTATACTAGGATAAAATAAGTTATTTGTAAAGATTTTTGTATGCCCGGTTGTTATTTATTCAGAACTAAGATTTTTTACTGTCTTCATTGGTATATCTACATCCTGAGGCCCCAATAGTACCCTTCTAAATACACTGAAATGAAATATTACTCGAATGATTGCTAATTCTTAGTGGTCTTTCATTTGACAATGCCAGTTCGGGAAGGAAATCAATTTAGAACTGTACATAATCTCTCGAATTCCAATTAACTGTCCTATCGTTATTATCTAATACTATTTTTAACCATTTTGATAATTAAAACTAAAATGTCTATTTGTCAAGTCTCATTCATCTTACTGTAATAACACTTACTTGATGCTGCTATTGTCTCTCTATTCCTTTTTTTTATGAATTGAAATCACAAGAATTAATTTCACCATATCATCCATTGAATGTATTTGTTCAATATGGTATCGTTTTTTTTAATGACAAAAAATTCAAATATATGTTCATGTCTTCTTTTTTTCTTCTCTTTCTTCCCTGGATATTTTTTTTATATTCATTCATAGTTAGTTAATTGGCAATCGTATATTTGTTTGTTGGATAAAATTTTCCAAACTATTACTGAAGAAAATTTAATTAATGGTAATTTAACAGATTGATTTTTGTTTAGCTTAAATTGTTGTTGCATTGATTAGCTGTTTAAACGAAATTTTATTTTCTTCATATAGGGTTATGGAGATTGATGAGTTTCATTGAAGTCACGAATTGATCATTGTTTGACTACCATGAGAAACTTGAATGCACTAGACAACCGTTTTGTCTTAGTACGTGACTCATCAGCAGTGCTCATTCGTGACTTTCTGTCAGGCATCTAGAAGTTAAACGTTCACACGCGAGACCGATGATCATGGGTTCGATTGTCGATTGCGGAGTCATGGATGTGCACTATTGATGAGTAGGGTGCCAGGACGAAACAGCTGTCCAGTGCTTCTAGGTTTCTAACGGTGATCTAACAATGATTGATTCATGATTTATATGAATACTTTTGAGATTTTTTTCCCAATTAATTATCAATTAACTATCCTAAGTTATAATCTACACTTCCAATTAGTGTAATTGATTGAATGCAAAAATCAATACAGTTAGACGTAATTCAATGATTGTTCATTTTAAAAATCAATTCAAGCAATAAAACTATGCTATTTTTTTATCATCATACATGAATCATAATGACTACAACACAAAAAACATTAACAACAAATATAGTCAGTCAGTTTTTTGTGTTATCGTTTTCCACTTAAATCTACTTCAAACTCATTTTACATGTATGAACTATTAATTCAGGCTAAACAATTATAAAAGCTTATGTTAGTTCGAGTTAATGTAATTCACGTCAAAACAATTAAATAAAATTAAATTGCAGTTTCAAATTTTGGTACATAAATATCAAATGGAAAAAAATAACCCATTAAAACTAATAAATGAAAATTATTGAAATAATTATGTTCAATAATTGCAGAAAAGCAAGGAATACATGCATTTGCTATCGATCAACATCTATTATCTTTCCGACCCATAACAAAAACCTTGCATATCGCAACACGAATCAGAAAAAAACAGTCGATGACTTGAGGAATTATTACGAAGTCTTCGTCGGTTCACTCTCAACCTTTTTAAATCTACTTTTATATTCTAGTTGGCATTATGTGTTGGTGTAGTTGGTAGCTAGTCTTACGTTGTATAACACACGTCCAAACTACGTCAATATTATCTACAAACTAATTATCTCTGGCTAAAAAATCATTCGCTATCTGAATGGGAAATGCTTCTTGTAGTATCTGAATAATAAAAAGTCGAAACCAAATTATTACAATAGTTTATTTTAATCATAGCTTAAATTAAATGACCAAGAAGTACACAATAAGAGAAACAAATTAATGATTATGAGTTTTAATAAGCGAATATGTAAGTAATGCAAATGGTCAAACGTGAATAAAAGGAATAAATAAAATTGTTTGTCTCTTTTTCTTCATTTTATACAATGTACTGATATCACTATATTTTTTCTTCAATCTCTGCCTTCATACAATTTATTTTAGCTTTGTATTATGACAAACAAACAGTTAAAACATTGAACACTTTAAAATTGAACACGTATTCAATGATCAATAAGTTACAAGAATGTTTATCTAATTCAATGAATTTATTGACACATTCTTCGACGTCAATATTATCCGATGAGAAATACATATACTTTACAATATGCCTTTGTCGTTTATTTTATTCATTAATAAAATTTACAAATGCTAAAGATCTATCTTTATCTATGCATGAAAATTCAATCATTTCATCCGATAACACTTTATCATTGTATACAAGTTCTGTAGATTCAATTTTCAATATAATCTGTGCAATAATTCAATGGTTGGATAAAATTTCCTTAATAAATAATAATGAATTGTTAAATTATGAAGTTTCAAAATCGGTAAGGTATGTTCAACAAGCAGAATTTGTTCAACTATCATTCAACATTTTATTTTTATATTTTACATCATTCATTGGTCTTGGTTATATGACTATGGAAAATCAAGAGGCACCTACATCGATTTTATCCTAGTTTGAGACCCTTTAGCAGTACGCGTTAACAATTTCACCGGAATTCGAATTGATAAACAATTAAGCTGGTATCTAAAAATACTTTTAATGCAGTTTTACATACTTGTCAAAATTTATCAATGCATTCAGTCTAGCTACTGAGCTTGCTATTCCATCATTGTACTTAACTGTTTTACTGTGGTTAACGGTAAGTTATGTTAAATCTCTACTTTGCTAGTACAGGTTCAAATCTATACAACCAAAATCTTGCATCTTGTCTCCGCCTTGGCTGTGTTACCCCCACTTTTATAAAGCCTTAGGACATCTATTAATCAGGCTAACAAGGAGACACAAAAGTTTAGTATTCCATTCCAGTAAACATATTTCATGTCTGCTCTTGCATTACCGTTTTTGTTCAGTGTCATTAAATTAGTTTTCGTGAGTTGTCTTGATTTTTTTCTTTTTGTTTGTTTCACTCATAAAAAATTGTATTTAAGGTCAATCATTCTGACATTGATTCACCTTTATTTTATTGTGCCTTTATTTCTACTCCTATCTGTAGAGATGAACTACTTTCATTCATTCCGATTATTTATGAATCATGCGATTTATTTATTGGCAAGTTGGATCAATTTCTTTTCGACTATCTCAAAAGTAAGTTTAATTTTCATGCGTGTTTCTTGTCTGTTGTCAACGGTATTAAATAAAATCACTTGTAAGTATCGATATCAAAGTTGGGTTTGATAGTTCTAAATAGATTGATCATTGTGTGGAAAGTCAATAATAATAATAATAATAATAATAATAATAATAATAATAATAATCATAATCTTTTCAATGTCGTAATTTCAAAATCTGCTTTACTCTAATTTGTGTTATTGATTTTCATCACATAAACAAAATGTACGATGCATAATTGGGTTTTACATAATCCAGTAAATTGCGGCATTTCTATTAGATAAAATACATGACTCGAAAGCGTTAGAGTAATATTGTACATGGAATAAATGTTTATTTTAAAAAAAAAATCAGACTGTACTAGTTTCTATTAATTCTTCAACTGATATCACTCCATACATTTCTTTCTAGCTTATCACCAGAAACTAACTTGTTCCTGAAATTTTACGGAGAATTTACGACCGACGAAGCTCATTAATGTTGGTAGGGGAACAATTATCATCAATAACACTAGAAAACTATCACGTTATATGAAACAAAAAACTAAATGATGCCGGCCCAGTGGTCCAATGGTTAGGCGTTCGCGCACAATACCGAAGGTCCCGGGTTCGAATCCTGCGAGGTGCAGGAGTCGTGGATACGCACTGCTGATGATTCTCATACCAGGACGAAACGGCCGTCCAGTGCTTCTAGGTTTCTAATGGTGGTCTAACAATGATTGATTAATGATTTCAAATGTGAAAGAAGTTGAATTGTATTGGGACACAGTAGTTCAGTGGCTAGACGCTTTGAGTAACCTCTGAAAGTTCAATGGCTAATGAAGTCGTTAGTATATATGCTTTTAGGAAATTCCATACCAGGGTACAACAACTGTCCACTACCCCTTAGTTTTAATTTTAGGCTTATTGAATTCGCTATGTGATAAACACAACGTAAGGGTAGAACTTCTACTAGGAGACTCGTTTACTGACGTGGAATATACCGATTGCATAATTCTATTTGGTGAAGACGCTGACAAAATGCAGCGTCTCCTGACTGACCGAAGCAACAATGCAAGTATATTCGGGATGCGATTCTCCCCATCGAAATGCAAAATGTTGCTTCAAGATTGGCTTGCGACGGCACCTGAACTAGTGATAGGGAGTGATGCAGTCGAACGTGTAGACCGCTTCACTTATCTTGGGAGGTCTCATCAGTGTTGATGGCCTGGTGACTAACGAAATCTCAGCACGGATACAGAAGTTCCACGCTGTAACTGACTGACTGACTGAAATACAACATAAAGATTATGAATTCATTCATTTGTTGACAATATTGATATGTGACTTCAAGTTTTCACCGTTCATTTTCGTTTACCTTTCTTTTTTAAAAAAAAATACTAGATTGTCAAATGAATCAAATTACATTGTATGCATCAAACAGTTTTACAATGGATATTCTGAAATATTGTTCATGTAAAAATTTAAGCTTATTGCAGAAAACCATTGATTTCATTCTTGAAAAGTGTAATAATAATCATGATAACAACAATAATGTTGTTATACCATTGGATTCTGAAGATGTTCACCATGTCAATTTTCAATATTGGGGTAGGATTAATTGTTTTGTTTTTCTGAATCAAATCTATTCTAACTCATTTCAAAATTTTAAATATTTAGTTAGTATTCTTATATATATATTGTTAAGTTTTAAAAAATTATAAAAACTTTTTCAACTTTCCACGATTCCCATTTTAAACTCTATGAACATAAGCTTCATCTTGTTAGGGAGAAGAAGTAAATAATTTTGATAAAATTAGCATTTAGATTACTGATTAATCGGTGAAATACTATGATAATATATCATCATATAACAACTACTCATATCATAATTTTATTTATCCGATCGGTGCTTTGGTTATTATTATTCATTTAGTAACAGTTTGTTTCTATTTCTTATCTCGTCAGTATTGTTCACAACTTCACACCTTCCCTTTTCCTTATTTTTATAATTCCATCTTTAAGACAAAAAGTACTAATCAGTCTTGATTATCATACTAAGTATGTTCTTTTTCTTATTGTTTCCTATATTGATTCAAACTAAACCTCATTGATTATGGTATATCATCAAACATTTTCACTATAATATGCTGAATATACAGTTGACGTACGATTAATCAACCAATCAGATATTCGATTAGACGTATATTTCATTTTTGATCTAAAGATATCCTTTAATTCAACAGAACTCTGATACAGCCTACTCATCATCAACTTTCAGCGACGCTTTTTGTCTTGATGCTTTACTCTGGCCAACATTACAGTTATTCAGATAACCATTAGAAACCTGGAAGCACTGGACGGCCGGTTCGTCCTGGTATGGGACTCATCAGAAGTGCGCATCCACGACTCATGCACCTCGCAGGACTCGAACCCAGGACCTTCAGTCCTGCGCGCAAACGCCTAACCTCTGAGGTATCTTCGAGTTCTAGTGGGAAGTTGTGACCAGTGAAGTTCAAGCTGTTTAGATGTAGACAGTAACTACCGAAGACAGTGTACGAGGTTGCGCAAGACCGTGAATTGATCGGAGTTAAACAATAACACCGTTAGATAACGTCTCAGTGATTCAAAGGTTAGGCGTTCGCGCGCAATACCAAAGGTCGTTGGTTTGAATGCTGCAAGGTACAGGAGTCGTGAGTGCGCACTGCTGATGAGTCCCATACCAGGAAAAAACGGCCGTCCAGTGCTTCCAGGTTTCTAATGGTGGTCTAACATTGATCGATTCATGATTTCAAGGAGTAACTTAACAATCTTCACAACCCCGTAATGCAATGCATTTTCTATCTGTTAGGGTGTTGATGCATTCAATTTCGAAAAATCCTGTAAAACAATAAAACAATATTTCATAATATTCTCTAATGTGTAACATTTTGTCTAGACATTGAATATTGTCAATCAATGAATGTCATTTTACTTTCATTTGTCTCTACTATTTTTTTTTAATTTTCAGCTGAGAACTTCACTTCATTATTGTATTTTGTCTGTGAATCTTTGATTAAAAATTCTATCAGTAATAATAATAATAATAATAATAAAATCATCAATTCATCTTCCATTCATTCATATTTATTTGAATTATGTCAAAATGTAAAATATTTCATCAGTATTATCAATTGTTACACTACTATCAATTCCATCAACATTAATCATCGTCAAGTTGAATTTATATCGAATGAAATCAATAAATTGAATTTTATCTTTCGAATTATCACAAGTCAATGCAATTCTTTGTAAGTTCATTTGTGTTGTTTATATAGTAGCTATCTCTCTCTATCTCTCTCTGTCTATCCTTTATTTTCAATACTCTCACTTAATCTGTTCCCAATATTAAATGTGTATATACGTGATGATGATTCATTTATTGAACCAACTATATGTTTGTTTGTTTGTTGTTCAATTTTTTTTTACATTGGCTTAAATTTATCCATACAATTTGTCAATAATTCTTTTCATGTTTAAAGTAGAAAAAAGAAGTCTACATACCTCAGGTGAAAATATTATTGACCAATCAGTATTCATTGTAAATTATTCACATAACATTCCTCACTAGGGATTATCTGATTGGTCAATTCAAAAACTAGTCACTAAATTTTTACATTTATTTTGGTGTATTTTAAAAATTTCAAAGTTATTTAATTTAACTTTTAATCTACGTACATTATTATCTGTGCTTGTATAATCATTAGCTCTTCATTTGTTTAATAAGATGATATTATAGAAGACAGTGGTGATATCAACTAGATCAATGCTGATAATCAAATGAAGAGCTTTTCATATCTTTTATTCAGTACAGATGTATTCTGCTGACAGTTGAATATATTACATCCTCACCATCGGTTCCGAGTCAAGATTAGGTTTAGAATAAATTTTTTGTTTCTTTCAAAGAATGTATGATAAAAGATAGTTTAAGTCATATCGATTAGCCACAAAGATCCACTCCTTGTGATGATGATTCTTGTGGCCCAGAACCTAATGACATGTTGAAGTTACAGACTCCTTGATGCCTTTCCAGTTGTTCTCCATCATAGTTTCCTCTTCATTGATATTAGAACGTGAAAGGCTTGGAACCTAATAATGAGGGCCATTTGGAATTCGTAGAGTTTGCCAGTATCTGGAAGAAAGTCCGTTTTAAACTTTTGTGATGATGTTTGACCAGTTGATCAGTGCTTCTTGAGTTCTAGTTTCATCTTGGCCACTACCAAGTGATGATCTGAAGCTATGTCAGCCCTTCTCTCAGTCCCCATTCCGAACTTTTTATTGATGCGGATGTTGTCAGTCTGGTTCTGTGTAGTCTGATCCAGTGAAACCTATGTTCCTTTGTGTATGTGTATGTGTGATAATAAGAGGCCCATAGATTTGCGGATTTCTCACCGTTTCAGTTCCTCTCTCTCAGTCCATATCGTCTCACGATGTCTTCATATCCGGTGTTGTCCAATTCAATTTCGGCATTTGGGTCTCCCATCAGAATGGTCGAATCCTTTACTGAGCATTTCTACACGATTGACTGCAGCCTTTCATAGAATTAATATGTATCGTCCTCAATTTTATCATCGGTGAGCGCATAGCACTGAACAATATTCATCTTTATCCCCTCTTTCTCAGTCTTAAAGGGATGCTTTGACGATCCTGGATCCCTGAGATTCCCATATTATAAGTGCTTGATGGGCTTCCTTGTACAGCATTGGTGCTACTGTCTGTGTGTATGTAAGGCATTTATTTTTCATTACCGAGAAACAACATAATCTCTCCTGAAGCTACTATTTTTTGTCCAGCCTGCGTCTAATGTGTTTCGCTTATTCAAAGAACTACCAGGTTGTATCGTTGACTTCTGTAGCAACTTGAATTGTTCTTTCGGTTTCTCACATTGTTCGAACACTCCATGTACCTACATTATTGGCTTTTTTGGTTATCAGAAGGACCGTCGACTTCATGACTTCCGAAGACACTCGCTCTGATCATGAGACGCCATAACCTTTGTAAATAAAGACCTCCCAACTCCCAGTGTAGGGTTTAATTTGGTTCTAATCTTTTTTCCTGTTTTGCGTTCTTTGGCAAGTTTGTTGTCTACAAGATGGAGTTGCTAACCTCACGTTCAACTTCCTCCTTTATTCAGGCTTGCTACATGTAGCAACCCTAAATGGGTAGCAGGCAGCGTTGAACGAAGATCATATATAGTATCATGTGTAAATACGGGGTCATAAATGTAAAAGTAGTCGAACTTTTAGGAACCATTCTTCAGTGTATTATAATATTTATTACTATTCAGTGGTATAATAATTTAAATATTTAATATACAATATTATTCTATATTATCCTTTATTGTATGTTCTCATCCGATTGTATTAACTGTTGATAAATATATTGTATTTTTGATAAATAATACCTAATTGTTGATTATTTATTCACTTGTTACTTCGTTTTTATCACAAATCAATGATCTAGTTATATGCATAAATTATGACTTCCTATTTATGGTAGGTATTTTATATAATATGACTTGATCGAATCATAAAAATATGAGATATTCAGTCGTGAGACATAGAAATTTGTATCAGTTTGTAAATAGTCAAATATTCTATCATTGTTAGTTCATTAAATGTCTTCACCATCATTGATGTAGAGTGAATTAGTAGTTTTCGTGATCTTTAATGATTGAACATACAATTCTTATACTGTTCACTAACTTGAACAAATTTCAATTTCAACTAAAGATCTGTGTAACTAATAGAGTTGTTTACTTAACTTTGAATTAATTCCTCTTTTCTATAGTCTACAACTGCTTAATTAACAGAATTGTTCATTTTAATTTGATTGTATGAGTTTTATCCTTCAATAAAACAATTGGTTTAATTAATTCATAAAATACACTAAAACAAAAATTTGTTTTTAAATCTGATTTAACTAGAAATTTGTATCAATTAGAGAAAAAATTATACATAACATTTGCTAACAGATGTATTATTGTGGAAGTTTTTCTGTCGATCAAGAATAAAATAAAAGCTGAAGTTTCACAGTGAAATAAAAGGAGAAATAATTTGTTCATTCATTTATTCTATTCAATCCTACATTTAATTCTAGTGTATGTATCCTCAAAGTCAGAAAAAAAAAATCAATAAATCCTTATTGTGAACTAATAATGTCTAAATGTTATTCAACTTGCTTGCCTCTTTTTTATTTCTACTCGAATATTTAATTAGAATCTAACCCATTTTTGTCTGCATTTATTTTACAAATTAAGGTTAAGAAGTATATTTTTGAAAGAGAGAAAATAAAAGTAGAAATAAATCGATTGTAATGAAATGAGATGAATGAATTTTAAATATTTAAAATTTTTTTTGTTTTTTTTAAATAATTTTGTTTTCAAATGTCAATTAATCAATTATCGACAATATAGAAACTTGGCATGAACTCACACTGACACACCTCAAATAAGAAAGAAAAATTTTTATATATATTTGGGTTATCAATAGTAACGGTAGTAAAAAAAAATTGAATATTTTAATAATATTTAAAAAAATGTATGTAAATAAATAGAAAAGAATTTTTAGAAAAAAATTTGGAATCATCATGGTTAAACTCAAAGTGTTCTGTAGATGATGACAAATAAAAATGTGAATACATGTACACATCACTGTCACCAATAATTATAAATCTTATCATCTAAGGATCTCTAAACAATAAACTACATCAACTTTATGAACGGCAAGCAATGATCTGCTGACTTTGATAATAAATAGCGTGTAAAAAAAAAGTTATTGGCTATTCTGACCTCTTTAAATCTTCATATCTTTTATCTCATTAGCATAGCATGTGTTTAGCGCTGGTTATTGACATGCTTCAACTGTCTCAGTCAATGAAAATTCATAATTTCATATAGAATGGATAAGATGTGGCTAGAAGTATCTGGGAAGCGCATTTTTTTCCCATTCGGGATTCGACAGCTCAACGTACCTAGATCCAAGAGTCGATGTTTACTCCGGGACTCGAACCCAGCACCGTTCGCTTCAAACTTCATCGCGTTACCCGCTTAGCTACTGAGTCCGTATAGTCGCTCACTTATGCAACGAGTATGAGATTTGTTTGAATTTGAGATGGTTCGGATTATCCTGTTGTTAATATTTTGACTGAAACTTGATCAGTCATTCATTGTATATACACTTGTGTCATAATATTGAAGCGACTGGCTTACGATGCCTATATGGCCACAAAAACTGGTCAAAGACCAGTCAAAATAACAACAATCTGAACCATTTTAAATTGAATTAAATTCAAAACTTCATTATTCAGTTTATTTTATTTACCTAGTACCGTAAGCTTAATCCCAACACTATTCACTATTTCTATCATATTTAAATGATGGATCAGTGATACTTTTAATACAAATTATAAATAACTTTATCTCATTTGCACCATTCGAAATTACGTTTATCATCATAAAATAGTACAAAAGAATGTTTTCTGCTTCATAGTCGGACAGGCATCGCGCCTTTTCTGTAAATAAAAAAAGTCATCAGAGACTAAACAAATTTCGCAAGACTAATTTCATCTCAAACCGACGCTCTAGGTGTGATGAAACACATTTGATCAATGTAAATGATGCTGTATTAGGAGGCCAAATTCATCTGGTTATAGTCAGGAGGACTTATTTTTTATAAGTTATCACCTGTTTTTACACATCTATAGAAGTATTTCTTCTTTAATTATCCATAATGGATATGCGCATAATGGTTTTTGTTTAATTGGGCTTATCCGCAACATTTTCAATGTTCAATAAATCTTTTGCATTCATCACTGTTGGATAGCTTCTTTCACTCATTCATTACGTAAGCACTGCATATTAAAAAGTAATTTTTGTTGGGGAATTTTTTAATCTGTAACCTTTAACAAATTTGTGCTTTTCACTGAGCATATTGAGCTCTAGATTCTTGAAATATAAAGGTTAGTGAAAATCACATTCCAATATCCAGTCTTATCTACTAAATTAACTGAAAGTACTAAGTACAGCGCACTTACTAACAATTCAAACGTTGCAGCTAAACTTAGATTTTATTTTTCTACTTATCAATCTGTTTATTCATTTTTTCTTGTTATCTTTTTTTTAGTGAACAAACAAAACTTTTTCATATTTATAAACATTATTTTGATGAAGCGGATCATGATTATTTCAAGGTTAGTTAGTTAACAAATTTTATAAATGTACTTGCAGCTTTCAAATATTCAATGTTACTTTTTCAGCTTCATGACTTACTGCTTGTTTCAATCTCACACACCGAATCTGAAATATTTTAACAGAACATTTTATCAAAGTTTACACTGCTGACACAATTTTTCCGTCAAACATATGAGAGGACAAAATACACTTTGATTATGTATCAGTAGTATGAAAAGACAGGAAACAGAAAACTGAAACATATATGCTAGAGATTTTTAATGATAAAGCTAAGTAAACTCATAATTACTTACACTTGTTACCCCTTATGAAGCATAGGCCGCCGACGAGGACCGTCCTTTTCACTTTTCCTAACTACTATTCATTCTTTCAGTGTCTGTCTCCAATTCACTGCATAATGTGTTCTTTTGTCTACCTCTTTCCCTCCGACCTTGAGCATATCAAGTTAGGGCCTGCCTTGTGATGGAATTGAGTGCTTTCCACAATGTGTTCTATCCAGCACTTTCTCCTGATTTCTTCCTCAGCTGAAGTCTGGTTTGTTCTATCCCAGAGTGCTGATGGTGTCTGGCCATCGGATTCTCAGTATCTTACATCAATAACTATCAATCGACACCTGTATCATTTTGATGATGGTTCCTTACAGTAAAACTATTTTGAATTTTTTATTGAAAATGGTGACTTCAGTACTAGTTGACAGTTGTTTCGAGTTCCAGATGTTCTTCACTCGTAGAAATGATGCCCCTGTTTTGCTAATGTATTCCTTCACAGCAGCTTCAAATCCACCTTGTTTAACAATGTTACTGTCCGGTTGCATAAACGTTTCCACCTCTCCCAGAACCTCACCATCAAGGGATTCAGTTGGCCCTGGTTGTGCTGTATTTAAAGATCTTGCTTTGTCCCTTGTGTATGTTGAGGCCTGCTGTCTCAGAAGTTTCTTCTACACTGGCCGTCTTCATCTGCATTTGTGACTGTATGTGGGAGAGAAGAGAGAGGTGATCTCCAATGTCCAAATCATCTAGCTGCATCGAAGCTGTCTTCTGTATCCCTTGCTTCCCTTGAGATTTCGAGGTCTTCTCCACCTGGAAATCTTCTCGGGTTACTACAAGTTCCAAGCTCGGACAAAGGAAGACGGTTGGACATTGGTTTAGCAATCCCATCCCACAGAAAACAAATTTATTCAAAAAGCGCTAGCCAGAATTCTTACATATAGTGAATGAAAAACCATTATTATGTCAGTCAGTCAGTCAGTCACAACATGGAACTTCGTACATGAGTACATAAGTTCTGGTTGTCATACCGCATCAGAACAGAGACGCAACTGTCAGTTCAAATCCAACAGTGGTACAGATAGTAGAAGTATTAGCAGTAATGCAGAAGATTAGGGTTCGAAGATATGATTCAGTGAGATAACTTTAGAAAGAGGAAGTTAAAGGTGATCAGGAATTCAGAAGGTTAGGACTTGAGAGAACACAAAGAATAAATGCACCGGCGCCATTGCTAACGCTTTTCAGTCATATCATTCACGGTCTCTAACCGTCGATTATTATCATCTCGCGGGCCCTAACCAGGTACCCTACATCTATCAACATGCCTCAGACCACTTGTCAGTGATTTCATGGATTTCTGCCGTGTTTTGGTTTGGATGCCCCTGACTTTCTTCCGACCTGGTCCTACACCACAAAACACTGCTCGTCGAGGCAGTCGGCGGTCGGGCATACGTAACACATGTCCCAACCACCTCAACTGATGGAGTTTCGCCACTTCATCAATTGATCTGCCATCCCTGCCTAGTACTCGTTTCCTAACGACAGTATTGCTTCTTCGGTTGTCCCAAGATATACCAGCAATGCTTCGAAGACATCTCTAACTGAATACTAATAACCTACGAATGTCCTCTTCTCTTACCATCATTACTTACTTTTGTTTTATTCTGGGAAATAATAGAACAGTTATAAAAATTACCTTTGATTTCAATACAGTGATGGTTTTTGTCGATTAGGCGAATCGTAGAGTTGAACACTACTCTATAAAGCTTTTTGTTGAGCCAATCTTTTCAACAAGAACTTGAACGTTTTACCTAATTTTTTTCATGATTTGACATCAAACAGCGTAGTAAAGAAAAGCCCAAAAAGCACCGAATAGTTGTTTAAACTAATAATCAGTACAAATTATTCTGCTTACAAGTGATTAAACCTAAACTTCTGAGTGAATTGAAACTTCTTTTTTTCTCAATTATTCGTGAAATACTAACAATAACACAGTTTTTTATTCATTTCATCAAAAATACTTTTCTCTACCGATTTGTTCTTATTACGTCGCCAATTTTGTTGTTTCTTAAACAAATTAACATGAATTCCAGTTTACATTCATCAACTTTTAACTTACTATGATCTTGAATTCAATAGTAACAACGAGAATAGTTATTGTTGAAATCTGAAATTTGATTTGTATTCAAAATAAATTATTGTATTGTATTTATACTTTTTGATTGAAAATAGATCAATTGTATTGTCATTAATTTTCTTTCAGAAATATCCTCTAAGTTTGGGATTGTTTACAATTCTATGTGGGATTATTGGTGGACTAAGACCTGAGGTAAATTATTTATTGTTAATTTAATTTTTAAATCATTTCGATTATTGTATTGTGTTCATGTTTTGACTGGGATTTTGACTAGTCCATCAGTTGGTGTATGTTCATCCTGTTCGGATTGCCTTGATATGTAGTCACTGGGACATATGAGTAAATAAAATGTTACTAGCAATGGAATCAATCCAAAATGCGAATTTCGTCTTATTCGGCGCTTTTCAAATATATCTGTTTGCAACCTAGAGTTGATGTTCTGTTTGGGACTCAAACTGGACCGAAATTGACCAGATTCTAGCCATTAAAAATCAAATAAAAAATTCATGCCCATTGCAGAATTAATAGCTGTCTGAGCTCATTAGCTAAGTAGATAACGTGTTGGCGTTTCAGTTGAATGATACTTGTTTCCAGTTACGATAATAAATATCAACTCTTGGATACAGATAAGTACCACTGACTAATCTCAGTGTACTCTATTCGCACAATTTATTTTATTATTGTATTTCGTCATTTTATCATGAATTTTGTTGTCTCTTTCTGAAATGATTTAAAAAATAAACACATTATTTTGAATACACTTCTACGAATGTGATAGTTCATATTTTTGACATCTGTTTTATTTATGTTAGGGATCCTCAGAACTCACTTGGAAAAGTTCCTAATTTTGGATTTTTCGTGTTTTCGCGCATAGGCTGCTCAGTTGACCTTGAGATCACATTTCCCACTCGGAAAATCCTTGACTGTCATTAGTTGATCTATTATTTTAGTAAGCTGTTTTGTGGCTCTCCTTAGGATGTTGCTATCATTGCATAAATAAGCTTGATTTGTGTGCTTAGCAACCTCGTATTTTCTGGGTTCTCTTAGAATGCACTTTCTACACCATATCAAGACTTCTTACAATAGTTAGCAGGGCCGAGGACGATCGAATCAAAATAGCCTATCGCGTCACTGTATCATTGATTTGCTCTCGTTTACCGAATAAGGTGAACTCGTAATAGTTTCATGCATATCAATTTCTGTATGAATTTATTACTATAGAACCCGCTACCGAATATTCTTTGTTGCTTTTCCATACTCTATAGGGATCTTTAAATTTGTTGGTTTCACCTACAAAAACCTTGTAAATAGGTTCACCTTTTATAAATAGTTAAGTTTTATCATCTTGAAAACAGTTGCGCGATTGAGTTACTACTAAAAGAACAATCTAATCACTTCATTAAACTATTCCATCGGTACTAGCCATGGCCCAGCATCTACAAGAAGCATAACTAACTTAAGCTGATAACTGAGATTTACTCGAAATTTCTAATTCACCGGCAATATGTATATAATGTATGATTCATCTTTCTTTTTTATCTGTAAAATTTAGTGTGTAAATTCTGAAAATCCAATTCAGCTGTTAGTTTTCATGATGAACAATATTAAAAAGATTCTTTGTGCATCATCTTCTGCTGTCATCACAACCACCAACACCACTAACACTAATACTAATTCTCTATCTGTTGTATCTTATTGTTCAACAACTGTCTTATCATCAATCGTTCAAACCTATGCTTCCGTACTGAATAAATCAAATGATACTTTTGCATCAGGTAAATTGTTCTTTGAAATGTTTAGCTACATGTTTTTTTTGAAATGGGAAAATAGTCACTGATTGTTTAATGTTTTTCAACTGGGAAAATTTTTTTTTCTCACTTGGTGACAGTTTAACGTGTACAAATTGTATTTGTGATAAACATAGTATTGTCATTTGTAATGTTTCTACAGTTTTATGATTGCCTAATGTAAAGGATTACAGTGTTTATGTCGGATGCAAAAAAAAACTATTGATTGCATAGATTGACAGAGAATCTAGATTAGATTAAAGTATATTCCATGTAGAATTACATGCTGACCAATCCAATTTTAACCAGTTAGTGCTAGCGAATCAATGTAGTTAGTTTTTGATTGTTGTTTTTTTCATTGAGATGATTATTGGTACAGAGAAGCAACCTGGACACCCAAGTCGAAGAAACTAGTTTTCTTAGGGTGCCACTCTCCGAGCTTTTGACCTACAGGTCTAATCCACAATTCAGTTGAGCAACGTCAGAAGATAAACTATTTCGGCATATTAGGTAGCTCAATAAATCAAACTAATTTTCTCTACTGACCAATTGTTTTCAAGATTTTTTTTATAGAACTTCCCTGTTTTTTTTCACTGATGGTTTAAAACACTCCATTTTCAAACAATGGGTTACAGGTTCGAACCCCTTCCTGTCTATTACGGTTTAAGCCCTGTCATTAGCGCCCACATACCAAAACGCTTATGCCTCAAAACCACTGCAATATATAATTGTATTTGATAAATGAGTTATATCATAATTATTAGTTTTATTATGACAATAAATCGTATGTTCTATGCATCAAGTGTTCATCGTCTCCACTTGGGTAATACTAATATTGTCTTATTCTATAAACCTCTATAAATTTTTATTAATTTTAGCGAAAACATAAAATATTCAGCAAAGAAAATGATCTTTTCATTACTATCACGTACTAGCGCTGTACAATCGTAAACTATAGTTAATTTTGCATAGAAACATTTCTCTTTATCATGATTAACCATAAATTACAATTGTATAGTTTATTGTTTTGTTTTAGTAAACAAAAATTTTTTTCGCGGAACATTTGACTTTTTTTTATTTCAGCTACAATGACATAATAATGAACTAGATACTTTAAGTCTCATTAAAATTTCCTTGTATCATTTTTTCCCCTTGCTTCTTTATACACAGACATAACTGAACATTTATCTACAAGTTTAAACTATTTCTGGTCAATCATAGAACAGAATCATTCGATCGATTGGCATAAATTGATTTGTTTATGGATTATATGGTCAATGCGTGGTCTATTGTCTGCATTCCATATTCATACTCCTGCAATGGCTAACAGTGACAGTCATAATGATTATTCTCATCATAAACAGTGGTGTGATTATCTTTTGCAATCAATTCTTCTTAAATTCGACACAACTCATACAGATGCTATTGACAATGATGATGATTGGATTTGTACTTTTCAAAAAACATTCCTATCATCATCATCATCATCACATGAACGAATTCTATGTTCAATCAATTGTTTTAAACAAGCTGATCAAATACTTTTAGATTCAATGCTAAATTCCATTCATTGTTGTTTACATAGTTTTAATCATTGTCGTCTAACAGATTCATATATTCAAAATGTGTTACAATGTATTTATGAACCTATTTATAATCAAATTGATTTTTTGATCAATAGAACTAAATCTTTTAACTTAATAGATTTTGAAAAAAATATCTTATTCAAATGTTTTCGAAGTAAGCCGGTTTAGATATTATCTTGTTTGATGTATATATATAAGCAGGCGCGATTGTCAATTTTCAATTGACGTTATAGTTTTGTCTTTTGAGTATTTTAACAGTTTGATAGGGAAATGGTGTCGTATATTGTTTCAGCATTGTTCATTTTACTTAATTGTGAATATTGTACAGTTGAAACAACATGGTACCGAGTAACAGAACAGAAAAGAATCATTTCATCAAAATATAAACGAATGGAAATCAAATTTCGTAGGAGAATAATATAATATAATAATATATAAGGATTCATCTTACTTTAATGTAGAATATCATTCATAAACAGAGTGCCATAATAGACTAATGAGTTCCATCTAGTTTTAAACAATTAACTTATGTAACACATCAGCATGTTATACATTAACCACTAATCCATGGTTAGAAAATGACAAGGGATAAGAAAGCTTCTAGGATTATATTCAGTAAACATCATCAGGCCACTAAGGCGCTACCATTACAAGATGTTGACACAAGAGGAATTATCATTATTGGATCGGACCAAATATTTCTGAACCTTACTTATACAGTGATGTCGGTACTGAATACAGCCCATCCTTCACAGCACATATACCTCCTGAGAATCCCTTGATTGTAGGAGCCTTAGTTCTCAAGCATAATGTAGAACTATTCACACCTAATAGTTTACAGTGACAGCTACGAAAATGACAGGCAGAAACATGAAACAAAAGAATACTAATCGAAAAGCGAGTCGTCATAGGTTGATTGAAGTAGCAAAAATCGAAGTTGAAATCGAAGATATAAATTTAAAAAGAAAAAAACTATTTCATAAGTTCAATCAAGATACTTTCGTTTAAAGCAAATGATAATAAAATAATGCGTTTATTGTGGTGGTGTTTCCTTCTCTAAGCTGGATGTTTTGGTTGTGGAACTTTCGTCTAAATTATGTGCTGATAATGTTGTTCAGGCAAACAATGAAAGCTCTGTAACCAAAACATCCACCTGAGCTACAAATTTTCTCCACCATCTATATCTCATCATGCTTTTATATACTGTTACGATAGTGATTTTGAAATCTACCCAAAAATTCTTAAATATTTGTACATTTTTTCCTCACTTAAATTGATCAACTTTTAAACAACCATCATTAAGCATTGTTTACAACTAGTTTCTCTCTATCAATTTTTATTACACTAATTTGTTTGTTCGCTAATTTTGGACAAGTTTGATGTGTTTTTTTTTTCAACGAAACATATGACTATAAATATTGATAATAAATACTTAAGATGTGATTTTTAAAAAAATGTTCAAATGTTAGTTTTCAACCTGTTTTTCACTCGTTCATATCAATTCGACTGCAACTGGTCAGTCATAAACAACTTTGAACCTGATACAAATAATAATCTACTATTCGAGTCAATATATTTCATACTTTATACAATAGAAGAGATTACACTTACAAAATATGAAATGTTCACCAATGACTGATTTGTAATACGCTATTCCCGAGGTTTTAATGAGAAACCGTAACCAATGAACCCTAACCATAGAAAATGTAAGACAGTTGGTTGCTCATTATCTCGAAAAAAATGAGTTGAAGCATTTAGACCATTGGATATCTGTTTGGTTATCTAAAGATTAAGTATTCTTTACAAAACATGCAAGTGATAGGTTGTATCTTTCGATGAGCCTGTGGATTCGCTCCTCTGATGAGTGCTATACTGTTGTAATATATAAAAAGTCAAGACATCTATTTAGAGAAGACTCATAATCTTCAGATATCCATATGCAAGCAAGTTATTGACTGTCTTTTCTCACATCTCTTCTGGTCTTCAATATACTTTGATCGCCACCCATTTTGATCTCCAGACACTCTTTTCTGTGGCAGTGATGCCTCGCCGCATACTATTTATAAGCCAGTTTGTGAGTAGCATCCACTACACTAAGACAAAATGGCTGTTCAGTAGTTCCTATTTTCGAATGGTCGTGTAACCTAGATCAATCTGTAATGTAATATAGAATATTGTCAGAAAAAGATAAATACTACTGAGTAATAATAATGATTCTGTTTTCTTCCTCATTTCACTTTGTTCATGTTATTAGACTCAATCATTAGGCTTTATCTGAATATGACTGTTCGATTGCCGAACGAATATCTCACTGATCAGTTAGTAAATAAAGTAAGCATGTTTTTAGTTGTAATTGTTTGATTTACGATGATAAAATCTTTCTTTTTTTAAAACCATAAAACTCCACATAAGATTGGTTGCGGTGTCATGAATTCATATCATTTAAGCAACTGCATATTACTCCATAGTTGTCTCAGACTTGTTTAAGACTCTTTCTTAACTGTGCACATAAGACATCAGTCAGTACACAGCACAATTAGATTATAGAAAATAGGATGTTTTAAAACTCTTTATTTAAGCATAATGGATGGGAATTTCAACTTAACTCCATTCATAATATCATGAGTCAGTTAGCTGCAACGTAGAACTTAGTACATAAGTACATGTCATACCATATTAGTTCAAATCTCATAGTAGTACAGGTTGTACTCATACTTTCGTAAAATTCGTTCATTTTGATTACTAAAAATATAAACTGAACTAAGCATTGTAGAGTTAACCTGTGGCGTTAGACTTTCGTTATCTTCGATTTCCCGTATATCTCCGTCTTGATGATCGCTACGAGAGAACACGAGTCGTTGTCACAATTTTTTTGATTATTCAAATTATTTTTTGATCGATACAAATATCGGATTTAATTCAAATATGTATAGTCGATATTGACATCGAATTATTCAAACTGTTAATCGATACAGCTAGTCAAATAACTATATGTGTAGGTGGCAAGTAATGCCCAAGCGTACATGCGCATACAAGCTCAACAATGATAAAAGTACAAGATATATGTGAGGTACTACTACAAACCACTTCGCAAAAATGGGATACCATTAAAAAATTCTATTAATATGAGAATATGCTGGAGGAACAAATGTACCGTTCCCCTATAAAAAAAAGAAAATACCTGATAAAATATCAAACTCTAAACTATCATCAATGGTCTATTCGTAGAATAGTTGACATAGTAGTTCTTTACATAACTTCTCAACATATTACCTTCTTATATTACTTTATAAACAATGATACATTTCTTTCTAATTGCCTACGCATTTGCTAATTTATAGTCTCATGTTGGTATTGTCAATAATAGGTTTAATGTTAATTAATTAAATGTTTGTGTATACCTTTTCTATAAACTATCAGATTAATTTCTTCATTTTTTTTTATATATTCTCACATAGATTATACCACTTGCTTTGTTTGCTATCACCTCATGTTCAGATATTCATTGTCAATTAGCTGGTTTAAAATTGATATCAATAATTCTCAATGAGAATTTTATAAAAAACTCTAAATTATACAATATTATGTCAGAAAATCAAATTAGTGATCTATTGGAAAAATTGCCAAAACTAATTGATTTTGTCATTAATGATGATGAGGTTTGTTCTGGTTGTTTTTCCTAAATCAGTATATTTTTCTTTTAATGCAGTTTTAATCTTGTTGTAAGTGAAATAAATTTCCACAGAACCTGTCTACCTATAATTTAAATATAAGAACAATTCGGTTTTGTTGGAAAAATGAGCTTTTCAATGATGATCTCTTTTTTGTCTGTATGGAATTGTGCAGATCATTGATCATTTATTAAAATCACAAATCATCATTGAAAATCTGAAAGCCCTGGACAGACATTTCATCCTAGTATGAGACTTCTCAGGGATGTGATACTGATGAGTCCCATACTTAAATCAAATGGCCGTTGAAAGCTTTTAATGATACTTTATGTTGAATATCTCGATTGAATGCCTAGTTTAGTTATATGAAATGTGAAATTATTGAGACTGTTGGTCATTTTAGTTATCTTTAAAATTTTCATCAATCGTTGAATGTCAATGATGGAGAAACACTTATCATCAATAAATAAAGTATGTTTCACCTTGTTCAACTCGTTCGGTCTGTCTCTCAAGTAAAATATATCTTACTAGCCATTAAATGGAAAATTCATTCTGTATTATTTTGTAGCTTTAAAACTAATTAGTCAACGATAGATGACATATGTACGCTGTAAATGTTCGATCATTTATATCTTAAAATCGTTGCCTATATATACCAGTATGATCAATTTTCACATAATTTTTGAGTTAGCTGTAAGATTTCAATTTAAGAAGCTCTGAATTGTGAATATTTTGAGAATTTGTAACTTGTTTTTTTTTGGTTTCCTATGAATATTCTATCTTTAGTTGAATGTTGTGAATTCATGAAATGAAAACTATTCTAATATTACTAATTTATTACTTTATAGCAATAAATGTTACATTACCGACTTCTTATTGAATAAATTCTATCAACTAATTTTGGTATAATATACATTTTCTGAATCTGATTGTGACTGATTTGGTCTCGTGTGTTGCTACGGGTATGAGGGTAGATGTCACTTCATGGCTGCCTACACCGTGAAAGGGTACTTCTTGAAGAACCTGAAAAGAAGGTAAATTAGCGTTGGTCTTAGAGACCTGAGAGCGTAACCGCAGAGTCCAAGGGACAACTGCTCGAGGCCGGTCACACACGGCCTTTTTATGGGTAGTATTTAAAGTGTTAGCTCCGTTCTTGTTTAAAAGGCCTTACCTCCGGAGACAGAAATCCGTGAAGTAAGGTGAGGTGTGACATTTTCGGGGTCGACCTTTTATAACCTCTTCATTACCTGTGAGAAGGAAGCATCGCTGTAGATGCTGGTTGTCCGAGGGAAACACCTTACTGCTGTCATACCCCTCTACAGATAGAAGTACTACTTCGCCCTCAGACCTTGAGTAGCAGCTTTTAGGCTCATCGTTCTCCGTTCGACCTACTTGGCATGGTAAAACCTACAGGAACACATGTTCCAACCAATATAGCCCGGTTGGGTCATCACAATCGGCAATCCCGATCACCACGTCAAGCTAGCAGCTACGGTGGGGTCCGAATCTGATACGTAAATGATCATTACTTTCAATGTTATACATTCACGAAATTTGACAATTGTTTACTTTCAAGCGATAAATTTCAATTTTTTAAAATTCTTCTCAATTATTTTTTATTTTTATCTGACAAGATCAACACTAATCTGTTATTAATTGATCAAGAAAATGAACAACATTGGATGAAAATGTCAACATATCTCCGTTTGTTTATTGCTCGTTGTTTATGCCGAATTGTAAAATTATTCCCGGAACCATTGATTAATCGTTATCGTGATGTAACAATTCTACCATTGTTAGATCAATTAGTTGATGATCCCAATCGATATGTACGCATGGAAGCTGTACAAGCAAGAAATTTATGGTTGATTTAATTGGGATTCATTCATCATTGTATATAAAAAAATCATGAATATTCTTGGGATAGCCAATCGAGAAGCCACCCACACACACACACATTGTGGATTGATGAACTTATCGATTAAATGCTTAAATATTTCAAGGGCAGTCGATTGATGAACTATTTGATTAATGTCCAAAATATTTTAAACGACAATATCGATTATATATATGTATAATTGTATAAATACGCATGTTTGATTGTATAAATTTTTTGATTCTGTTAATAAGTGTTCTCCGACGTCTTCCGTCTTCTCTTATTTTTTGAACGGTGGGAGTCTAACGTTCGTTGTTGTCATTTGTACAGTGGTTTGGCGTTACTCAAGTTAGAGAACATAAAAAATATGAAGTTGTATGATTAATTGACCATTTGGTAGTGACGTCAATAATGTATATATAGAAAAGAAATATATTTATTCTTTTTCTCATATGTATTTAATTTTCTTCGTATATAATAAATAGTTTCAAATGTTTGGCCTACATTGTCTTGGTCATTTAATAAAGTATAGTTGTTGACTTACAATAATTTGGTTTTTTTTTCTATCTTATCAATGAACTGTATTGAATTTTGAAATATTGAATAATATGCCTATATTGTATGGTCATTTAAACGCCCAATTCTGTCAAAACTGTGAAGTTGTTAAAGTGCATTGGTCATTCTAAACGGGTTTTTCTTTCTATTACGAATGAGGTTAGTTGACTGATTTATATCAATTAGATGTAGTATCGGGTACTTATTACTACTACTACTACTGTAGTGAAGGAGAACACAGGTGAGGGCAACGGAATTGTATTTATCTCAAATTACAAAGTTAATTGGTAAAATAGGAAAACCATATCGTAAATCGTTAATTTGCAAAATATCAATCCATCATATCGAACTGGACTGTTCCTGTTGCAAAACATCAATCCATTGTCTGACATTTCACTGTTCATGCGTTTCATACAAATCCCATTGCGTTCCCGCTCTTCCTTTCTTGATCTTCCCCCATCTTCTACTGCCAGACATTACGTTTTTACTCGCGTTATATACTACTTATAAGCAGCGTGCACCACACTACTAAATTGGATAACACACAAATAACAATATGAAGACAGTAGAGAGATAATTATTGGAATACAATAATTTCTTTTCAAAATGATAAACAGTCAAATATGTATATACATTGAAATGAATAGTAGTTGACCTAATTTCTGAACATATAGTGACAATATCTCAAGGTCAATCATTCATAACCAAGAGGTATAATTAATTTAGTATATTATATATACAATGACACCTTAAGACAATTGAAAAGAGAAATCAATTTTGTACGTCAATTTGCACTTTAATTAGTTAAGTTCTGCTCATCATAATAGACACACTATGTTTTCGACATGATAGAAGACGGGAATAAATTAGGAGTTTATGCGAAACTTGAAGTAAAACAACTCTGTACATAATAAACCACGATTTTGGGGAACAGTAAAATTAACAAAAACCACTCAAATGATCGTAAATAGCGGTCTGAAAATATAAATTTAGTAAGTGTTAACATGCTTATACTTACAGGAAATAACTAACATCTATTCACCAAATTATTTTTAGTCTTCTTAGGAAAAAAATTACAAATAACATATTCTCTATTCCCCTTTTGGGCATTTTATAGTTTAAAATTCACTGAAAGTTAATATAGTATAGTTACTATAATATATAACTAAAGTCTAAATTCATTTTTAATATTTAAATACGACTGTGGAGTTGTTGTAGTATGATTTAATTAACAATAACTTACTTGGTTTACTGATATTAGTTAGTAATTTTGTCGACTAAACACACTCACCATTGAATTGCTGCCATTCGACTTTATGTAACGGTATCTTTTTTTCAAATTACTCAATATTTCCAATTGAAATATATTTATATGTATATTCAATGCACATCTGACCGATTGTATCAATAAAATCATCTGTAAATGATTGAATTTTTCTCGCGATTCATAGGAGTATATAGAATTTGATTTCTATTGTTTCGGTAATAAAATGATCCGTTATCTATCTATATTGTCTAGTTCATATGTGTTATCAATATAGACTAAGTTTGTTTTGAAATACCTCTTCTTAATATTACAGGTTTATGTAACTGACTTTCAGCTACATTATGGATTTGAGTGTTAATTATAACATTACTAAATTACTTACTAGCTTGTACTAAATGCACAATGTTTTGCAGTGTAAGTGTAGATTGGAAGAAACCTAGGGTTGACCAAAGCAAAACGTGGCACAAATCCATCAAGTCACTGACACAACTGGATTGAGTCATGTTGGTAAACATAGACTACCTGATTGGGGTCTGCGAGATGATAGTAGTCGATGGTTAGAGACCTTGAGTGACAAGGCTCAAAACTGTTTGCAATAATGCCAATGGATCCATTCTTTGTGTTCTCTCAAATCCTAATCTTCTGAATTCCTCATGATCGCTTTTCTCTTTTTAACTGATTCCTCCGGGGTATGATCGATCATTTATCTTTTTGATTACTGCTAATCCTTTACTACCTCTACTACTATGGAATTTGAATGGACAAATGCGTTTTTATGTTGATGTGGTATGGCAGCTTGAACTGATGATGTACATGCGTACGAAGTTCTACCTTGTAGCTGACTAACTTACTGAACCAACGTTATAGCTCGTGCCATAAAATATATTCTGCAAGGTTTTTCTTAAGTTTTATACATGCTAATTATATCCACATCTATCCAGTATATATGTATCTTGTCCTGGACTGGATTAGTAGTGGTTCATGATTATTGGGAGTTTTCTAACTTATTTCCCATGTATTTTATCATTTCAACGGTAGCAAACGTAATGCAATACAAAAACACTGGATGCATACACTAAAACTCGAAAGGTTGGTTTCAGATGGTACAAATAGAAAATATCATGTCCTAGACTACACAAGCATCATAAAACAAACCCGTAAAGAAAAAATGCCTAGAGTGGATAAACCAAACCTTTAATAAAGTATGGGAAAGAACTAGAAAAGCGCTGGTCGAATAAGTCTATGTTAAGGAAAGCAATAAAGTAAACAACAAGATTAGAAAGGTCAAAGAACAGTTCACTCAAAACGTCACGGCCAAAATGGAGGAATTTTCCCGGAGAAGTCAGACTACATAAAAATAATTTTCTTAAACACGAAATTCCTCAACTTCGTAATGGTAGACTGGTTAACTAGATGTTATGTATACCCTACCACTGCATTCAATACACAACTCGACAATCCCATGACGACAGAAATCATTAACTGTTAAGCTGAGCTTCGTCGGTGGATGCAAACTACCTGATTAAACATTTATTTCCACGTTTGTACGAGATCGCTTAACATAAATACCTATTCATATACAGGTTTAAGTAATATTCAACGTTTTATTGAGAAAATTCATTCACACCTCATTTTGTTGTGTGTCACGTTGGACGTTTCAAACAATAACCGGTGAAAACTATGGAAGTTCAACTTAGAAGTGTTGCATATAAAGTGAAAGGTGGTCTTGAGGTTCAAGAAGCTGCAAGAGAAGACACTGATATTGAATCTGACATTGATGCAATCAGATATAAGAAGAGCAAGATGTTATTCTTTCAAATTATTTCTCTAGAAATCAGTCAGTCGGTGTTTTTCGGCTAATTTTTTGAACCTAACTGTAATGCTTGACAATTCTACACATACTTACCTCTTTGTTTATTAATAATAATTGTTTTACAATTAAACTCTGTCGTCAATACATTATGCATAGTTCATCATTAATGATTATATATGATGAGTGTAACCGACCAGTTAAGAAAATCAAGCAAAATAAGCAGCATTTCAGTATGTTTAATTTTTTTCAAAGATGAAAGCACTTGACAATTAATTGATTGAATACTTTTATGGAGAAGTTTGACAGGTAAATTATTTATTAGGTCATGGGCTTATGATAATAATAATAATAATAGTAATAATAATAATAATAATAATGTTAATTACGAATAATAAACAATTTACATTCTTCAGAATACAAAAAAAAACAAACAAACACTGGTAGCTCTACTCAGATTTTTTATTTGCAATGCGTGTCTGCTTTGTGATGCAATAAACAACTAGCCAGCAAAGAAAAAACAGAAAGAAAGAAGGAAGACTTGAATTTATCTCTCATGAAGAGAAGAAACAATTAACTATAGGAAGACAGTGTTCATTCAAGGTACACAAACACATACACACACACACACAACATACACATGTTATAAACAACTGTATGTATGTATGATATGACTTATTTATATATACGAAGCAATTATAGTTAGTTAGTTAATTCTGAATGCAGAAATAACAATGAGAGATCCAATATCATCATTACAATTATTCAAAAAAAAAAATTTTCTTCTGTATATTGATTGAATACAATGGAAGGAAGTGAAATAAAGTTAGATTTTATTCAAGCTAAATTACAATATTCTCTTATTCATTGGTATATAATGTGTGTGTGTGTGTGTTAATTTGTATTTTTGTATTGTACACATGAGACTAAAGACAAGTGTCATTTTTAGCCGCATATTAATATAATTCATGATGCATCTTATATCATAATAAAAAATGTACGTAGATAGATGATGTCGGTGATGGATACATACAAGATAAATAGTAATAACAACAAACATGTTAGACCTTGTCAATTGTCCAATCTCTTCTGTATGTCTCCGGTCATCATGATACATCTAGTCTAAATCCACTCAATCATTGCATGTATACAAATCATTAAGATTAAAAAAAAAGAGTACCTACCTACATGTGTGGAAAATCTAAAAATAAGAGCAAAATATGACATGACAGATAGTGATGATCATCTTATACAGATTCAAATTGATCTTTAAGAAAAGAAAATGATTGTTAGAAAAACCAACAAACAAACACACACATTAAAGACAGCAAATTTAATGTGTGAAAAATCATTTTATACTAAGAGAACAGAACTAATGTATATATATATTGTTGACAGTGACAGTGATAAGAGAAAATTCTCCATGAAATTAGTGTTATCACAGACAAAATAGTAAGGGAAAAAAAAGATTACAATTAGAGATGTACAGGTTTGGTAAAGATTAAAATATATATCTTAAAAATAAAATTGAGCATACTACTACGAAGATGATCATTAAAAGTTGTCAGAAGAAAATAATTCAAGAGTTGAGAACATGAAGAACATTTGCTAAACAATTGAGAAGAAAAAAAATTACATGAACGTGTATATGCCGTTTTGTACAAAAGGAGAAACAATTTAAAAAATGGAGCCCGCCTCAATTGTACACAAACATGTCTATCTATCTATCTATAAATATATATGTATATATATGAGTTGTCACTCGGTTGATAAGATTTCGATAAAATTCAAATAATGTGGTGATTGATTGATTGATTGATTAATCGCAGCTTCTTAACACAAATGTCACTTTTGTTTGTTTGCATCGATTCGAATTCCGCAACAATGACATTAAGTTGTGTATGTAGACGACCTAAGGTAAAAGGTAAGAGAAAATCATTAAATATTTTGTTGCAAAAAAAGGAATGAGCTTAAGGAAAAAAAACTGATTTGATATAATGTGGCAATTATTAAACAAAAATTAGTTTAAATTCTCTATATTAGAACTTCAAAAAACATGAAATTCAGTAAATGAGAACTGGGGTTTAGAGTGTATTGTCATAATAAACACGAAGACGAATTCAAAATTCGCGCCTTTTAAAATTACTATGTTAACAAAACAGAATGTCAAAAAAAGTAGAAGTGTTGCAATATACTTTCTGTGAACATAAATTTAAAAAGATTTTAGTCACCACGAGTAAGGTTACTCCGACCCTTAAGGTAAAAGGAAAGGAGGAAGGTCAAGGAACACATTACGCTGAGAAATGGAGAAAGACATGAGAAGAATAAACAAAAATTGGACAGAACTGGAAAAGGAAGCCTAAGACAGAGTAGGCTGGAAAACAGTAGTCGGAGGCCTATGCTCTGTTGGGGGTAACAGGAGTGAGTAAGTAATGGTAACTCCGCTTGGAGCCCTTCTAGGGTTACTGTTGGTCCCAAACACGGATGAAGGACGAGGGTTGGGTATGGGTTCTGCGACATCATCTTGTAGAAGTCCAACTCGCTAAAACAACGCTAGCCAGAAAAATAATTTACTGGTCGGCGGCCAATGGTCCACTAAGGGTAACAATTGTAACAGGATGCGCACTGCTGATGAGTCCCATTTCAGGACGAAACGGCCGTCCAGTGCTCCCAGGTTTCAAATGGTGGTCTAACAATGATTGATTGATGATTTCAATGTGCAACAAACACAAAACTCTAACTGAAAACATCGTAAGTAATTAACCAGTAAGCTATCTTTCTATCTTGATATTCAATCCAAAAAAGCATACAGTGTTTTGAATATCATGTTGACAAGCGTCAGAACAAGCAGTGTCCTCTAAACAATCTTTTTTTAAACTTTATAAAATCATTATATTAATTGGGAAAATAAACGGATAAACAAAATTTAATTAAAGTAATCAATGATTCAACAATTGACTCACTCACTCCCCAGCTCCAACAGTTGATTCCAATGTCATTAAATCACCATTGACTGATTCAAGTTTATTAGCTAATAATCCACACGATGTAACATTCTCTTTTCGATTGATTTTATCATTTTTATTTGTTAGTGAAATAGTTGATGCAGGAGTATTAGTTAAATTGTTATCACCATTATCATCGCAAATTTCTTCATCTCTTCGACCATGCTCCTCGTCCTCATCCTCCTCTTCTTCATCATCATCATCATCGTCATCATCAACTCCATCTTCTGGATTACCACCACCTTCAACATTGACTAACATTTCATAGGTTTCAGCTGCATAACGATCCCAATCAGATAATTCATTGAGACCTTCTTCAATATCCTTTTAATTCAATGAAAAGGAAATATTAGTCGAAAACAAAACTATGAATTTTTATTCATATTTTTAAAAAAATATCAATTTAGTGTTCCTTTTGTTCGATAACAAGGTGGTCACGTAATTCTATTATATATATATATATATATATATATATATATATATATATATATATATATATAACTGTTCTGAATAACAGCATAGTTAAAATGTCAGGACTAACTTTTTCCTCAATAATTTCTGGCCACATCTGAAAATAAATAAACATACATATATCCTTGCTTATGCATTTTATGTAAATGTAATCATCACTTATGATACACATACTACTTTAATTGCAAGTTGGAGTTAAGGTTCGAATTTGTAATTTATTAATAAGCAGTTAAACACTTTGCTTACCCTACACCATGAAACAATTTAAGCTACCTGAAATCACTTTCACACTAACACTGAATGAATGAATGAATGAATGGATGAGTACATCTGTACCGTCAAAATTACAGCAAACAAATTCGAACTATGCTGCCGAAAGTGTTTAACTACTAATTACAATTACACAACACAGAGCATTACCAGAAACTAGTAAACGTGATAACTTAATACAGATAATTCATTGGAACTATGAAAACATTTTTTTTACATGAAAAATAAAAATAATACACTATACACAGTATGATTAAGTAATAATTATTATATTGTAAAATTAATTACTGTTTATTTTATATTTTTTACAATAATAATAATAATTATTAAAAAAAAAAAGTTGCTTACACGTAAATTAGCAAATGGATCACGTTGTTCATGTTGTAAATATTTTGGCAAATTAAAGAATGTATCAAAGAATATATGACATAGACGACATTGTTTCATATCGGATAAACGAATTTTATTAGTTAACACTGGTTTCACCATATCTAAACATTGACATAAACAATCTTCAAATGATATCGGTTCAATGCCCATCTCTTCCATTCTGGCTAATTGTTCCGAATAGAAATATTCTAATTCATACATGGACAATAAACCATCTCCATCTAGATCCATACATCGAAACCAATATTCAATACTAGACAAAAAATAATTATTATCATGATGATGAATAAGTGAGAACAAACAAGATGGCAATTATTAACAACAACAATAAAAAAAAAACTTCCAATAGTCTATTTCGATTTTTTAAAAGTATGATTTCGATGATGATGTGTCAAAAGATTTTTAAAAGCATTCTCCTAATTTTAAACTTGAATAGTTTCAGTAAGCAAAGTCTATTGTAACAACAAAGTACAAAAACTGATCAACAATGTGAGATACCTATTTATATTGGTGTATTGAACATTCGGAAATTTTTTTTCTCTAAGAAACAATAACAATCCAAATTAGTAATTTTGGAAATACTCTTTACACAAAAATGAAAAACCAAATCCGTAACAACAACAACAACAACAACTCATCGTGTATTCATTCTTCTAATTCGAATTCATTATCAAATAATATGAGTATCTTTGTTGAAGCTTTTTTGTTGCTCTTTTTTTCAGAATAATTTTTCGTCTAAAATTGTTAGGATATTCATTAAATATCTTAAAAGAATTATTTTTGTAAGTCTAATTCTATTGGTCAATTCCTACTGGTCAATATTATGGTCGTCCTAACTATCAATGTTACATACTTCAATGTTGTTTTCTATTCGACCTAACTGTATAAATACGCATTATCTGTAATGTTTTATGACCCGGATCCCTGGTCTGGGATCCTGATTCTCTTCTGGACTTGGACCTCGTACTTTATGGATGTTTGTAGAATGCAGGTTCTACTGCATATCAAGTCTTCTTCTTCTTTTACTCAGTGGCAGTCTGGGACGTTCGGATTAGAGTAGCCAGGTCGTGTCGCCGGGTCCTCGCTCCAGTTTTCCGACTAAGGTAAAGTCGTAATAATCCAAGTATATCAAATGACGCGTTTACGTGCATGCGTAACAAATATACACCGATAATGATAATAATAATAACAAGTTATCTAAATAGACTTTGTCCTCCTTTTTCGAAACGAATAATAACAATTTTAAATTATCTAATAATGTGAACGTATTAGATTTGGTAGGAACCATTGAATTGTATAGTTCACACATCACGAATTATTCATAGTTCGATTTTCAACGAGAACCAAGAAGCACTGAATAACTATGTTACATCATCCTACCATGGAACACATTGGCAGTATGCATTCATGGCCTCTAAATCTTACTACCATCACTTAACCACTAAATTTTGAACGGCATGTCTCAAAAGCGTTTGCATCCACTCGTTGTGTTGTCTCAAATTCTAACCCTCTGAATCCCTCATCATCATATCTTTCTCTTTGTTAAGTTATCTCACTGAATTATTCTCCTTGAATCACATCTTCAAACCCTAATCTTCTCCATTACTACTAATACTTCTACAATCGCTACAACTATTTGATTTGAAGTGACAGTCGCGTCTCTGTGCTAATGTGGTATGTCAACCTGAACTTATGTACTCACGTACGAAGTTCTACGTTGAATCTGTCTATTCGTCTGTCTGTCTACCACTATATTTGATGGATTATATTTTTAACTTCAGAGAATTTGTGATATTGCACAACTACTTTGCAATGCTCATTCATGAAGAAACAGCCCCACACCACTCTCAACATTATTGCCCATGGGTTTGCACTAGAACTTTGAAATTTATCTTTTGAAATTGGTGACTGTCAAATAGATGGTAATTTACCGCTACTAATTAAAATTAATTGGTTTTCTTCATTGATTTTCATCAAACCAATTCATCATTGTCATCTAGTGACTTGTGATTTTTGTCAATTCTTCTAAAAACAAAAAATGATAGATTATTTATAAATATATGATTCTCACAACTCAATGGGTGGTACTATTTGACTACAATAAATAAATTTACTTTTATAGAAACCAATCAACAGGAGCGAAAGACAAATCACCTAAGCATTCAATGTGGTAACACTTGTCAGTGAGATAAAATCAATACAATAACATTCCTCTTTTAGTTAAACACTATTTGTATATAAATAAAAAAATAGGGCATGTGAAGTAGAAACAAAATTTTCATAATATTATAAAAATCAATTAATGTATTTTAAAGTAATACTTGATAGAAGTAATTATATTACCTTCGAGGATGATGCTTATCTTCTTCAGCTAATAGAAACCAAACAAAATCTGGATAAGTCATAACACCTTCTTTAAAAGCAGTACCTCTAAAACGCATCAGATATACAATTGTATGAAGCAAAAATAAAAATTTATGAAGTGTCAGAAAGTCGAATAAAATATAATCAAAATTTAGTATTATAAAAAATCGTTATCAGAAAAAAATCAAACTGACTCGAAAAAAAATGTATTTAACAGGTTTATATTTTTATTAGGGTAAACAAATAATTGTGGAACAAAGTTGTATACTGTACACTGGCACTGAAACTCTCAATCACGAAACCATATGATATGAACACAATCGATAAGTACATTCAATTGTTTATAGACTTTAAAGAACTGATTGGTAGATTGGTGTATTCATGAGAAAATGTACCCAAAGATAAACGTCTTACATAGTTAGTTATATGGAGCTTATACGTGATAACTCTGCCTGAAGCCCCTCTGAGGCCACTACTGCCGGTCTCAAGCTCGGATAAAGGAAGAAGGTTGGACATAGGGTTGGCGACCCAATCCCACAAAAAAACTAACTCCCTAAAATAAGCGTTAAGAACGCTCATACATCACGATATTACAATTGGGAGTCTATTTGTGTGATATTTCATACACTATTGTTAAAATATATCATTCTGAGATGATGTAGAAAATAGACATATCACATAAATAATTTTGTTGAAGCTGAATTCTTCCATCTATAGACAGTTTAACTATGTAGAGTATTCAATGTAGTTTTTAAACAACATCAATGTCTACTTTATGTAGAAGTGAGTTATTTCACAAGCATCATATTGATTTGTTCTAAATGACTTTTTCACGATTGATTATTCTTGTAGATTGGATGTGTTTTCACTTGTCTTGTCATTGATACAATTTACCTTGTAGATATTGCTTTATTGAAAACTGTATTAATTTTCAGTTAAAGACAATTATTAGATATACTCATGATAAGCCAAACAACAAATCAAGTATTCGCATTACTTTCATTATTTAACTGATCACCACAAGATATACAAGTCATGAATTCACTCACAGAAAGATTGATACAAAAAAAACCTGAGAAAAAGTATTACAACAATGTGTGCTAAACCATCTGTATCAATTAATTATCACTGAAATGCACTACACCGTATAGATTCTTTAAAAGATTAAACTAACTGTGAGCAACTGCTAAGTCAAGAGTTATAATGATGATGAAACCATCAGTGAGAACTATCCAGAAGGTGATTGCAACAAATTAAATGACAATAAAAAAACGGAAAGATCAATACAGAGAAAGCGTACCATGTAGAAATTTGTTAAACAAGAGATACATGTGTAAACGAGAAAATTGTACAATTTTCAATGATTATAAAAATATATTTCGTATTCATGAATTCATGATTCCATATGTATGATAAAATGGACATGAAACACTGATTAAAGCTGTGTTAATAGAGCCAGAGGGGAAAAAATTCAAAATATTTAAACGCTATTAAGTCGACTTTCATCAGTCCAATCATTTCAGTATTCTATAAAATAAGTTAAGACATTATAAAGGCATTGAGCTTCTAAAAATCCATTTTTGCAGGTAAATGATTATAACTAACTGAATGGAGTTTATGCGACAATCAAGATCAGTGTGGTTGAAGAAATTGGGTGACAATAGTACATTCATCTTCGTTTAAACATTGAGTTTTAGTACTCTCCTTCATACATAGACTTTCTTTCTACTCTCGTTTTGAATCTTATTGTCAATGTTCAATCATTACCATTATGAATGCTGCTGCTACACATTCGATCGATTTCTGTGCAATTTACCTTATTAAATTGATTTCATCATACGAATGTATCATAGCGAATTAGGTCAATGCACATTTTCGTCAATCTTTTTTGATTATCGCTAATACTTCTACTACCCCAAATACTATAAGATTTCAATTGACAATTCGATCTCTATGTGCTGTGGTATGGCAAGTTGTAACTGACTGACTGATAATCCACATTTTTACCAGGCTCTACGTTGATTATAATTGACTGATAGTGAACATCTCCATCTTTAATATTCAGAATTATTTTAACTTAACAGTTCACTTTCAAACGATCACATAAAAAATGAAAATAGTCAGATAGTACAAAAAGCAATTGAAGATGTTAGTTAATGGGCAATAGTTTCAAGTGCTTTGCTTCACGAAAATTTTGATGATATTCATGATTCTGTTGTATTTTAGTCAGTCAGTTACATCGTAGAACTTTGTAGGCACGTACGTACGTACATCAATTCACGTTGCCATACCACAATTAGCACAGAGACACCATTGTCACTTCAAATCTCATAGTAATGATATATGCTCTATTTTATTTTTGATCAGATCAGTTCTATTTACAAAAATTTAACGTAAATATATCAAATAAGGTATATGAATCGACAAACAGAATAATAATAAGGATAATAATAATAATAAAAGTTATTCGTAATAATTTATTTTTCTTCTCAAAAAATAGTTTACCTTGTTACAGCTCCACTGAATATACGATCTATCATACGTTCTGAGATAGCTGGAATAGATTGATAAATGCAATGAAAAGTAACAAATATTTAAACAAAAAAAATAAGGCTAACTATGAAAATAATTACAGCTGAGGAGTCCCATACGAGGACGAAACGGCCGTCCAGTGCTTCCAGGTTTCTAATGGTGGTCTAACATTGATCGATTCATGGTTTCAAAACAGTGTAACTTAACAATCTTCACAACCCCGCAATGCATATCAGCTCATCTATGGTCATTTGTTCGAAACAAAATACATACTAAATATACTAACTACTACTTTTGTATAGTTAACTCTTAATTCATCAATTTTATACAGTGCGTGGATTTCTAAAGTCAATTGGAATTCAAAAGATTTCAAAAAAAAGTAAACAACATATTTTCCACATTGTTTAAACTATTAGTATTCCATTATATTATTTCTGTTATATTATAAGTTAATAAAGCCATGATTTAGTTGGTTACCAAGTTCAACTTGCAGTCCTAGGATTGAACCCTGGCCCATATACTTTCGTCATTAACGAGCATACTTACAATATGGCTTCCAATATTTTATTACCTGATAAATAAGTGAAATATATATTTGTATGAATTTATGACAAACTCATTGGCTACAAATAAATTGAGTGTAGTAAAAATTAAACCTTTATTATATCAGTTATTAAAATTCTTTTAAAGGAGACAATGATCAACGCATACCAAATTATTATCATTGAAAAATTAAAGACAAGTTAAAATGAAAAGTACAATAATACTAGTTAGGTAGAGAGGCATTCGTGAACAATGCTATGCTTGAATAGAAGACTTTGTTATTACTATTATTATTATTATTATTATTATTATTATTATTATTATTAACCTTAGTAGAACAACACAGAAAACCAATAAAAGTACACACAAATCCACCCATAATTTATCATCATGAACGAACTTCAAGTTTGAAAATAATAAAAGTACTATAGTACTACTAGTTAGTAAAGAATGTTAATAATATCATATTAAGTAGGCCTAAAGGAACAAACTGATATCTAAAAAGTTTAAGAAAATTTTTATCTCCCATAATGAACAAATAAGTGTTTCATTTCTAACATGATAACTATCATTATTATTATTAAAAGATTTTGAAAAGTAAAATATTGGCTGATTATTGCATTTAACTTTCAAGTAACACAACTAGTCACTGATATTAAAAGTTTCAATACACATCTAATTTAGTTTAAGGCAACTAAGTGACACTAGTGATTACCTTCAAGTCGAAACAGTATGATTTAAATTCGAGTCTACTATCAAACCAATGCCTAAAGAATGAATGATTACATTATATCACTCAGAGTTCCATACAATATACATATATATCAAGTTAAAGAGAATGGAATAGTTTGTTTATTATGAAGTTACATAATTATTAGCTTCATACTATTAATTATTACTGCCGTTCAACTAATACAATTTAATCTTGAATAGATTCTGAATCGGATACTACTTATAAATGTCTCTTTCACATAGTAGTATGAGGAATAGTATGAGAAAAAATGATCAAAATAGAAAAAAAACTGAAGTAGCACTAGATGTGATACAGCTCAAACTCAAACTCTTGATAGAAGAACTAATTTAACAATCATCGGAACAATGAATTCATACCATTCGTTCAATGTACATACAAGTTAATAGTACTATTAGTTATTGTATAACAATCGCTGTTTAAAACCTTTATTCTACACCAACTTACATAGTATTTCTTATTAAACTAACTATATTCTTACTTACAGTGTTTATGTGTATAAACACAGAGAAAATACAGTCAGACAAATTTATTGTGATGACTACGCATTGGTTTTATGTGACGTAAGTGTTGCGTGTACAAGTGAGAGGAAAAACAGTGAGTTTGGCATTGAAGCCGAGTTGGTGAGTGTGGAGATTCCATCTACATGAGTTGGAAAACCTCAGTTCCAAACGAATGGTATAAACGGACTCTAGGACTATAGGTGAATCGATGGTGTATAAACATATTCTGGAACGGTTTCTCTCGACGTTGGTCTGCTCCTTCGTAGATGAGGCTCGACTCAGGTGTCCGGGCAATATTTCAGTGTCAATGAATAATCATAACTATATTCTTCTCCCTTCACTTAACTACCTATTCAAATGATACTCAAAAGCTGATTGTATATGTAAAAAAAACAATAAACTCAATGAAAAAAAATTCATAATACAATATGATATAAACTAACCATAATTATTATGTCGTGCCAAATCATTTCGACTAATAATCAAATCATGATCTTCATCAAGTTCCCAAAATTTACAATAAATAACATAGAAATGTTCATATGAAAAATATTGTGTCACCAAATTAATATCATCTTCAACTTCAAGACTGGCTAATACAGTGAGAAAATTACTTCGTCTTAATTCACCTAGAGAAATACGACCAGACCATGAAATATTTACATTGAAGAAGATACGTGCTACAACAGTTGCCACATAACGTGAATGAAAATCTTTTGCTGCTTCTAAAAATGCTAAGCCAGGATGACTTTCTAAAATGTCCTGATTAAGAGAAAGAAAATCAAATAATCAATAAAACATATCGGCTGCGAGGGGGGGTAAGAGGTCAGAAAATTAGGGAATCAGTCTAAATTTCATCTTCTACCTTAGTTTGTTGATACAAACGAGGTTTCTAATGGTGGTCTAACAATGATTGATTGATAATTTCAATGTGCAACAAACACTAATCTCCATAACTCTAATTGAAAATATCGTAAAATGTGCTCACTAGTGACTAGATTCGTGAGGAAATTCTTGGAGTTCTAGTGAGAAGATGTGACCAGTGGAGTTCAAACCTGTTAGGTTTAGGCAGTAACTACCAAAGACAAATGGGTGAGCTCGCGCAAAATCCCCAAATTGATCAGAGTTAGACATTAACACTGTCTGATGCCGGCCCAGTAGTTCAGAAGTTAGGCGTTCGCGCTCAAGACCGAAGGTCCTGGGTTCGAATGCTGCGAGGTGCAGGAATCGTGGATGTGCACTGATGATGAGACCCATATCAGGACGAAACAGCCGTCCAGTGTTTCCAGGTTTCTAATGATGGTCTAACAATGATTGATTGATGATTTCAATGTACAACAAACACTATTCTACATAACTCTAATCCAAAAAAAGCAAACTGGGAAGTTATGATCTAACTCAGATTAAAACATGTGTTATTCTGTACTTAAGGAAATAATATATTATCCTATATTATAAGAACATTAAAAATTTGCGAAATATTCCAATACTGGGGTGTCACACTATTAATTAAGAATATGCTTGAGGAAGAACGCCTCTATATCACTAAGAGATTTATTATGATACCTACCAATCGTTATATATACTTGCTACCAAATCTAATGTAACACTTTATTCAACAAATTGATTAAACTTTATTGATGAAATTATGATATAAATTTAGTACAGATCATAAGAATTGGAGATGCATTGGATATTCATCGATTGACAAAACAACGTATGCATTAAGTATCTTATAAAATGTTACAACTTAAATGTGCAAGGCAACTCCATGTGAGAAAAAAAATACATTACAAAATTTTCGTTCAATGGTAAAGTGAACATTATGATTTTTGAAATGATAGAAACTAAAAATTCTTCAAATTACTATCCTTACGCAATTAATTTTTCAAATATAAATTAAAAACAATGTAAGTTTATGTAGGGATTTTAAACTTCAGTCTTTTCATCGATAAAATCAACACAACATTACACAATTTCCTTGCATTGATTTGCCATTGAATAGTGATCAGTTTTAATACTTGTTTTTAACCCTAATTTGTATTGGTTGAGTCCTGCCGACCAAGTAGCAAGATAGCCACTAGTCTAAATGGCTCGGCATTGTCTTAATGTAAGGTGGTTAAGGGTAATTAATTACGGAAGCCCGAATTGAGATTTCGTTCAAGTTGAGACTCATCAGTAAAGCGCAACTGTTATCTTCGGGCCTAAACCCCCAAAGCTCAGCGACGATGTCTTAGACTGTGAAGATGGGTGACATGAACTAGAATCCCAATGTAAATCATCAATTCCCTCAACACTTCAAGTAAACTTTACTGACAAATGCCAACGGAAACAAAACCTAGGTCAAGAGTTTTTTGACGACCACTCTCAATCATCTCAAATACGTAGAGTGAAATAAAATATCTATATCTAATTAACTGCTTCAGTATTTATGTGTATAATCACAACAATCATAATCATAATCATAGTAACGAACTGAATAATGAAGTAAATACTGATATTATGCCTCTTTTTGTAAGTACTACAAAGATGATAGAACAATCCTTAATGAGAATTGTTTTTTAAAAAAAACATCTCACAGTACATGCATGATATTAGAGAAGTGAATATCTTCACTAGCAAAAGGAGATATAAAAGAAAAATGTTCATCGCATTCCCTTACTTGAATAAGTGTATTAAAATCAGATTGTACTAAAAAGGTTGCACGTCCACGTGTAAGCAGATGAACAAATTTCGAAGCTTCATCCGGACATGTATTTAGTGTACTGAAATACAAACAAAAAAAAAGCGAAAAAAAATTTCTCAAAGTATTTTAATAAACCAAATGAATGATAAAAGGTCAATCAATAGATGAAGTACTATTATTAAGTGTTATAAATTTACTCAATATGTTTTTTTTCAATTTAACAGGAAAATACAGCCATGAGAGTGGTAAAAGTGAATGATTTTACATGTATGATATTATTTGACTGATATGCTTGCCAAGTGATATGCTTGAATGCTATGACCAGTTCACCTTATTCGGTAAACGGAACGAAACAATGAGTCAATGACACGATAGGTTATTCTAATCCATTTGTCTCAGCACCGGCTAACTAGATCAAGAAGTCTTGATAAGGCGTAGAGAGTGTATTCTAAAAGTAGCCAGAAAATACGAGCTGACTAAGCATAAAAATCAAGTTTATTTATACAATGATAGCAACACCCTTGGGAGAGCCACAAAACAGCGTACTAAAAAATCCGTCAACCAATGATTTCCGAGTAGGAAGTGTAAGCTGTAGGTCAACTAAGCGTCTCTTGGCGCCAAAACATAGAAATTCCAAAAATCAGATTAAAATTACAAATTAGGACCTTTTCCAAGTGAGTTCTGGGGATCTAATGTCCCCAACGTTGACACATACATGTAGAGGATTCATTTTAACTACCCATTAAGGATGGAGATGATTCTCATAATTCAGAAAATTTTATGTTCTCTGAGCTCAATGGTTTGATTGAAAAGAGTGTTCATTAGCATAATGAACAATATCATCAGTGCTAGAAAAATAACGAAAATTAGGAAAGTTACCTAAACCAACTATCAAAAACCTACTATCAAACTTCAACTACAATGTTAATAAACTGTCCAGTTCAGTGTATAATACATATTCCGCAAAGTTAATACGATTAGATTAGATTAATAAATTGTTCATCTGACAATAACAATCGGTCAAACTTGTTTTCTCAACGATTTCTTCTTTTTTTTAAAAAAAAGAATCTAATACATAATAATAATAAAGTAGATGAAATAGAAAAATGATTGGAATACTAATTTATTTCTACTTTCTAACGATACTTACCGTATTACAACAATTTTTCTCAAAAATATGATAGATTTTTTTATTTTAAGTGAATGTCTATTTCTTCTGAAACCATGAATCGACCAATGTTAGACCACCATTAGGAACCTGGATACACTGGACGGCCGTTTCGTCCTGGTACGGGACTCCTCAGCAGTGCACATCCACGACTCCTGCACCCCGCAGGATTCGAACCCAGGACCTTCGGTATTGTGCGCGAACGCCCTAACCGTTAGAACACTGAGCCGGTATCTAACGGTGTTAATGTTTAACTTGATCAAAATCACGGAGTTGCGCAACCTCATACACAGTCTTCGGTAGACACTGCCTACACCCGAACAGGTTGAACTTCACTAGTCACGTCTTCCCACAAAAAATGTGTAACTTAACAATCTTCACAACCCCGTAATGTGAATGTCTATTGTTAAACATCATAACTTATTGAATATGTACATGTATATTTAAGTACTTAGCATTGAATTACGCTATCGATTATGTAAGAATTAACAATCTAACCCACTTGCTCACTTAAACTGAAATAAATAAATTGAAGTTCGAATAATATATAATCTAATGGTTGAAAATGGAATGTTTTATCACCACAAACTCATCACTTGTAAAAAAAAACAAACAGAAAATTGAACGATTTTCTAATTTGCAACTTATCCTGGATTATATCCAAAGCATTAAATTTTAATGGGTTATTATTATTCAGGCGTCATAAATTTGATCCTTGTTCATAATTCCAATTTTATTATATCTATAATATAATAATCTTATTTTACATAATAATCACTGATAAATGTCAATCTTTGACTTGATTAAATGATCAATTTCAAATTGGACTTTGTAATACGATAGATAATACGAGGGATTATCTTGAAAATTGAGTATAAACTACTTCTAATCTTTTTTTACATAGTCCAAAGTAATCTCAAATGAGATATTTTGAGTTAGTGGCGCATAGATAACATCAAGAATAACTAACTAGACTAACACAACTATTACACATAAACACATTGTCAATGTTTTTAGAAAATAGCCGAATTATGAAACTTTGAATAAACTTCAATGAGGGAAATTGGTTGTGGAAAATTCAATTGAACGCGTTTAAAATAGACGTTTTAGTTAGTTAGTTATAATGAGAAAAAAACTCATCTGCAACGACTGTATTCAATACAAAGTCGATTATTTTTCTTCGTAAAATTATAATATTGATAATCTTACTGTATTAAAATATACAGCCAAACAAACAACACTACTACTATTCAAATTAATTGTATCCTTTATATAAAAAGTAGTTCATTTTTCAAAAAAAAATTCAACTGTAATTATTCCTCCTTTTTATTGGCTAAACAACACCACTGTTGAAAGCCATGTGAGAAACACCTGGATAGGTATTTTGTTCATGAGCATCGTGAGCATCCATGACGCATCAGGTGTCAAACCCACAACCTAAGCTGGTTTAGTTAAGTTTAGTTTGTGGCTGAAACTATGAAGAATTGTACAAGAATTTGCACAACTCTCCTCTCCATCACACAAAAATTTAATTCAATCAATATGTATGGAAAAGTATAAATAACAATGCGTGCACATGACGCGTAAGCTGCAACAATAATATCGACAACAATAACACAAAAAATAACATTGATATAATTAAGATTGATTGTAAACAAATCAAGCTATTCTCAATATACTTTAATGTGTTACACGGTTTTTTGGTTTGTTTGGTTGTTAACATATTTAGTACCAACAGAATATTGATTTCGAGAATTCAATGTAATGTTAACAAAATATGTAACAAGTAATAAGTTTTTGTATTGACAAAAAAAAACATTAGTAGTAAATAAAGCAAAGAATTATGTGAATGCGAAGATCAAGGAATATGTTATCTATTTTTATTTTTTCCTTAACAAATAACGAGAAAACTTGTTTAACTTACTGAGACCATGATTTTAATAAGTTTGACAAAGTGACTGGTTGCCGATCTGGTGTACCACCAGCATTCATATAGATTGCATGTTTCCAATAAAGTGGACAATTGAATATCTAAAGATATTAAAAATAAATTATGTATTTTCGAGATGAAAAAATGAGATTTGATAAAAGTGTAAAAGTGTTCAGTTAGTGGCTAATAGTTGACATTATGAGATGCAATGACTAGATTGTATGTTGATGTTTTGACTGAAGTTTAACCGGTGTTCGTTGACAGATAGGCATGTTATGCGGATCGCTTCGATATAGCCATTATGACATAAGTTTATACAGAATGAATACCAACAAAGACCAATCAAATTTCAATCAACATACCAACAATAGAATAATCTAAACCAATTAACCATGGAAACAAAAAAGTAACTGAAGGCATATGTAAATCATCATAGCTTATACTACGGATTACTCTTAGTTAAACAACCACTGAAAACTCGGGAGCACTGGAGAGTGGTCTCGCCCATTATTCACGACCCATTATCACAGGAGATCGGATTCAGGACATTTAGGTCTTACGGAGAGTAAGAATGTATATTATTGAGAAGTCTTATACTAGGATAAAACAACTATCCTGCTTCCTGCTTTTCAATGAGTATTTAACTAAGATCATCAGTCTATGGTGTTAACTATGAAAATGAAACTGTCAATCATTCGTTACCTTTGCAACTTGTCCAAAACATGAATGAGGTATTAACGGATCGGAAGTTTTCCCTGAATTTAACGATGAATCAATAAGTTGGTTAAGTTCTCGTTTAACACGTTCTAATTCAGCATTAATTTCCTCATTCGACATCCGTGTAGTACCAAATGGAAAATGAAATGATGGCAATGCTTTAGGTACTTGAACTGGAGAAGGAAAAATAGTAGATGCTTTGTTTTGAACATGAGAAATAGAATCTATACGATTCGATACATTTTCCTTACTTATTAAAGATGTGACATCTTCAACAACACCACCATCAGAATTGATAAGATTTTGTGAATGTGAAGAATGAATACGTTGGTGTTTATTATCATGAGATTGTTGATGTGATACTGCATCAACATCGGATTTATTACTTTCAACAGGATATTTATTTGTTGATGATGTTGAAACACTTGTAGGAGTGTGTTGTTTTGATACATTTCGATCATTTGTTAATTGAGAAGTTGTTTTATTTACTTTAATTTTACTAGTATCATCAATCTCTGTATCATGATTTAATAGTTTATTGGTAGTTGCAGTAGTAGTAGTGGTAGTAGTAGTAGTAGAAGTAGACGTAGTAATAATAGTAGTCTGAGATGAAAGTTTTGCTTCATTATTTATACTTGCAGAATTCGCTGTAAGTTTTGGACGAATAGTTATAATTGCATCCTCGGTTTTAGATTCGTTTTCAGATGTTACATCATTTACCGTATGTGGTTGTTCCACAGAACTCTGAAAAAATCAAACATTACAAGAAGAATTAATTAATACTCAACTAAAAGAAACTGACATGTTATGCAAATTCCTCACAAGAAAAATGACGTTTAAAGCTTTCTACTATATAAACCTGGGAAGTGAAAAACACTGAATCGAAGCAAACATACAGATTTGAGTATTTATTAAGTCAAAATTGAGTAACGTTATTTCCATATCAATATGATCTCAAAAAATAATCGATCAAATTTCTTAAACAGTAATTTTGAAGCAGGAAATTAATCAGGCTGATGTGAATATTTGATTTCGTAACTAGTAGTGTATTAAAATAAATAGCAGTTTTCTAGCAATGGCAAACGTATTTACCTCAAAAAATAGTAAAATTATTCCTTCTTTAAGCATAAGAATAGAAGAGTGTTTAATTTAATAAAATCACCCAAGAAGAGTATGGAATTTAAAATGTCACACTAAACAAAAGTTAAATCAATATAGTGATCATTGAATCTTAAGTGAAACTGTCATAATAGCATGTTAATTAACAATAGACCAAGATAAAATCTAAGTTTGGGTAAAAAAAAAATTTGTCAAGTAAAATAAATTCACTATTATAATACATGAATTTGCATTACGGGGTTGTGAAGATTGTTTAAATACACTAATTCCTTAAACTGAATCAACAAGGTAAAATCTTACATAAATCTACCTCTAGTTTAAAAGTACCAATACTTACTTTTCACATAGAAAGAAGAAATTAACAAGTAGAACATTAAGTGAGTTCAACTCTCACTATACTAAGCGAAAAATAAACTGCCCAATATTGCATGACCTTCAAAGATTATCCACCCATAAGTCCATGATGTAAACTACAAAATTCAATAATTTTAACAAACCTTCTGAATTAATAAAATTAATGTCGATAATAGTACCGTGTTGAAAATAAGAAACAATGTATCAGAAGGAACAATTTCAATCCATTGTTTAAAGTTTAAAGGAAAAGAAAAGATGAGTACACAACCATGAACTTGCATTATTGCAAACGTCTCTTGGTTTATATAAATTTCATTAGACAGTAAATGTGTTTTGTGACCAAAGAAAGAAAGAAAATGTTCACTTCCCTATATGACTCACTGGCTACACAATTATAACTTCAAACAACTAAGTTGTATATTCGAATCCTCCTGCACCTATTTCAGGTTGAAAACTACTGGGTAGTATCACTAGTCCTCATACCATGTGGCTTGCAGTCAAAGACAATGAGCCTATATGAAAAGATGATCGAGTAAATCGATTAACTAAATTGACTGCATTCGTTGCTGTCATTTCAGTGTAAAAATGATACATTGAGATATGCATTGACTAGACAAGCGTACCACTCATTCCAAACTGCTTCACAGTCGATGGATAGATGGATATTTACAATCTTTGATTTATTGCTCTACACATAAATGACTTCATAGTTTCACCGTTGCTTGAATGAAATTTATGAGAGAATACAATTAACCTCCATATGTACCATCAGAGTAAATATCATGGGAATTCTATTAAAAATAACTCCCGTATGAAAGGAGATCTAGTATCACTTCTATTCAATATTTGATAAAATTAATGTTTCCATTAAAGACTTCAAAAACCACTAACTAACTAAAGCGCGTGACGCTCACAAATCATTAGGACGGAAGAGATATTGTACTGTTTTACTCCTTACTTGAAGAAGTAAACATTTGTCAAACCTTAAAAATATGCCCTATCGAAGTGTTGGCATGTAAAAAAAAGACTGAAATTAGCATGGAACTTATATCGGTTAAATGAAACCAGTATTGTCTACTATTATTGTTTGTTTGTATGATAAATATGAAAAGTTAATTGAGGACAAAACGCAAAAACACAATTACTTTTGTAAATTAACGGAAATTGCAAATAGTAGAATGAAATAAGGAAACATTTAAAACATAGAGTGATTAGTAAAAGGTAAGTAATCAGTCAAGTGTACTTTCTAGCTTATACCATAGAGAAAACTAATCGATCAGTGTAAGGTTAATAGATAGATAGAAAGGAATTTACTGATAGTATCAAGCTGCGTTTTTTTGTGTGTGTGTATATTTATGTGTATTTTTGTATGTATGCTGTGTGCTTGCTGTCACAATGTGTGCTACAACTATGACATTACCGATTCGAAATTGATCGAAAGATCGTTATTATTACTAGTTCACATAAAGTAACAACTTTTTAAAACAAGGCAAGCATAGATTACACAGGTAAATAATAGAACATAAAGAGCCTACAAAGATATTGATTTAGCTTGAGAAAACCAAGTTTTTATAAGCGCAAAAAAAATAAAACTATTCGAATTGTAAAACTGAATAGTTTACATATTTATGACCAAAATTAAAGTCGTGATGATTTCCCCAAAGTGATTCAAACTTTTAATAAGCTTTTTTCAAAAATCTTGTATATTATTCAATCACTAAAGTAAAACTTCTGCATTACACTTAGATAATGGTAATTGATAATATCAAAACCGAAAAAAAAACTATTATTTCAAGCTTACTTCTAAATTGCACAATCGATCAGATTAGATTGATTTTTAATTTTATTTTTATTTTTTTTAGTATTTTGAAATGTATACAGTGTGTACACAGTACAAAATACACTAACAAGGTAAACAATTCTATAAATCAAAAACAGACATAAACAATATTCTGCAAGGAAAAGAAAGCAGTTTGCTGCATTCCATTTAGGGAAAAAAATGAAATAGAATTTGTTAAATCAAATGAAAGCGTTATCATCGATCAAGTTTAAATAATAATTTATTTATAGATAACATAGATTGATTTTAGTTTTGATTTCTTTTTTTTACTTTTTTCTATACAATTACTCTTGAGATTTAACACATTAACATGGCAGGTAAGAGTAGAAGATATTTATAGGTTACTAGTATTCGATCATAGATATCTTAGAAGCATTGCTTGTGTATTGTGGGATAGCCAAGTAAGCAATGCTGTTGTTAGGAAACGGATGCTGGGTAAGAATGGCAGATCAATTTATGAAGTAATGAAACTTCATCAGTTGAGATGGTTGGGACATGTGTTATGAATGACCAACCACTGACTGCCTCGACGAGCAATGTTTTGTGATGTAAATGTAGATTGGAAGAAACCTAGGGGCGGCCAAACCAAAACATGGCAGAAATCCATGAAGTCAGTGACGAGTGGACTGAGTCATGTTGGTAGATGTAGACTACCTGATCGAGGTCCGCGAGACGAAAGTCACCGATGGTTAGAGACCTTGAATGACATGGCTCAAAATCGTTTGCAATGGTGCAGGTGTATTTGTTTTTTTGTGTTCTCTCAAATCCTAATCTTCTCTATTCGTCAACACCTATACCTTTGTCCTTCTAAACTTATCTCACTGAATTATACTTCTTGAATATTACCTTCAAATCCTAATCTTCTCCATTAGCAGTAATTCTTCTACTATCTCTACCACTCTGGGATTTGAATTGACAATTACGTCTCAGTGCTAATGTGGTACGGCAACATGAACTGATGTACTTACGTACGAAGTTCTACGTTGTAACTGACTGACTGACACATTAACAAAGCAACAAACTGATATGGTGATCAGTAGATTTTAGTCAAACCCCTGTTGATCAAGAAATGATCATATCGACTTCTGAATAAATGATTCGATTAATTGTTTAAAAGAAAACTAGCAAATGGTTAGTTTTAGTAGGCCAATTTTATCCCACTGAATGTTCATAAATAAGGTATGCGTATGTGCGTGTATGCATGTATATAGTTGTGTTTAATGATTACTTTTCATTGATTCTATTTCATAGATTAGTTATATAAGCTATGATATTTTTACCAACATAGTTGCATAACCAGTAAGTTGATTTTGAAAAAGATAAAACTAAAACTCTAACTAAAATATCAGTATATCCACAGAAGAAAAAAAAACTCAATATGAACTACATTTAACTTGTTTACTGAAAGTTTATATTGGATTACAAATTATCAATCAGTCAGTCAGTCAGTTACAGCGTAGAACTTCGTAAATACATACATCAGTTCACGTTGCCATACCACATTAGCGCAGAGACGCAACTGTCAGTTAAAACCCCATAAAAAGTAGAGATAGTAGAAATATTAGCGTTTATGGAGAAGATTAGGGTTCAAAGATATTATTGCAAATTATGGAGATCATAAATGTTTACAACTAATTCAATCCAGTTTACAAAAGGTATACATCGACTTTACAAAATCTTCAATAATAGTAATAATGAGGAAAAATAGTTTCAACTATGTTATAATTCTGCATGAAAAGGAAATCAGATTTTATTTTAATTAAGACAGGATTGGATAAATGTTAATCGAATAAAAATTAATAATATAATGATCAAATGACACTTGAACTCTTTTTCTTTCGAATAATATTATTAGATTTGATAACTAGTAAATTATACAGATAATAATGATCAGGAGAATAATATTGAAGGCATAGACTAAATGAGATGCTTTGTATAACTAAGGTTGATTTGAAAATATTATATCAAATAAAAGCTTAGAATTATTGACTTGGGAATATTTAATCACGAAGCTAACAGAGTATCTTATACAACTTGAATTAATAATTGACAATGTCATAAAACTAATAACTTAAATTTTCTTGACAATCATATAGCTAAAAAATAGGCATCATCATCATCAACATAGAGCCTAGCACAGACAAGAGTTGGTTGAAGTTGCCAAAACAGAATCAGCACAACTAGATGAAAAAACGAAAGATATAGAAAAAGTGCGGTGGTGGTAGTAGTAGTAGTAGTAGTAGTAGTAGTAGTAGTAGTAGTAGTAGTAGTAGTAGTAGTAGTAGTAGTAGTAGTAGTAGTAGTAGTAGTAGTAGTAATAATGAGGAAGGCTGAACGAGGAGAATTCGACTTGAAAAGTAGGAATAAAAATATTATGTTTAGAAAATGATATTGAAACTCAACATCTAAAGAAAAATAGGGAATGAATACATCTGGGCAAGTGTGATTGATTCTAAACCATGTCACTTAACTTTTGTAACCACTAGTCATGGTTATTAAGTGAACGATAAAAAGGTAGTTTACATTTATCAGCATGGTTCACACAAATAATCAGTGATTTCATGAACTGATGCTCCATTTTGGTTTGGTTGCCTACTTCTACGCTCACAAATATTGCTCACCGAGCAAGGTGATGTTTAAACATATGAAATACACGTTTCGTCCAACTCAGTTGATGAAGGTTCACTAACTAAATGGTCAGCCGACTTTCTACGTCTCCTAAGTACTATATGTTTCACTTCAATCTTGTTTATTCGGGCGTACTACAAGACGCGAGCAATGTCTTGAAGGCCTCTATTATCAAAAGCCATTCTATGCACATGTTTCACAACCACTAACAGAAGTAAACAGTTGGCTGAAATGTATCATGCTAAGTGCATAATATCACACTAGACCTAAATTACCAAGCATAGTTACTTCTCTGAGAGAATTTTTTGTCCTTATTGAGCCTTTCGATAAAATCAATATAATTTAACTAATTAATACAAAGAAAGTATTCTAATCAAAAAAAAACTAAGCACAAAAAGCGTAAAAAGTATGGAGAGGAATAGTGCAACTAAGAGAAAGTCACTTCATTATGTCTACAATATTATATAACTTTAATAGAAACAAGTGAAACGAAAATTAATGTAGACATATTTGCTTACTTCATTGTTGTATCCGATTCGTAAAGAATCCGTAGGTGATAATGGTAAATTATTTTCACAAACAGTTATATCATTACAAGATTTAAATGATGCATCTTGAATAGATAGATTAGAATAAGGTTTATCGGATTCAATTTTAACAGATTTAGCTAAATCAACATCTTTTTCACTGATATCAATAGATGGTAATCGTTTTTCAACAATATTCCTATCTGGTGGTACTGAAGATGGACTTAATGATGGTGTTATATTAGTAGTAATCGGAGATACAGGAGTTGAAGTTGGAGTAATAGTTGCAGATACTGTACTACTAATCTTTTCAACCAATCCACATTTAGAATCCAATGGTTTTGAACGTTGTACAGGATGAAAATGATGTACAGTTGTGGATGTGGTTGTTTTTAATGGAGGAGTAGATGAGGTCGAAGTTGGTGATGAGGCAGGAGGATATGAAGATCTGGCAATATGAGCAGCGTGTACAGGGTGATTAGGACTAGCTGCAGGAAGTGGTAAATCTGGTGGTCCCCATGACAAGTGGGCAGGAGATACTGCACCATGAGTATCATTATTAGTCAGAACAGAATGAGCGCCAGTAGTAATAGATTTACCGGTAGCAGCAAATATCTCTGACGCTGGAACACAATGACTCATGTGCACACCTGCAGGACAGAACCTAGAGGTTGCACGTTCGCCACCAGATGGACTTATTAGGGGGGTAACAGCATTTGTGGTTAAAGTAGCTTTAGGGCAACGCTGACAAACATGAACTGCACGTTGCCATGCCAGATCAACAGAACATGTCTGATATACCTGAACACGTGAAATAAGGACCAAACTAGGTGTTCCAACAAGAACTGGCATGTGAATGTTTCAAATGGAATATAAATGTGAAATCAGTGTAGAAACGCTTGATTAAATAGTATCCGATAAACACTAAGTTTTATATTGAACATATATCATCCTCTGAATGATTACAGAAACATCACATAAATATCCCGACTTGATTTTAAAGATCCAGTTAATATTGATAATCTGATATTGATCGTAAAAATTATTCCATCAAAGAACATTTTTTAAACATACTGAACATACATGTAACAGTAAATTATGCACAACAACAAATAACTATACACCTCCACGTTTAGTTGAATAAAATAAAAATATGAATATAAAAATCAAAATCGAATATAATCGATCCAGAAGTAAGACATGCAATAAAAACGCATCTAAAGAATGTGAAAGGTACAGTTTTAATGGAGCCATTACTACTGACTGCATGACTGACAAACACCCAGACATAAAATACAAACACACAAACAACAATGTTATGGCCACAGAGGAGGCAAGGTTTGCACACACGAATGATCGATCAAAGGGTCATATATATATAGGTCCAAATAAACACTGCATACATACAACATTTTTGTATCTGTCTACCATCATCGCTGGTTACCCCAGCAGATGAATTAATTTACCAACCAAACAAGAGGAAAAAATCTACAAGTGAACCAATTGCTTAAAACACCATAGTAACCCACCGTATAACAAATTAACGTAATAATCACAGCACCGTTAGATTAGAATATTTTCAATTAATTCATTTAATCTAAATAAACTATCGTATGGTGAAGGCTCGCGTGTTCACAATAATAAAAACACTTTCAAATCGATGAAAAACCATAACTAACAGTCGATATATTAATTATTTGAATTAAACTGTAAGTAAATTAAGAAGTAATTAAAAGGAGAAGACAGAAAGAAATAAGAACTCTGTTATTATTGATTGTGGATGCGATTATGACACAAAATATTAATTACCTTCAGAATTACTTAGTTAACGTAAGAAATCCTTAGATGTAATAAAATATACACAAAAATGCTTATTTCTTAATGATTTTGCTTAAAAACAGTGGGCTACAATATGACAGCAAAACACACACACACCGCGAAAAAAAATCGAAAAGCATAATGTTATTTCAATAGTTTAAGGATTCAGTTAGACAATGTACAAATAATAACAGGACATATATGCTTATAAGCATAAAAATGCAACACTATATCAAATAAGCCAGACCTTATCTTACACATATTTTAATCCAAAACTCAATTTCTACAACTCCGCAATATTAGTGATTTCTATCATTATGAAATGAACCTTTGATACAATGGGCAAGTACTGAACCTAACAATCAGATATATGTATCTTGACCTAACTGGAGAGTGAGTGACCACCAACAAACTAACTTTCTCTAATCACCTATGCATGCTTATTTTGCATAATTATTTTCTACATAAACATTGGATCATCGCGAATGAATCAACCTTATTACACAGCTTCTCTTCTCATTATTTCATCTTGCATAGGAGAATCTTCAAAGCGTTATGAACTAGTCGTTGAGTTTAACCAGTTGTAGCATAGATTCTGTTTCATATTAGAAGAATCTCTCTTCATCAATCATAACTCTAATTCACAACAACCTTAAGGTATAATTATTTTGAATTTTTCGTACACATTGGTTGGTTACTGAGTTTTATGCTTTTGTTTAACTACTAAAATGAAATAAAAAAAGCGAGATCTTGACATCGACTGACTGATTTACTGAAAACTCAATTTCGAAGATAACAAACATATTATTGATAATATGCAAAAGATAAATGAGGTTGTATTAACGTGACAGACAAAATGAATTGAACACAACATAAAGAAAGATCTCAGTAGAAAAAAAACTAAAAATTAGAATATTTTTTGGAAAGTAGTCAACAGTATAAACATATGAAAGTGCTTTCCTCTACACTTTTGACACTCTCACTTTTAATAGTTTACTTAAACCGACGATAGTTTACAGAGGAACCAGAGATGAGAATAAAACGGAATCACACATTAAAAACTACTATGTAGTCAAATTTGAATATTTGATTGTTTGGTTTAAGCAATCAATTGGGAATGTTGTATGTTATTTACCATACATCCCTCTGAAACCTTTTAAATGTTCTTCAACCTCAAGTAAAATGAGCGTTCAAGCATGAATGAACCTTAATACGATAAACCGGGTTAGACAAAGTGCTAATAAGCAAAAATTAGATATTATGCAACTCCAACCTACAGCTCAATTGTTAAAAGACGAATTTCTTTTTAGCTATTATGCTAATACTCTACTACCGATATTACCACTAACAATAGAAATAAGCATAACAATAAAGTTGGTATCATGAAATCACTAGATAGGAAGCTATGATGTACATTTTTCCTCAATAATTACACACTTCTTGGTTGATAATTACTGTTATTATCCTGACACTGATCAATACGCACAGACAACATTTTGGTGACCAAACATAACGGTGACGAGAAAACAATTTTAATTCAAAACTAACTGGAGAAAGAACAAAAGACTAGTTACCATCAATCCAGGATTAAGATCGTTATTTCATTTCAAACATACATTGAAAACAACAGAGCATCATATCAATAACTGAAAAATAACAATTATACACGAATAAACTAAAAGTGGCTGTGAGTACGGCTGTCTGTAAATAATATAACCTGACAATAAAATAAGAATAGCAAAAATCGTATATTGAAATTTTATGGGGTCAATGAAATGCTTATGATAAAAAGAATGTAGATACATTGTTATCGAGTTATTTAATAACTCTATACAATAAGGTTATATACAATAATAACCTATAAATTGATTCTTTGAGTTATCATCACATTAAACTTCGCGTTAGGATAGAACAGTTACTACTTTGATGAAATGGTTGTATTTGCCTAAATAGTGTGTTGATCTTCAAGATTAATTAAGACTTTACTGTTTTTTTTTATTATGAACAAAAAGTTAACCATATGAATTAAAACTTTACTCATCGGATCTTATTTGATGTGAGAATATGTGTAGTAAATTGCTGAGAATCATTAAAAACAAACTGAATTCATGTTGGAAATGGAGTTTTTTTTACGTGCTTTTTAATAAGTGCTTCTTTATAGAAACACACTAAAGATTTATGAGCACCTACAGTTTTTTGAAAATCAAAATATTAAGAATTACTCAAACCCCAAACTTTAGTGCTGACTGGATCCTATGGATTATGTAACATTCTACTCAGACTGAGAAGCTATGTTACATGGGCTCGAATCGCACAGGAAATATCAGTTTCGCTAAGATTGTAAGTATGCTTTACTGATGCCTGTACCAATTAGCACGCAATTTAGATCCAGGGTATCCTGACAATAACTTGGAGTTACCTGTATCTTTCACCCAAATAATTAGCAATAAAAATAAATCATCAATTGCTTCACAAGTACAGGCTGTACAAATTATGAATTAGTTAGCATTTAAAAAGCAATGTAAACTTGGATGTTTAGAAAGGTGTTTAGGTCTTAGGATGGACTAAATTCTACCGATCAAGTTACAATATGGCTATACATTAGTCTAAATGATTCAACATTATGGTGCATTATATCTTGATTTTATGTGGCCTAAAGCGATTGGAAAAAAAATTCTAGACTCAAGTTCCATACAAATTGAAACTTGTCAAAAAATGTTTATCTGCAACATTGAAGGAACTGATGCCCTACTGTAAAACTGCTTCTTTACATCACAAATTGTCCGAGTGAAAGATAAAAACACTCAGTGAATAGAACAGGGTTTTGTAAAATTTACAAATATATTTATTATTCATTTATTTAATATTATAATTATATATACAAAGAAGCACCTGAATATTTATGCACCACGCAAATCACTGAATTTGTGCGTGGGCTGGGATAGTGTTCGCATGCCAAAACAAAAGCATGGGGGTACGAAACTTGAAGCCCACGTGCCAAAATGGCTTGAAAACAGGGTTTTCTAACTTCCCTCGGTGGATCCCTTGTATTTACCAACTCAGTTTAGGTGCAAGACATTCGCTTCTCATCCTCGTAATTTCGTAAACAACACCACCACCGCGAGAAGGCAGTGAGTAAAGCTTACGTAGCAATAGCTTTATACGTGTGACCATATATATTAGTTAATACTGACGGGTTAATCAAAAATGTACGATGTATTACATTAAAAATAATTCAAAAACGACCATAATTGTCGGTGAGATGATAGAACAAAGAACATTCTACAGATATTGATGATGTACACTTGACTGTTCTGTATCTACCTACTTTTTTTAATTATCTCCATCTAGTTCCTTTATGTGCTTTTCGCTTGCTATTGTTGTGAACTGTTCTTTCCCCTACACTATTATTATAAAGTTTCAGTGTAATCGGTCAAAAATATACGATTAGTACAAATGACAGAGCGTCAAACAACAATGATCTATGTGAATATATGAATTGTGAATACAAATATAATTACAGTATGAAACATTGATTTTTGCTAATATGATGTTGTGGAGATTGTTGAGTTACTTATTTAAATCATGAATCGATTTTTTATGTCAACAATCTACACTTAAAAACGAGAACATAGCAGTAGATGAAATGTGTCAATCGAATATACACTAATCTTACTTTACAACAAACTGTTAAACAATAATTTATATTAACTGTTTTATTCTCTTTCTCTGATAATATGATCTGATCAACAAACAATTGTTAAATGTCAACGGATTACTGATAAATGTAATTCGTTAAAGAAATGTAAGTCGTGTTTCCTGTCTAATTTATTTAGTTATCGGCTCTATTCAAGCCACGGCATTAGAGTAGTCGAAAATTTTTCAAATACATCTTTACACTAAATGAAATGTATTACACAAGGAAACGAGAAACAATAACTTTATGTTAACCATAGTTGACATCTGATCGTATAATCTATAGGATTTTGGTTGTTCGACGAGATCAGTTGTTTATCTTTTAGATCAAGATATAAGATAAAATGCTGAACATTTTTAAAACCATTTATTGGGTTAAGTTAACACTAAACCAAATATTTGCTCCTACAATGTCACAAATATAAAGCCTGATCAGAAATGTAGTAAGTATTAGTTTGCACAAATTCTTATTTTCATGTGTCCATTATTACCAGAAACTAATCTTAACCTACCACAAGCATGTCAGTAAACTGCAATGCAGAACTTAGTATAAACGTCACCTTACCAAATTAATACAGAGCTAGAAATGTCAGTTCAAATCCCATATTAATAGAGAAGTAATGGAGAAACTTGGGGATCGGAAATATTATCAGAGTACATTCCAGTGGAATTAATTAAAATTGAACTAAAAAGGTCGAAATAAATTCAAAAGATTACGTTCCGAGAGAAGACAAAGAATGAATGCATCTGCACCAAAACAAACTATTTTGAACCATGTCATTCAGTCTCTACCAAACGATTACGATTGTTTCGCGGACCCCAACCAAGTAGTCTACACCTACCAACATAGTTCAGAGCAATCATCAATGGCTTCGTAGACTAGCAGTATGTTTCAGTTCGACCAACCACAAGTTTCTTCAAACCTATTCCGACATCAGACAGCCTCGTCGATCGAGGTAGGTGGTGGTCGAGCACATGCCCTGATCACCTAAGCCGATTAGGATTCACTACCTCACCAATACGTTCTTCATCCTCAAATAGTACCCTGTTCCTAACCACGGCATTGTTCAAGCGATGGTTCAGGAATACACGAACAATACCTCGGAGACATCCATGATCAAACACTAGTTATCTACAAGTATTTTCTGCTGTCAATAACCGTGTTCACACAAGCAAATTAAAACAGAGCAAACATCTCCGCAATAAACCCATTCTTCGGTTAGAAGACAGATATCCCGCATACGCCGTGACGCACGTCGGCAGAAGCTAATCGAGCCTTGTGTATGCGTGTCGAGATTTCATCACACATCAGGCCGTCAGGTGATAAGAGCTCAAATACTTCAATCCCCATTACTAGGTCAGGTGCGACGCAACCCAACCCTGAAGCAACATTTCGCACTTCGTGGAGGAGACTCGCATCTGGAATATGCTCGCATCGTTGCTTAAGGTAGTCAGAAGACCCTGTGTTTTGTCAGCATCTCCAATGTCAGTGAGATAAAACAGCAATATGCATTTAAAAGTTATTTTTCACTGAAAGTACAGTAGGAAAATAATTTTTTGCGGAATTATTACAGAATGCATTGTTCAATATAAAGAAAACGAGAACAGTCAAACGGAAGAATTCACAGCCAAAAATATATACAACGCAAAAAATATTGCACATAATCCTTAAATTTTCAGCAACAGTAGCAACACTTTGAAGTGAAAAACATCAAAAACTAGGAGCTAATATATCCACATTTTGCCTTCAATGGATGGAAGTTTGATTTGACTTTCAGTAAATCCATATCGATTATCAGCAGTATTAATTTATTGTAGCAATTTCGTATTTTGCACGCATTTTTAGTGTTTTCCAGACATGTAAAAGCAAAGCGATCTGTACGATGATCAGTGGTAGCAAAGGGATACCAATCAGTAGACTGTAATCAGATGCTGCATGTCCGATAACTAATATCCAATAGACAACCACAGTAAGTGCCAGAAATTCATACTCTTTGGGAGGTAGACGAAAGGCCAAACTCATTTTTGCGAAATGGGCTAATCAAGTGTATGCTTGTAATGAATGTTGCAAAAATGACAAGTCAAAGCGAAAGACTTATGCAGAAGTGTGATGGAATATGAGTAAAATGAGAGACGATGTTGGACCAAGTAGAGGCAGGCAAAAAAATCGTAGAACAAGCTTGGCTCGATAACTAGCCTTAGTATGAACCACCCACGGAGCTGACGCATAGGCCATGCTTCATTTTACCGATAGACATGCTTTATCACCCACACAGAAATATAGTATTGAGACAAATTTAGACTTTTCAACCAATCAGATTTTAGAGAAATACCTGTCATATATGTAACCAATCAGAACACAGTAGAATCTCTATGTCGATGTGATAGAAGACAAACATATCCTTAATCGATTACAGATTTAAACGTAGTGAAAACTCTCCAACGGCAAATCCAGACGGATTCCCATTAAGGCGTACAAGATTAATTGGGTTTACTGGTAAACTTCAGTTACTGTTCAATGAATATACAAACATATTTGGTTTTCACAACTGTCGGTCCACAAAATAAACGACAGAATATTGATTTAACTACATGTTAGTTAACTATAGATAAAAGAAAACTTGTACATCACCCAATATGCCAGAAACAATGTTAGTTCCCTTCAAAAAAAAACCATCCGATTTCATCTTCACTACCAGTAAAACCACGACATATAACGTCCCTTGAGACCATATACGGTTCGAGAATGTGAATTACCTATTAAACGAAATATGAGTGACTGCGATTTACAAGTATTTTTTTGATATGACTAACATTACTACGTAGTCTGTAACTGTAATAACATGACTGTTGCTTTTGTCACGGGATACATGTTTATCATTCGGAATTTCACCAATTTCAATGTTTCATAATCAGGCCATATGACTCCACCACAATATCTACTTAACTGGACATCCTAATTCTTTACAGATATATTATAAAGAAGCCGGTTGTGTAATCCCAATTCTGAGACAGGCAAAAAGCATTCATTTGGATAGTTATTGATGCCCAAAAGTAGATAAGTGACTAGCGAAGTCGTACCTCAAGCACCTAACAATGGCTCAGTTTGTATTTCCTGAACATTCAACTGACGAATATTATGGTATCTCCGTAAATATAGTCGTCTCTGAAATTCTCAATATGTTGAACCTTATACAAACTCTCTACTTGAACACTACTAGTCGAGTCACAGCTTATGGCGAACATTCATCAGAATTGACTATTTCAAGTTGTGTTTGTCAGGAGTTTCCACATTCTCCATTCTTGTTTAACTTTGTAACTGACGTGCCTTTAGATACGACACTTCCGTCATCTGAATTTCAGGAGTTGAATTTTTACTAGATACTCTTGTCGACTTAGAATAAGCCGATGACATTGTTCTACTTGTTGAAGACACTGACAAAATGCAGGGTCTCCTGACTACCCTAAGCAACAATGCAAGCATACTTGGAATGCGATTCTCCTCATCCAAAATGTTGCTTCAGGATTGATTTGCACCTACACCTCAACTAGTGAAAGGGAGTGAAGTGGTTGAGCGTGTCGACCGCTTCACTTATCTGGGGAGTCTCATTAGTTCTGATGGTCTGGAGACTGACGAAATCTCAGCACGGATAGAGAAAGCTCGATTGGCTTTTGCCAACTTGCGATACTCATGGCAAAGGCGAGATATCCATTTGCTGACTAAAGGACGAGTGTACTGCGCAGTAGTTTACTTCGTCCTACTTTATGGCTGTGAAACATGGCCAGTGAGAGAATAAGATATTTGTGGGTTACTAGTTTTCAGTAATTGGTGTCTCCGAAGCATTGCCCTTGTATCCTAGGACAACTGAGTAAACAATGCTGTAGTTAGGAAACGGATGCTAGGTTAATTGATGAAGTATTGAAACTTCATCAGTTAAGGGGGTTGGGACATGTGTTACGAATGTCCAACCACTGACTGCCGCGACGAGCAATGTTTTGTGGTGTAGGTTTAGGCTGGAAGAAAGTTAGGGGCGGCCAGAACAAAACATGGCACAAATCCATGAAGTCAGTGACAAGTGGACTGAGTCATGTTGGTAAATGTAGGCTAGCTGATCGGGGTCCGCGAGACGAAAGTCACCGATAGTTAGAGACCATGAATGACATGGCTCAAAATCGTTTGCTATGGCGCAGGTACATCCAATATTTGTCTTCTCTCGAATTCTAGTCTTTTGAATTCCTTATCACCTGTACCTTTCTCCATTTAATTTTACTATACTGGACTATACTTCTTGAATAATATCTTCGAACCCTAATCTTCTCCAATACCGCTAATACTTCTATTATATCTACCACCATGGGATTTGGATTGACAGTTGCATTTGTGTGCTAATAGGGTATGGAAAATAGAACTGGTCTACGTACGTACGAAGTTCTGACTTGTTGCTGACTGACTGACTGCAACACCCTACACGATAAAATAATGACTACTCATGAGTAATATAGTTGCATAAACGTAGCGCCTCGTCAGAGTAAATTATCACATAGTTCAATCGTTTTTAGATACTGAATTCGATATAAAACACTTACATGATATGCATCTAGTGTAGTCAAACATGGAATGAAAAAGTCTTTCTAGGTCTAGGAATGGTAAACAGTAGTAATTTTCACCTAGGTCTGTGTCAGGTTTTACAAAAAAACAGATTCACGACTTTATTAGTACCGGTGACTAATATAACTATGGGATGATGAATAGTAAAAACAAAATTTATAAGGGGAATTATTTTCATAGAATAACAAAATAAAAAACTTCGATGTTTAGGCTATGACTTTAGTTTCTGCTAGAAGGATAAGGAATATATTTACAGTAATAAGAATAGCTTGCTAAATGTGCCTGAAGAATAAAATATCATTGCCGTATTTTAGTAAATCATTGTACAGTTAAATGATACACTTGGAGTTGCAACCTTTGTTTTAGAAAATGGTATACTACCCTTGTTTCATAAACCTCAGTAGGTTGACCCAGATTCGATCACAGTCTCAGAAATTTTGGTGTGAATTGACTGCATTCACAAATAGATGCTTAATTAACTTGATTCTAGTTTCATAACACCATTTATGTTTAGTGGTGTGTGTATACATACCCCTAAACGGATATGAATAGATTGAAGAGAGAATGTTCAGAATGAAAGCAAAAACTGCAACATTTTAGTCAATGTTGTGAACGTTCCATATGGGAATAAATTTGAACTTAACAAGAAACAGTTACAAGAATGCACAGTAGACAGTCTATATTAGATAAGTCAATATTTTCCCCATCATATTGTGATGCAAATTACGTCTTTTTACAGTAGGAAATAAGTTAGCCAATGAAAGAACCCATCGATTTTTTCGGGTAATAAGCCAATACAAACATGATTTTACAAACTGTTTTACGAAGCATCTTGTAAATGTATTGAATGGGAGAGATCTTTCAATAAATTTGTTTCTCAATGCGTAAGAAGCGCGCTAACGAAATATTAACATACATTTCCAACTCATGTTTTATTCAAGTTAAAATGATTGAATCAACCATAAAATTGTAAATATAAGGGATAATTAGCCACTGTATAGCTGATAGTGTGTTCTAACAGTTTACAACCTCTAAGTTGTACGTAGAAAATTCAACCTACAAAGTTTCTCTTTAAGTAACAGAGATTGTGCGGTTTAATTTCGAGTTTTCAATTCGATATCTTAACTACTCAGTAGACCACCTTCAACTTGATTTTTATAACTAGAATTTAATAGGAAAATATGTCCAATAAATAACTGTAAATTTATTGAGTCGATTGTTGAGTGTAATTGAAGGCTTACAGAATGCAGTTCGAAATATATAAAATTTATTCATGACTGTTTGTAGTAATTGAACAGGCTATTATTTCATATCTATTTACTTTTTCTGTAGTCAGTCTATAATTTTTTTTATTGCTGCTTTAATCGAATTGAGTTTATAGAAATAGAATTTCAGTGATGTGTTATAACAAGTGCTAATTCAATGTTGTGCTTGTTTGTTTCAGTCGGCTAATGTTTTCATCCGTAAATTATCTCAGAAATTATACGAGACATTACAGCTATCTTAGATAACTACTATGAGTTTATCCTTTTCGTTTATTCCATCATTTAAATAAAATTTCACACATAATTTGACTGCTTATGAAAAAAAAGACCACTGACCAAATTTCTTCGCCTTCCATCTAACTGGTCAAATAGTCTCGAATACCTTTTATTACGAATTAGAGGACACCAGAATGAAAGCAGTTGATAACATAAGTAGTACAGCTACAAATAACTAAAATTACTCTTTGCTCTAAATCTGACTGTCCCTTTGAGTAGCTATATGCGCCGAAATCGATGAAGTATAACTAAAATAATAGTAACCATATATATATATGGTCTCCCTTCAGTCGATTATTACTATTATCAAAAAACTGAGGTATGAGATTAAAAAAAGGTTATATTTTGATACAAAGTGAAAAGTTACAAATAGGGCAGAGCTTCGTTTACTGTTGAGAAAATGCTAAACAAAAATAAGGTATTAAAAATACTTTTAAAAAAACGCTATAGGCAAAACAGTCACACGATCATGCACAAAACATTCTGCATGCATAAAAAACGCCCAGTCTGACTATTATTCAGAATTTCTATACAAACACAAGCATGTTTATGTTTTCATACTAGCTGTGCATTAACAAGTTAAGACCCAAAGGGAAAGAATCATAAAACATTTACGAGAACTAATATCTTGATATTATACAACCAGATCTCTTAACAAATTTAAACAGAGCAAAAACGATAAGGTTCTACGAATAAAATGAACCCATTCTATTTCAGGTGTTAATACTTTAAAATCTCCCAATAAAAAGGCCGTGCATGACCAGCCTCAAGCAGATGTCCCTTAGGCTCTGCGGTCACGCTCCCAGGTCTCTAAAACCAACACTAATCCAACTTCCTTTCCAGGTTCCTTAAGAAATACCTTTCCACGATGTGGGCAGCCGGGAAGTGACATCCGCCCTTATACTCGTAACATGACGTGAGACCAAACCAGGCTGACTGACATCAGGTACATAAAACCCAATGCTACAATTATTGATATAATTATTAACAGATGTTTAACATACTCTGTTTTGTGAAATTTAGATAAATGTTCAAAACGTAATCGAAATCATAAAATTAAGAAGAATACAGATACAAAGGGTATGATTAAACATAGTTAAAATCGGTGGGTATTTTTATGTTTGGAAGTGATAATGCAAAGTAGAAAAGGTGTTATAGTTACCAGTGATCATAATCAAGATAAGAGGTTGTATAAGAGCAATGAAATTAATAAGTGGTTCGGTAATAGATCAATATGATAAAATAAAAAAATACGTGAACGATATTATGTAAGAGATGAAGACAAAGAATGATAAAAATAAGAGGTTGGGGACAGGGTGGAAGGAAATAAGACTAAAACTAACAAACGTTATATAAACATCCAATCACCATGGCAGGGAATGATCAATTACACCTTTCCGTTTACATAGGTTAGGTCAAAAACCTTTAGTAGTGGTTGCTTCTGTAGAACAGAGTAAAACTTTTGGTTTTGTCTGTGAATTATTTTGAAAGCATAATTCACATTCACTCATGTTCAAGATCAAAAGGTGTCTGGCAACTAGACTTGTAAAGACTTTGGCTCACTTTCAGCTTTAGGTTTCTAGTGGTGTGTTCATAAAACCTAGTAGAGGTCATTTTCTCTGTTCTTCATATATAATAGAGACAGCAAGTACCATTAAATGTTACAATAAACACTTCATGATGTATGGTAAAAGCAACTAAACAGAAAGGATTCTTCTTAGCGCCGTCTTGATAGATCTACACTCTTGCGACGTCGCTTCCAACTACATATATGAATTCACATTGATGTTAACCTATTTGTTTATTTTATCATGCTGATCTATTAACTAATCACTTATTAATTTCATTTCCCTTATATAACTTCCGCATCACTTATAAATAAGATGGATCGGATGCAGATGTAAAGACACGGAATAGCAAATTAAGGGCATCTGGAAGTCTAAAAAACTGTCAGCCAATACCAAAGTCAAAATTTTTAATACAAATGTCAAGACAGTTCTACTGTATGGCGCGGAAACTTGGAAAACCAAAAAAAAACATACAGAATATACAGATGTCTATTGACAGTTGTTGACGCAACATACTGAGGATCTGTTGTTCAGATACCAGCAACAACAACCTACTGTGAAAAAAAGAGGGAAATACTAAGAAAAAGCGCAGGAGATGGATAGGACGCATGGCGGATATCACGCAACTGCATCAAGAGGTAAGCGCCAAACTGAAACCGTGAGGGCCAAAATAAAAAAGGTAGACCAAGGAACATACTGCGTCGAGAACTGGAAGCAGACATCAAAAGAATGAACAGCAAATGAGTAGAACTGGAAAGGAGAGTCTGACACAGAGTTGGTTGGAAAATTCTGATTGTCGACCTACGCTACATGAGGTGTAACAGGCGGGAGTTAGCAAGAAATCTAACTTCTATCCTTGATCATGATCACTGGTAACTATAACACCTTTTCTACTTTGCATTATTACTTCCAAACATAAAAATACCCACCGATTTTAACTATGTTTAATCATACCCTTTTAATTTTATGATTTCGATTACGTTTTGAACATTTATCTAAATTTCACAAAACAGAGTATGTTAAACATCTGTTAATAACTATATCAATAATTGTAGTATTAGGCTGTACGTAACTGATGAGAACGCCTAAAATAGAATGGTTTCATCTTATTAGTAAAACGTAGTTCTTGCTCTATTCACATGTTAATAATTTAGCCACCATTAAAAAACAATGACCAAAAAATTACAGTTGGAACAAAAAAACTTTACTCACACATGAAAAAGGGAAGAGAATGGATATTTATGATTTTCAGTGATCGTAAAGTTCAGATAACCTCTACAGCAAGTAATTTTAATCCCAGTCCAGTAAGCCTAGTCATTAGTCTGAGTTAAATATTTCGATAACAGCCACAGACAGATACTGTATTGATTTGGTGACCTAGAAAGTTTTCAACTTATAACAAACCCAAGTATCACCTAATGAAATAATAATAGTACCTGCGACTATTTAAGTCACAATGAAACGTTAGTCGCTGTGACGTATCAGCCGTGTCCAACAACTGGTAAGAAAAATGGATAAATCAGCGTTTTCTTAAAGTTTTAATAAATTCAGTATTTTGAGATGATTCTCCGCCAAGAATTGCAATGAAGAAATTAAACAGCGATGTCAGATCACATGAGCAGATACAAGTTTCACAATAACACTCGCGTTCAATATTTTTAACTAGATAATCGGAGTAACTCAAATTCATCGACAGTAAATAACATTAGAATTACCAGGAAATGAGGTCCGTTCAGGAGAGATCTAGTAAGAGATAACATAGTGGTTATTTTTCTATTTCAACTAACCAGTTTTCCTAATCCTTCCCTATTAAAAAGTGGTGTACAGTCTCCTACGTAAAATATTCCACACGCGCCAGAACTTAATGGTACTACAAGAAATAGTAGCGAAACTACCTCGTACATTCCAAACATCGTTTATTGTTTGGTGGTGACCAAGTCGTTTCATCGGTTTCCTGGGTTGATTCAGTTCCAATAGGTTGGTTGACTTTGAAACCTAAGCATCAAGCCACTAAATCATTGACTTTCTTTTGAGTTAGTTAGATTATCAAACGGGTCTACATCATCTGATACAATGCAACCATGGAAGAAAACGATATGCAATAATGAAGAATACAAAAGAACAAATCCAGATAAAAGAACGACTTAGGTAATAGGTCACGAAGATGTTACTATCGAATTAAGTCCAACAGTGAAGCTTATAGCGTTGGCATAGTGACTTTATAGCGAGAAAAGAAAAATTGAGGGAAACTTCACGTTTTAATTCACTTGAAGAGTCTTATGACAGTTATTTACACTTTTCCTAAGTTTCGACAGTTTTTAGATAACCTAACCAAACTACGAATGGGTTTTATTCATCACTACGTTAACTCCCTAATCAGTTACTTGCTAGAGACAACGCTGAAAATCGTACAAGACAGAAAGAAACTTGCATACAAGAACTAGTTAAGCGTTTTGAATTCACAAACAGAAACTGACAACGTCAAAAACACTACATTTCACGAATACCCATAGCACTTTAAGCTGCAAAGTACAGACTGTATGAATTCTACACCTACCCGATAGTGTTTCCCACTTTATACGCTGTAAGCAGAACTACAAAATATCAAGGAAACTGCCAAGAACTGGTGTCCATACGAAGCGGGGTATTCAGTCACTAAAGTATACCTACTAAATACTCGGCATAGAATGGATAGCACACTAATACTCCGATAAATGGTGACCGATCACACCAGTACCAGCACACAGGAATTAGACTTCTAATACCAATTTGCAAATACATGACCGTCTGACTCGCATCATCGTTGCACCAGTGTATGACATAATATAGGAGTCCAATGCTTGATCCGAAACACCAACGAACATGCATTGTCATTTGACACAGTATTATGAAAAAGGCACGAGTATGTAAATATATCATGTAAGAATAATGGATGAATCGCCACAGTTAGTGCGTGGATATGATCATGCCATGCAAAGAGGTAGCTTACCTTAACTAACTGAACTGATAGACTACTGGTGTAGAGGCTTGACGTCGAGGGGAACGAGGACTGCATAACTTCGAGAAAGGAGGCTGTGGGAAGTATGGCGGAGTGTTTGGACGTGGAGATGTAACACAAGGAGGAATTTTGCGGGACAGTATTATTGTTTTCGAACCCGGACTGGGTGAAACGCGTCTGAACATGCACCTGGAGAGTTTGGAATGAACTGCAAGAGTAGAAAATCCATAACATCATTATTTGAGGTAGTTACAATATTAGCGGTAAGAAAACAGATTAAGCATCGATTTTATAATTCGAGAAAATATACTTAAGTGAAATAAGAAATGATGAAGACTATGGAAACTTCTATTATGGGGAAGCATATTATTACAGCTTGATCACTCCTTAGTCTTAGAAATCTACGTTTTCAGAACATACATAAATTTATTGACAGAAATGAATCGTCATGAAGCAAGTATATTTTAATTTCAAAGAATGAAGCTTTATGTCAGTTACGAAATAGAACTTCGTACATGAGTACGTCAGTTCAGGTTGACATACCATATTAACACAGAGATGCAACTGTCCGTCCAAATCCCATAGTCGTAGAGATAGTAGAAGTATTATTGGTAGCGGAGAAGATTAGGGTTCGACGATATTATTCAAGAAGTATAATTCAGTGAGATAAGTTAAGAAATATAAAGGTAGAGGTGATGACGAATACAGAAGATTAGAATTTGAGAGAACACAAAGAGTGGATGCACCTGCGTCATTACAAACGATTTTGATCCATGTTGTTCAACGTCTCTAACCATCGGTGGATTCGGTCACGAACATGATCTGGCCAAACTTCCGGATAAACTGAAGTATGTATAGACCAACATTACAGTCAAATTCACCACAATTGAACTGTGGTTATCAAGGGTCATTATGTCACTATCTCCCAACAATGATACAAATATTATGAAACACACAAAGCATTAAGGCCAAAGATTGCAGAACTCACAAAATTTGTGCCTAGCAATATATTTAAAACTCAATAAGAAAATAATTGAACAGAGGAAAGTAGTATCCATGGTCCTAACATTATGTGGACTTACTGAAGAAGTAGTAATGCAGGGACTAAGAGCTCCAATCTTTCAAATCGTTAAGTCAAGAACATGGATCATTTATCTGGTGTTGACGTTGATCTCCATTAAAATTAACAAACAACAAAGTGATCATAATTGACCCGGAAACATTTTAGATCACAAAATGTTCAAGCCGGCTAAGTAGTTGAATGACAGGTAGCTATTTTGGGATGTTTTAGCAAATGAATTCAGTATTGGTAAACTTTTGACTAAACGTCCATAGAAAGTCGATGCACACAGATTGAGACTCAACTTCAACTTTACTCAGCAGAGCTGACTAGTTTGTTTCGTGGGGTCTGTAACTGGATATTAGGAGAGCATTCTTGGTAAAGGAGGAGCATAGTTTTTGATATATTCCCTCCGCAATCTGACGGGATAAAACATTTAAGTTATCATCAGAAATGATTGAGGGGTGGGAGAGAGAGCTAGAGTGTCAAAGAGCGATATCCAGGTTTTTTCAATAGTTGATTGTGTGATCCTGGAGTTCTCAAGAGGTATGTGTTGGTTAGAGCACCACTGCTATTAACAAACGGCGTTCTACATTTATTGGCGTCAGAGGAATGAAATTTCTGGTGATCTAGTCGAGTCATATACCAGTCTTCTTGGACAGCTGACATATCACCTTTGTCAGGTGTCTTCTTCCAGAGCACTAGGTGTGCCAATAATAAAGAATGGAAAGGAGAACTGTCCAAGGATTGGGACTAGCGGCACCACATTTGTCCTTGAAAATCAATCCGACAGAGTATAAAAACTCCAAGAGCTTGTAACCTTCTGTTTTTGTGGCCTGAGAACTGCACCACAAGACGCCCACTTATACCAATATAATTCAACTTCTGAGACAGAGTTCGGTGGTTAACCTTGTCGAATGTCATGGAGAAGTTTATGGGGTGAAAATGAACGGGATGCTTGTGTCCCAGTGAGATTGTCCAGCTGGTTCAAGCAGTCAACAGGTTTGTGTTACAGGATCTACGAAATAGGGAGTCGTGTTGCGATTCAAAGAAAACAACCTCGCTGAGAAAGTGGTTACAGGGAAATTCATTAATAACTCTCCTGATGGGCTTTGCTAGTATGAAAGGCAAGGAAACTAGGCTCTTCCACCTTGTCACTCCTTTGTGTGTAAACATAACTATCCATCTTTTCTAGTTACGAGGTAGTTTACTCCCAACTATGGAACACTTAGCTAACTCCATTGGTCGGGATGCGACTCTCTTAGGAAACTACTTACAGGTAATTACAATGATGCTGAAATGGGCAAATCGATAAAGTTTCAATACCTACAATGACAACACAGAGATGCAGGAAAGTTTCATAGTCATGGAACAGTCTCGTTCTCTGAGCTAGATGGCTTGGTTCTGGAGCTTTCATTTTTCTTCTGAACAACATCATCAGCACAAACTTCCGTGATCTGAGTAGAGACCTGTTATTGGAAGCTTAACAACTGTAGAACAGAAATGAGAACCAGTAATTATAACTAGGCATCTGTAAGTGTTTCGACATTATGCCGTTCATGAATTCTGTTCACAATCCCAATGGATACCTTGGAGTAACCTGTTTCATTAATTATTGCATAAACATAACATAATCTCTGGTGGTTCGCCTAGGAATCAGTGAGTCTACTCCAAGTGCAAAATTGGAAAACGCGTTTACTGAAATCCAAATTGGATTTTTCTATTCTTTCCGTCCATACAAAGCCCGAGAGGACTATATTTGACGTTGAACGACCATTTCGAAGTGTTTGACCTTAAAGATACTATGACCAAATTTGATTTTGTTGAAATTCTGAAAGATTGACATGTGCTTGTCATTTTCAGAGGAATGTTATGGACGATTTGTAGTCTTTTGGTGTGATTCCAGACATCATCCTTAATTTTATGGGTAAGACTTTCGCTCAAATAGTCTTGTTTCAGAATTATTACTGTTAACTAAATTAGTTTTCGTTGGACTTTGGGTTTACTAACATCCCTACTGTTTTTCCAAGACAATAGTGATGCCGATCAATTCCGCCCTGAAATTAAAACTGGATGAACTATTCCTAAGATGGCTAACGGATAGGGCTACTCAAAAGGTGCTACGGGAGAATCTAACGCAAGTAAAGGCGGGACAATCTGTCGAAGCAATGCTTGCATTACCTAGCGGAATAGTAGTTGGGCCCATGTCCGCATCGTTCTACGGATGTTTTTATAGTCCCAGTCACTGTGAATCTTCCTGTTTAAATCCAGACGGCTCTTGCAACAATGTTTCTTCAGCCTTCAGCTACGGTGGAATAATTACATCTCCACGTCCAAACACTCCGCCATACTTCCCACAGCCTCCTTTCTCGAAGTTATGCAGTCCTCGTTCCCCTCGACGTCAAGCCTCTACACCCAGTAGTCTATCAGTTCAGTTAGTTAAGGTAAGCTACCTCTTTGCATGGCATGATCATATCCACGCACTAACTGTGGCGATTCATCCATTTATTCTTACATGATATATTTTACATACTCGTGCCTTTTTCATAATACTGTGTCAAATGACAATGCATGTTCGTTGGTGTTTCGGATCAAGCATTGGACTCCTATATTATGTCATACACTGGTGCAACGATGATGCGAGTCAGACGGTCATGTATTTGCAAATTGGTATTAGAAGTCTAATTCCTGTGTGCTGGTACTGGTGTGATCGGTCACCATTTATCGGAGTATTAGTGTGCTATCCATTCTATGCCGAGTATTTAGTAGGTATACTTTAGTGACTGAATACCCCGCTTCGTATGGACACCAGTTCTTGGCATTGAAATACACTGAATCGCCTCATTTTTTTGTAGTACTGTGAGTTCCTGCGACGTGTGGAATATAAACCGTAAGGGGACTATTGGCAGCTTTCTTTTTAATAGAAATCTAAAACGTTCTGGAAAACGTTGAATATGTAATTCAGATTATGTGCCTTTGTATTAGTTTGTTATCGATACCATTTTGAACATTTCGTAAATACACGCTTATGATTATGTACACTAGCCTTTGATAGTATTTGGGTATTATTTAATAATTTTCTGGTCATACTACAAATCACTAGTAGTAGTGACACTGAATGACTTGTGTGAAATTCAGAAAGCCAGTTTCCATGTACACTGTGCTGAAAAATACCATCCACAATAAATGGATTTTCGGTGAACACTGAAATATAATGCATTATGACAGTTTGTCGTTTTCTACAAATGCCTACACTTTGATCGGGAATGTTTACCAACAAGATCAAGATATTACCGTCTAAACCGATACACAGCTTTCCGAAAGCATTTATATGTATCTTATTTATCTAATTATGTCACAATCGGCATTAGTTTTCTTGTATTAACATAGTAATATTATAATTATATATATACTATATCATTCAAAGCATGTAATTATTTATTTTTCAATGCATAAATAATTTCATCTTATTATTATTATACAATATTATTTAAACTAGAATAATAGAAAATAAAATTATTCATTAAAAATAATAATAATAATAATTCAGTTAGAAATAAATAAAATGATGAATAGATCACATTTTGAAACAACACTGTGTTTCATAAATTCATCATATTCACTGGACACGGATAAAATGATACTAGGAGTGTACAAAAACATATGAAAAAAAAACGGGAGCAAACATTACCTATCCATCAACAATAACTCCAATCAATTGAGAATAATGAAAGTGAAACGATAACACACACAAAATAAAAACAATTAGTGCTATTTAAATGATAAACAAATAATTTAATAGAAGAAAATAATGATGTTTGATTGTTTGTCTGTTGTGGCTGTTGTTGTTGTCAAAATAAACAATTCGCGAAAAGTTAAGAGAAAATCACTGACAATAAACGTTTGGAAATAATGTGAAATATAGTAAAATATTATTTTCTTCTTGTAACACCTCGCCCACAAGCTATATATATGTATATATACATATACATATATATATGTATATATGATCATGAGAATAATTCCAATCAAAAAGATATTGATTAGCAGAGTTTTACAGAAACTGAATGGAAATGATTACAAGGAAGACTTTGTCAGTGTACACAGTCAAATCATCTTTTTATTCTTACATACAAATAATGGTCAACTAATAAAAATTACAAAGTAAACATAAATATTTATATATATATATATATGCACAAAAAGTAATCGAATTGTCTGATTGAATAATCTGTCAACTTCTATTAACTACACGTAGATTGGGTAGTTTCCGTTGAATACTTCTTGAATACTCGAATACAACCGTTACAATCAGCTGAAACAACTATTTCACCTAAATAGACTAATGTTTCTCGATTCAAATCTATAGTTGTAGTTGAAACTAATGATTTATTTAAATTTAATAGTCTTGGATGATAAATACCACGATTAGTATCCATGCAATCAGTATTACTTAATTCAGAATAATTTGAAATAATGCATGAATTAAACGGTCTACGTGTTGAACATTGTTTATTCAATACTAAATTTGGATTTGGACTGAACACAGCTACAGTGACCATTGTATCATGAGCTTTAATTGCTTCCCAACAATTATTTCTATCTTTACGTACACGTGAAAATCGTGATATTTTATCAACATCTAATGATTTTTGCCAAATGTAAAAGAATGCATTTTCTGATCCTGAGATTAGATAACGACCAGTTGGACTATTTCGGTAAACAGTTAAACAAAATAGAAAATAAAAAGAATCTTTAAAAAATAAAAATACTAAGCATATATTATAGATCAGTATCAATTGATTTGAAATTCCAAAAGTGAAAAAGTCACTTTCATTAAATATGACCAGAGGATTGGTGAGTTATTGAAATCTGATGACTGTTAGTAGTATAGGGAATTGAACACGAAATCAGGCAGTAGTAAAGTAATCCCTGAATGAGTGACCTACCAAAAACTCACATCTTTCAATCGCTTATATATTAAATAATTAGTGCTTTAATAAGTGTATGGTGGTGGTCTTAAAATATGTTTCGACATGCTATTTATTCAGAATATACGAAACTGAGGAGACTGAAGTACCGTACTTAAGTACATAGAATGATAGCAAGGAGTAGATAACATCTAAAAAAACAGAAGTGCTAATTTAAACAAACCTTGTGAAGTATAAAGTACAAAACAAACTTCTGTTAAATCACAATCAAAGTAAAACATTAATTGAAACTGATGAACGCCAACCTCTAAATCTTAAAAGTTGAATTGAGAAACTTGCGATTAATGTAAATTGAAGAAACAATTGTTTGCAGTTTGAGTCTTCCGAATTCGCCAAATTATCTATTATCATTGTCGAAAGAGTAAGCTTAAACAGAGGACGAATAAAAAATTCAGTGTTTCAAGCTTGAATGTGCATACTTACGCCCCGTAAAATATCTTTGAAATATTACACAACTATCTTGTGAAGCTTGAAATTTTTAAAGACTTAATGGTAAAACTTCTTTCTAATTTTCAATAGACTACTACTGTTTCGACTATAAATACATTTTCAAAAGATGATATCTTCAAAAGCAAAGTCCTTTTTTCGTTGAGTCGTCTTTACTCCTTCTTCTATACTTACATTTGCTATTTTGATGAAAAAATATACACTGTTTATTTTATGCTTATAATATTTGTACGTATTTGTATCTTTCCATTGTTTAACTGATAAAGTATGCCATAATTTAATTTGAAATGGTTTGAGTTATCTTGTTGTTAATTGTTTGACTGTAGTTTGATCAGTCTTGGTTGATATATGGGGCGCATCGTATAGGGATTCCTTCAATATAGCCATTACAATAAAAGTTTACATGGAATAAATATAATGTGGCCAATAGTGGAATCCAGAGCGTGCGTATCATTCTATTTAGGGCTCGTTAACTAGATGTACTCTACATTTCAGAGTTAATATAAACTCTTGCATTCGAGATGAAGGTACATCCAGCTGACGAGCACCAAACAAAATGATACGCATGCCTTGAATTCCAGTGCCAACAGTATTTTATCCATTCGATGTAAAGTATGTAATTAGTTTAGAGAGTATTCATTTTAAATCAGCAAACAAACAGTTTACCTCTCTTATTCTTTTACTAATCAATGTACATTTAAGGGCCCAAATGTGGTGGTCGGGCTTGCCTATAGTGATGATCCAACCGAGCTATATTGGCTGGGACATATGTTCCTGAAGGTTCTACAATGCCAGGTAGGTCGATTAGAGAACGATCAGACTAAAAGTAGCTACTCTAGGCCTGAGGGCGAAGTCGTACTGCTGACTGTAAACGGGTGTGACAGTAGTAAGGTGTTTCGCTCGGACAACCAGCATCAACAGCGATGCGGCCTTCTCACAAGGAAGGGAAGGGTCAGAAAAGGTCTACTTCAAAAATGTCACACCGTACCTTACCTCACGGATTCCCGTCTCCGGCGGTAGGGGATTTTAAACAAGAGCGAAGCTAACACTTCTAAAGCTTCTCATAAAAATGCCGTGCATGACCGGCCTCAAGCAGTTGTCCCTTGGGTTCTGAGGTCACGTTCCCAGATCTCTAAGACTGACACTAATCTACCTTGTTTCTCAGGTCCCTCAAGAAACACCCTTCCACGGTGTAGGCGGCCGGGAAGTGACATCCGCCCTCATATCCAAAACAGCACACGAGGCCAAACAAATCTTTCCCACACCCCCTAACATCTTTATTATCTCATTCTTTTAACTATTAAACTACGAGTTCAAATTTAATTAAAAACCAAATCCCATAGTCTAAAAATCATACTATACATACAGAGTAGTTCACACACTCAGTAATATAATAATATTTGCATTGAATTGTAACCAGTAAACAATCTTTTATTCATGAAAAAAAAGCCACAACTTTGAATCAAACAAATAAGTTAGCAAATAAGAATTCGCAATGAAAAGAGAAAGTTTTCATAAAACAACAACAATAATAATAACACTAACCTTGAAATGTTTACTTACCTAAACGATGCACGTATTTGACTAGTTTCATTGACAAATCCACGATATTTACACAATGTATGATAGTCACGGGCATCAACTAAACGTAGACGTGAATCATTTGATGTGACTAAAATCTAACAATAAACAACAAATTATATAAAGATTACTAACATTACTGATTGCAATCGAATGTTAGTTGATGGCTTTTTTTTTGACAGAGAATCTTATGTATACCATAATTACATGAATTATTGTTACGTATCATGTCATACAAAATATTTAACAATGCATTTTCTCAATTGATAATGTACATTAATAACATTTTGTCGAACTATTTACTAACCAGTCAATCAATCAATCATGAATATCGTTAAAAGCAAAGAAAATATGGATGATGAGAAATCATTCTATTAAACAATATATATATATATATATATATAACCAATAGTGGTGGAGGTAGTAAAAGTATTAGCGGTAATGGGAAAGACTAAAGATCGAAGAGATTATTCAACAAGTATAATCCAGTGAAGTAAATTTAAAAAGAGATAAATAAAAACATCCTTAGCAAATGAGCGAAGACAAAGAATGGATGTACAAGGGCATATGTTCAGAGGTTGTTTTTTTTATTCAAACCTCTGAACAGATGAATTAATCTTTTCAATATACCCTGCGACATTTATATATTAAAGCCGATAGCTACTGGCTCAGTGGTCCAGAGGTTAGGCGTTCGCGCACAAGACTGAAGGTCCTGAGTTCGAATCCTGCGGGTTGCAGGAGTCGTCAATGCACACTGTTGATGAGTCCGATACCAGGACGAAACGGCCGTCCAGTGCTCACAGGTTTCTAATGGTCGTCTAACAATGATCGATTCATGGTTATATATATATATATATATATATATATATATATAAAAGTACGCACACATCTACTCATTTGCTGCATTTTTAAAAAGAAAATATAACTGACACGAATTAAATCATCTCATCATTCTCTGAATTGATGTGTATAAATAACATTGCATCTTTTCCGTATTTGTCTTTTGTTCAACTTTACAATCTATGTCTGAAATATTATAAAAGCTATTTGTATTCAACTTTTGACATATTATGATTAAGTTGACAGAAGAAAAAAAAACTGAGAGAAATCAGGCAGGATAAATACACATCAGTATTGTCAGCTTATAGTATTATAGTACAGTTTATGAACAATTATAAACATGTAATAATTGAGTGGTAGGAAAGATAAAGAGAATTTTAATTCAATTAACAGATTACGATGATAATACGTAAGCACATATGAAATTATTAAAAGATTTGAAGTATAAATTGAGGTCCCTAATCCATTAAAATATCTTACAATACAGACACAAGTATTATGAGTAATTAAAATAATAATAATAATAATAATAATAATAATCATTGTTGATATGATTGGTTTAAATTTTCAATCAACTATTGTTCATGTGTATGAACTTGAAACATTTTTCTACATTCAAGACAAAATGATCAACATATACTGGTCGCACATATTCATAGATCTCAATCAAATATATATATATATATATATATATATATATATATATATATATATAAATAGACTTTTAATTTTCATTGTGACAAAGTTTAACTAACTAATCACTGCTATCATCAACATAAAATAAAACCGAATATGAATATGTATGTGTATATATACAAGTACATAGTATTCCATTTGTTCTAAAATTTCAATATTATATTTACCGCTAATAAGTAGTTCATTTAATAAATAAACTTATATACAATATTCAAAATAATAATAATAATAATAATAATATGTATTGCGTGTGTATGTATTTATGACATACAATGAATTGTGACCTTATATAATTTACAGAATAAAGAAAAAAATAAACACCCCCCAACAATATTTAATAATATTAATATTAATCACATTATTCAACTAATCTTTAATAATGAACACATACAATAGGCGTACTGTTGTACTATTTACACACACATGAATTAAATACATAAACCGGTAATTCATAAATGTTGAATACAAATAACATCATACATCGAAATAAAGAAAACAACAGTAGTATTATCAATGTTTGAGTAAGTTACCATAGTACTATAACTACTACTTTTTAATAATAATAATAATAAAGGTCTATCTTCATTTGAGATTGTATTCGAATTTCAGCCCATAATTCAAATTTAGAAAAACAAAAACTTTTTACCGTCAATCATAAACTAAACAATCAAGTGTTGAGTAGTTTAAATTAGTTTATAAGATAACATTAAGTGATATTGATCTAGTGTTCAACACAGATTGATTGAGTTCATTTCAAGTGTCTACAAAATGATTTAACGCGACGTTATAACAAGAATTATACTTCTTGAATTTTGTCTTCAAATCCTAATCTTCTTTGTTAGCTGTAATTCTTCTACTATCTCTACCATCATGGAATTTGAATTGACAATTACATTTCTGTGATAATGTGGCATGGCAACATGAACTGATGTACTTAGGTACGAAGCTCTACGTTGTAACTGACTAACTGACTGAATAATAACAACAACTGAGATTTGATGACTGCTTTAAGAGACCACTCACGTCAAACACAAAACAAATAGACTGCAACTTGATCTTGTACAGCTAGAATGATCAAAGGTTGTATCTTATGTTTTATCCTTTCTTTTAGTAATAACCATGAATTCATACTATTATACTGACCTTTGCTATTCAGTTGATTAACTGCTTCGTTTAAATTCATGAAGAAAGTTAACTGTATGTCCAAGTTTATGATAAATATTACTCACTAGCAGTGGATAATGAATCATTGAAGCTAAGTATTTAAAAGACTGTATATTCAGTTAGTCAGTCAGTCAACAACAACAACAACAGGACTTTGTACATAAGTACATCAGTTCAAGTTGCCATACCACAATAGCACAGAGATGCAATTGTCAATTCAAATCCCATAGTAGTAGAGGTAGTAGAAGTATCAACAGTAATCGGAGAGATTAGGGTTCGACGACATTATTCAAGAAATTGAATCTAGTGAAATGAACTTATAAGAAAACGATAAAGGTGATGAAGAATTCAGAAGGTTAGGATTTGAGAGAACGCAAAGAATGAATGCACCAGTGCCATTGGATACTAAACCCAATGGTTTAAAGGTTGAGCGCTCTTTGTTAGGCTTAAAAGTTCTAGGTTTTATTTCCGGTGGTTGTTTATGGATGGGCATTTACGAAATGCCTCATACTAGGAGGATAAAGTAGCTGTTTGATGTTTTCTGATTTTTAGTGTTTTTGGAACTATAGTCAAGTCGTGATATGAAACCAATTTATTATTATTATTATTATTGTTATTATTATTATTAGTTTTACCTTATTTGAATCAGATGGATCACATTCAATAGCTGTAACACGACAATGACGACCTTTTGTGGTACCAGACTTGATTGTTATAAAAGTTATGTACGATAGCTGTGAAATTTTTTATCATAAAAAAGAAATAAACATAAAATTAATTATGGAGAATAAAAAGGAAGTTACAAACTTTTGTCAAGATAAATGAACATTTTTAGCTGAATATCATTACATAATTTGTTAGTATACATGGATGAAATGTATCAGCTTAGGATTAGTTGATCATCTACTATTGTATATTGCACTATGTTAAGTTTTAAAAACAATAATGATAGTTTGAATGTCTTGAATTGCTGTTAAGTGTAAGCCATCTTCCCTTAGCCGAAAAACTACATTTTCATTTGAAATTTGTCAGAAATTAATTATGCAACTGGAAAAGAAAAACAATGCAGATTGATACAAGTTGGAAATGTGACTTAAAAGGCAATACGAACGTCATGAAACTCCAAGGTTCTACAGTCTATCCATGGCAGAATCATCAATCTGGATGTTAATGAGTCTAAGGATAAGACAACTGATAAGTTCGTCACTAGGTACGCTTGAAGCTATTACGAGTTCACCTTAGTCGATAAACGCGAACGAGACAATTACCAGCGTCCAGATAGGCTACCTTAATACCAAGCTGAAGACAGAAGGCTTTGTAAGCGTAGAAAGTATATTCTACAACATCCAGCAATCACAATGCAATCAAGCACACAACTCTCGTTTATTTATACATCATAGAAACGTCCTTGGGACAATTACGAAAATAACACACTAAAATACACAGCAGCCAATACCAGCCATGGATTTTCCTGGTGGGAAATGAAATCTCAAGGTCAACTGATCAGCCCATGTTCGCAAACGTGAAATCCAAAATAAGGCATTTATCAAGCGAGTTTTGGGGATCTAACATCCCCAACAACAACTTTGTGATTTCCGTTAGTTCATTAATTAACACATCACATCATGACAATGAAAAAAAGTATATAATGACATTTTGATGAATAGGAAATTATTATCACTAACCTCACTATTGAAGAACAATACACGACCATCATATGTGCCAACAACAACTTTAGTGCCTTCACAAGCAAATGTCGCACAAGTGATCACTGTTTTAGGTCCAACACCACCACTACTGTTTCCTTTTGACGATGAAAGACCCAGCATTGATGTTGTATATTGTGAACCGGTATATGGATTAGAACGTGTAAAAAAATTAGCAACAGTATTTGTGGACGATGATGTATTAGTTGCTACTGGCAAAGCACTAGGTACTGGGACTTCGACCCAAAAACGTACTTTCTTATCTGGTATATTCCACAGACGAAGTTTCCCATCCAAACTACCAGAGAGAAAATAACGATCATCCTGGTGAAGAGAGAGAGAGTAAATAATCACTAAAGACAAAAGTACACTGGTTAGTTCATTGATAATTTTATCAAGTAGACGGATGACAGATGCATTTGCTTTTTGACTATTTGTACATCGTCAATTTTAATGTTCGTTGAGACATATAACCATTTATCGCTACTTTTCACACCATATTCTCGTTTTCATCGATTCGTTATTCATCAAACTGATTTCATTTAGCCGAACTAATTTGATATAGGAATATAGGCCAACTCATAAACGTACCAGATTCAACGTTGACCATAGATGATGGTGACTATAAAAATGACTAGGATGAGCTAGCTGTTGGATTTCGTTAGGACCAATCATGTTCGAACCAGATCGAAATACTGTCGGTGATTGTCAAACAATTAACTAGATAGAGCTCGTCACTAAGCATGAACTTCCCTGGTTGATGTTTTATGCATTCCTCAAGAGGGATATAAGGCTTAAGTACGGAAGTAATTGAAAATCGATAAAAGAAAACTATTTGGCTGATCAAAACACAGAAAAAATAGTTGATATCATTTAGTATAGTATAAGTGAAATAACGGATAACTAATAAACAAGTAGTAATTGATAAGACATTTTAAAAGATGTTAATTTCCTGGATGCGCACTGCTGAGGAGTCCCATACCAGGACAAAACGGCCGTCCAGTGCTTCCAGGTTCGTTCTAATGGTGGTCTAACATTGATCGATTCATGGTTTCGAAAATGTGTAATTTCATAATTGTAAGCAAATAAATAAAATGGGACTGTTTACTTTTATCAATATACTTATTTCATGTTTTACAACAAAAGTTGTCGAATTCGATATAATTGTACTGAATTTTTGTAAGTGTTAGTTAGTTTAGTTAACATAACGTTCATGAGAAATACATCAATCAAATAGGTTAATTTATGAACAAAGGTATATAAATATATACACATATAGTAAATTTGTATACCTTTGGATGAAATACAATTGTTGGCACTGTATCATTATGACTAAATACACATAGGCATTCACGTCGACTTATATGCCAAAGCCGTACTTGATGATCCATACTAGTAGCTAGAAGGAATAAATTTTTAGACCATGCTAATTCTGTAACCACACCTTCATGACCTCGTAAAACTAATAATGGTTTTGAACGAAATACAGTTCTACGTTCACGATGTACACTGTGCATTGTAGGTAATGATGATGCAGCGGTTGTTGTTGTTGTTGCCGGTGGCAGTGGTGGTGATGATGACGATGATATTGGTCCAGGTGCTGTTGTGGATTCCGACGGTTTTGTTTTACTATTTTTAGTACTATCACAAGAAGATAATGGTGAAGGAAATTCATCAGTTAGACCGAGTACATTAGAATATCCTTGTGCAGAACTGCTACTAGATGCTCCATCCTACAGTGTAAGTAAACAGCGATAAACAAAACCTATCAAATTATAATATATTTCACAATTCAATTATATAAATTAACCCTCTATTGTCAAGGGCAATGTTACATTGGTTTTCAGGAGAACCGAAGAAAATGCTTATGTGTTAGCAATTCAACATGACACCTGACACACTGGTGGACCAATCACACTATTTATATACACTTGTACATATATAGTGATTATTCCCAATCCATGATAGCGTCAATCAATATGCAGCGCATGAACAGGCTAATTCGACCCATCCCGTACATGACTGTCAAACTCGTTATTATTAGCAATGGTGATATACAATACAGCAACCCAATGACAATGGCACTCGATAATGTTGCAAAACAACCACCAATATCAATGAAATCGGTCACCCTGCCAACCAATTTTGTATATGGACTGTTAGCATTACTTGCTAAAGCAATGCCGAACCATCCAGTATGTTCACAGCGAACCTTCATCGCTGTATAACAGCAGAGCATATGATAAAAACATAGTACGGCATAAGATAGCAAGAGATACAGCTCAGCCTGATGCAAATAAGCTCAAACACTCTTATTGCCCTTTATCGGATAATTATTTTTTCGTAATACCGAAATATGAGATCTGAGTTATAACATACATGACTAGTTAAATATAATTAATTCTAGATGATTATTTAAGATGAATACCAAAGAGATAACATGAAAATAATGAAAAAAAAAATCAATTGATACGCTGATCAACGAAATCAACTAACCAGAAAGATCTAATCTAAGCACCATAATTGATGATGCAGTTATAATTTTAGACGGAGTTTATCAACCCCTATGAACTTATATATCGTAATGTTTAGAATGATATGAGTGCAATAAATTACAAAAAAAAAAATAAATCAGTAGGCTTGATAATTAAAACAAAACTTCGATTGATCGCAATTAATGAAATTGCGCTTTCAAAACTAATCATCCATATTTGACACATTAAATGATTCAATTTTATATACGAAAATGTCAGCAATTTAACAGATGGAGATTAATTTTATTTATATGAAGTACACATCATTGATCAACCAGAGTTAGGATACCATTGTAAACTAAACGAGAAGTACTCAGTGGCGTCCCAACACAGTGGTTAAGCGCTGGCGAAAAAATTAAACAGCCTGGATTCGATCTTTGACGAATTCGTGGATATGTGATCTTAATGAGTTTCGTGTTAAAATAAAACAGTTGAATAGTGTTCCTTATTTTTTTCTTAGTGGTATTTTCAATTGATGAACAATACCGATGAATTCATAGAATAGTTAAAAATATCTCCACATTGTCAGTACACATACGCACACATACATTGCAAGTAAACAAAATATTCACTAAATTTACTACTATAAGCAATAATTAAAAATGAATATCATAATTAGATTTACCGCTTCACTAACATCAGTTTTACCTGATGTTGAAATGGTAGTCGATGTTAAGCTTAACGAATCAAAACGACTCTCTTCATCTAATAGTACAGTGGATGTAGCATCATTTACAGTTTGAAAATCATTTGATATAAATGAACCAACTGATTCATATTTTGCACTAGTTGGTGGTGGAGCTAAAAAAAGAAAGTTGAAAATTTATAAAACAAAAACAAAAGAGCTTTAAATTTGTGTTTTGTTTTAATGATGACAGAGAAAATGAAGTTATTAGACATAGTTTGCTTGAATAACTTATTTACCAAGCACAAATTTAGTTATTACCGTGCTTGAAATGATACTCTAAATGTAAGAGTTAGTGATACTATCTAGTTCCCAAAACTAAAGTACGATAGAGTGGGTTTCGGACCTCGGACTTAGTAGATAGAAGTCAAACAAAATATTGTTAGTGATTTCTAAAGAGAAATCGTTGTAGGACATGTGTATAACAATATTCTATTTTTAGAAAATCATTTCAAAACTGTACATCATTTGTGTTCATAAAAGTACACTAAAAGATCAAAAGAAATAACTACATTACGAAAAGTAAGCATTTAAACAAAACTAACTTTTCCCCATTACATTATTTATTCGTGTTCAATAGTTTGAAAAGAGTTTATTAATCAAATAATATTACTTTCAGTTTATTAATTTGAAGTTTACTGCGCTATCGTCAGATTAAATAACGAAAAAAAAATAAACCCAAGATTTCGATTCTTTCCTATTAAGTACCAGTAGCGCCAGTTTTTGATAGTTCTGCCGCTTAGTAAAACATAAAATACCACTAAAGAAGAGCAATAAAACTTTCTTATAGTTGATTTGAATTGTTCATATCAACTGAGTCAGTCATAGACAAAATTTGCAAGACTGCAGTGCATCAGTACATAAGTCACTTGAAACAATGACTAATGTCTCGGAATAACGATCTTTTATCGGATTAATCAGTTATTATTCAGCATTTGTTCCTTCAATGCATGGTATCCGTGCTCCATTGAATTGTCTATTGCAGAAGAACAGCACTTGGAATTGGACTAAAGAGTAGGACGTGGGTTTTAACAAACTCAAGTCCATAATTAGCTCAGAATTGTTATTGACACACTACGATCCATCCATGCTAATCATCGTAGCAGCAGACGCTTCAGCATATGGCCTAGGTGCTGTTATTTCACATCAGTTTCCAGACGCGTCAGAAAAAGCCGTTATGCATGCATCCCGTACACTATCCACAGCAGAAAGAAGTACAGCCACATACAGAAAGAGGCTATTAGCACACGAGAGAAAAGGCGAAAAGTGAAATTATAATATTCTAATCTATGGTTCGTTTATTAATGGCAAATCGAAGGTATTTATACAGTTAGGTTTACCCTTCAGCTTCTGGAACATTGCAAGACCATGTTAAATATAATAGTAGTGTAGGCGTATATACAATCAAAATCTTAACACATGATTCCTTATTTTCTAGATACTTCTACGAAGATCCTACTCAACGATAATTGGATAAAACGTTCCCAAGTATTTACCGGGACCATGTAGACATGGCCGACGAACACTTCGCAGTTGCCCAACAGTGAATTCAAGTACATATATACTCAAGTTACATGATACTAACTTGTTTAACAGTGTATTTTATTACAGAATCTCTAATAGTACAAACTTTATGGGCATTCTAATAGGGTGTTCAAGCGTTGAACACTAATATTGTAAAGCAGAATAAAATAGCAGCATCTAAGATAGTTTTCTTTTGCATTTCTAAGCAAAATTAGGTTTGGAATTTATTTCAAGTCATAAAAAACATTGGGAAGAATCAAATGATTCAAGACATTTTCAGAAATATGTTTCAGTTGAAATGGAAACACAACTCTAGTTCATACTTTCCAATATAGAAAAATACGACATCAGATGATCGATGCACAAAAGTAACAACACACTCATTTGAGTATCATCATTATTAATGCACCTCTCAACTGTAAGTTCTTTACCGCATAGTTGATGAATTTTATACAAGATAAAAGTTTCTGCGTAGAGATGTAATCACTATATAGTCAGTCATCGGTCACATATTACCGAAAGTTTTATTTGAGTATCATATTCACTTAAAATACAGATAACACTAGTCATTTTTAAATCTGTAATCTTATTAGAAACTTCAAATCACCAAACAGTTACACATACTATGTTCATTATCATTTGAATTACCATCCTTTTAATATCGATTTTTCAAATTTAATCTTATCGAGTCAAATTGCACACATTTATTTTTCATTTATTACTTAATGGTTTTAATGATTTGTATAGATTATTTTAAGTCTAATTATCCACATTTGACCTACTATTGAGAAAACTTTTGTTACAGCATTTTATTTTTCTTACTACTATCAGTACACCTGTCTTCATACTATCAACTTGTACTTTTGCCTATTATGTGTAGTGATGTGATCTATTTCACATCATTGTGATTATTGACTGAAATCGCCTTGATTGGTTTAACATTTTTATGTATTTGAAATCATGAATTGATCAATGCTAGACCACCATTAGAAACCAGGGAAGCAGTGGTTAGCCGTTTCGTCCTGACATGGGACTCATCAGCAGTGCGCATCCACGACTTCGTACCTCTCACGATTCGAATCCAAGACCATCCGTATTGTGCGCGAACGCCTAACCTCTAGATCAAAGAGCCGGTATCTAACGCTGTTAATGTCAAACTATGATCGATTTACGGTCTTTCGCAACCTCAGATAGATTACTTCCTTACGCCTGTTACCCCTAACGGAGCATAGGCCATATATATATATATATATATATATATA
>OX103972.1:29879170-29912229 GCA_944470395.2 Schistosoma turkestanicum
AAACATAAAATTAATTATGGAGAATAAAAAGGAAGTTACAAACTTTTGTTCAAGATAAATGAACATTTTTTAGCTGAATATCATTACAGTAAATTTGTTAGTATACATGGATGAAATGTATCAGATTAGAAATAGTTGATCATCTACTATTGTATATTGCACTATGTTAAGTTTTAAAAGACAAGTTTTGAAGACAATAATGATAGTTTGAATGTGTTGAATTGCTGTTAAGTGTAAGCCATCTTCCCTTAGCCGAAAAACTACATTTTCATTTGAAATTTGTCAGAAATTAATTATGCAACTGGAAAAGAAAAACAATGCAGATTGATACAAGTTGGAAATGTGACTTAAAAGGCAATACGAACGTCGTGAAACACCAAGGTTCTACAGTCTATCCATGGCAGAATCATCAATCTGGATGTTAATGAGTCTAAGGATAAGACAACTGATAAGTTCGTCACTAGGTACGCTTGAAGCTATTACGAGTTCACCTTGGTCGATAAACGCGAACGAGACAATTACCAGCGTCCAGGTAGGCTACCTTATACCAGGCTGAAGACAGGAAGGCTTTGTAAGCGTAGAAAGTATATTCTACAACACTCAGCAATCACAATGCAATCAAGCACACAACTCTCGTTTATTTATACATGATAGAAACTTCCTTGGGACACTTACGAAAATAACACACTAAAATACACAGCAGCCAATCTTAGTCATGGATTTTCCTGGTAGGAAATGAAATCTCAAGGTCAACTGATAAGCCCATGTTCGCGAACATGAAATCAAAAATAAGGCATTTATCAAGCGAGTTTTGGTGGATCTAACATCCCCAACAACAACTTTGTGATTTCCGTAGTTCATTAATTAACACATCACATCATGACAAATGAAAAAAAGTATATAATGACATTTTGATGATAGGAAATTATTATCACTAACCTCACTATTGAAGAACAATACACGACCATCATATGTGCCAACAACAACTTGTAGTGCCTTCCACAACAAATGTTCGCACAAGTGATCACTGTTTTAGGTCCACATCCACCACTACTGTTTCCTTTTGCACGATGAAAGACCCAGCATTGATGTTGTATATTGTGAACCGGTATATGGATTAGAACGTGTAAAAAAATTAGCAACAGTATTTGTGGACGATGATGTATTAGTTGCTACTTGGCAAAGCACTAGGTACTGGGACTTCAACCCCCAAAAACGTACTTCTTATCTGGTATATTCCACAGACGAAGTTTCCCATCCAAACGACCAGAGAGAAAATAACGATCATCCTGGTGAAGGAGAGAGAGAGTAAATAATCACTAAAGACAAAGTATACACTGGTTAGTTCATTGATAACTTTATCAAGTAGACGGATGACAGATGCATTTGCTTTTTGACTATTTGTACATCGTCAATTTTAATGTTCGTTGAGACATATAACCATTTATCGCTACTTTTCACACCATATTCTCGTTTTCATCGATTCGTTATTCATCAAGCTGATTTTATTTAGCCGAACTAATTTGATATAGGAATATAGGCCAACTCATAAACGTACCAGATTCAACGTTGACCATAGTATGATGGTGACTATAAAAATAACTAGGATGAGCTAGCTGTTGGATTTCGTTAGGACCAATCATGTTCGAACCAGATCGAAATACTGTCGGTGATTGTCAAACAATTAACTAGATAGAGCTCGTCACTAAGCATGAACTTCCCTGGTTGATGTTTTATGCATTCCTCAAGAGGGATATAAGGCTTAAGTACGGAAGTAATTGAAAAATCGATAAAAGAAAACTATTTGGCTGATCAAAACACAGAAAAAATAGTTGATAATCATTTAGTATAGTATAAGTGAAATAACGGATAACTAATTAAACAAGTAGTAATTGATAAGACATTTTAAAAGATGTTAATTTCCTGGATAGCGCACTGCTGAGGAGTCCCATACCAGGACAAAACGGCCGTCCAGTTGCTTCCAGGTTCGTTCTAACTGGTGGTCTAACATTTGATCGATTCATGGTTTCGAAAATGTGTAATTTCATAATTGTAAGCAAATAAATAAATGGGACTGTTTACTTTTATCAATATACTTATTTCATGTTTTACAACAAAAGTTGTCGAATTCGATATAATTGTACTGAATTTTTGTAAGTGTTAGTTAGTTTAGTTAACATAACGTTCATGAGAAATACATCAATCAAATAGGTTAATTTATGAACAAAGGTATATAAATATATACACATATAGTAAATTTGTATACCTTTGGATGAAATACAATTGTTGGCACTGTATCATTATGACTAAATACACATAGGCATTCACGTCGACTTATATGCCAAAGCCGTACTTGATGATCCATACTAGTAGCTAGAAGGAATAAATTTTTAGACCATGCTAATTCTGTAACCACACCTTCATGACCTCGTAAAACTAATAATGGTTTTGAACGAAATACAGTTCTACGTTCACGATGTACACTGTGCATTGTAGGTAATGATGATGCAGCGGTTGTTGTTGTTGTTGTTGCCGGTGGCAGTGGTGGTGATGATGATGATGATATTGGTCCAGGTGCTGTTGTGGATTCCGACGGTTTTGTTTTACTATTTTTAGTACTATCACAAGAAGATAATGGTGAAGGAAATTCATCAGTTAGACCGAGTACATTAGAATATCCTTGTGCAGAACTGCTACTAGATGCTCCATCCTAAAGTGTAAGTAAACAGAGATAAACAAAACCTATCAAATTATAATATATTTCACAATTCAATTATATAAATTAACCCTCTATTGTCAAGGGCAATGTTACATTGATTTTCAGGAGAACCGAAGAAAATGCTCATGTGTTAGCAATTCAACATGACATCTGACACCCTGGTGGACCATTCACACTATTTATATACACTAGTACACATATAGTGATTATTTCCTGTCCATGATCGCGTCAATCAATATGCAGCGCATGAACAGGCCAATTTGACCCATCCCGCTTACATGACTGTCAAACTCATTATTACTAGCAATGGTGATGTACAAAACAGCGCCCTAGTGACAATGGCCCTCGAGAATGTTGCAAAACAACCACCAATATCAATGAAATCGGTCACCCTGCCAACCAATTTTGTATATGGACTGTCAGCATTACTTGCTAAAGCAATGCCGAACCATCCAGTATGTTGACAGCGAACCTTCATCGCTGTATAACAGCAGAGCATATGATAAAAACATAGTACGGCATAAGATAGCAAGAGATACAGCTCAGCCCGATGCGAATAAGCTCAAACACTCTTATTACCCTTTATTGGATAATTATTTTTTCGTACTACCGAAATATGAGATCTGAGTTATAACATACATGACTAGTTAAATATAATTAATTCTAGATGATTATTTAAGATGAATACCAAAGAGATAACATGAAAATAATGAAAAAAAAAATCAATTGATACGCTGATCAACGAAATCAACTAACCAGAAAGATCTAATCTAAGCACCATAATTGATGATGCGTTTATAATTTTAGACGGAGTTTATCAACCCTTATGAACTTATAAATCGTAATGTTTAGAATGATATGAGTGCAATAAATTTTGATAATTAAAACAAAATTTCGATTGATCGCAATTAATGAAATTGCGCTTTCAAAACTAATCATCCTTATTTGACACATTAAATGATTCAATTTTATATACGAAAATGTTAGCAATTTAACAGATGGTCAAATATCTTGGAGATTAATTTTATTTATATGAAGTACACATCATTGATCAATCAGAGTTAGGATACCATTGTAAACTAGACGAGAAGTACTCAGTGGCGTCCCAACACAGTGGTTAAGCGCTGGCGAAAAAATTAAACAGCCTGGATTCGATCTTTGGCGAATTCGTGCATATGTGATCTTAATGAGTTTCGTGTTAAAATACAACAGTTGAATAGTGTTCCTTAATTTTTTTTAGTGGTATTTCAATTGATGAACAATACCTATGAATTCATAGAATAGTTAAAAATATCTCCACATTGTCAGTACACATACGCACACATACATTGCAAGTAAACAAAATATTCACTAAATTTACTACTATAAGCAATAATTAAAAATGAATATCATAATTAGATTTACCGCTTCACTAACATCAGTTTTACCTGATGTTGAAATGGTAGTCGATGTTAAGCTTAACGAATCAAAACGACTCTCTTCATCTAATAGTACAGTGGATGTAGCATCATTTACAGTTTGAAAATCATTTGATATAAATGAACCAACTGATTCATATTTTGCACTAGTTGGTGGTGGAGCTAAAAAAAAAGTTGAAAATTTATAAAACAAAAACAAAAGAGCTTTAAATTTGTGTTTTGTTTTAATGATGACAGAGAAAATGAAGTTATTAGACATAGTTTGCTTGAATAACTTATTTACCAAGCACAGATTTAGTTATTACCGTGCTTGAAATGATACTCTAAATGTAAGAGCTAGTGATACTATCTAGTTCCCAAAACTAAAGTACGATAGAGCGGGTTTCGGACCTGTGACTTAGTAGATAGAAGTCAAACACTTTAAACACTAAGCCAATGTTTAATTTTGAACGCATATCTAATTACAAAACAAAATACTGTGAATGATTTCTAAAGAGAAATCGTTGTAGGACATATGTATTACAATATTCTATTTTTAGAAAATCATTTCAAAACTGTGCATCATCTGTGTTCATAAAAGTACAGTAAAAGATCATACGAAATAACTACATTACGAAAGGTAAGTACTTAAACAAAACTAACTTTTCCCCATTACATTATTTATTCGTGTTCAATAGTTTGAAAAGAGTTTATTAATCAAATAATAATACTTTTACTTTATTAATTTTAAGTTTACTACGCTGTCGTCAGATTAAATAACGAAAAAAAATAAACCCAAGATTTCGATTCTTTCCTATTAAGAACCAGTAGCGTCAATTTCTGATAGTTCTGCCGCTCAGTAAAACATAAAACACTACTGAAGAAGAGCAATAAAACTTTCTTATAGTTGATTTGAATTATTCAGTACAGCATGTTATTTATGATCATCATATCAACTGAGTCAGTCATAGACAAAATTTGCAACTCTGTATTGCATTAGTACATAAGTCACTTGAAACAATTACTCGATTCACTGAATAAATTTGTTGGAGATGTTAGATCCCCAGAACTCGCTTGATAAATATCTTTATTTTGGATTTATTTCATCGACCGATCAGTTGGCCTTGAGATCACATTTCCCATCAGGAAAATCCTTGGCTGTGATTGGTTACTGTGTCGTTTTAGTGTGCTATTTTTGTGACCGTCACAACGACGTCTCTATAGAGTATAAATAAATGCGATTCGAGTGCTTGCATTCATTTTGTGCTGGCTGGGTGTTTTTAGAATACAATTTCTACGCTAAAACAAGACTTCTTGATACAATTTGGTCAAGGGATCGCAGTAGCCTACCTCGACTCTGGTTCATTGTATTGTTCCCGTTATTCGACTAAGGTGGACTCGTAATAGTTAAGCATACCTAGAGACGAGCGTAACAAAACTGTTTTAATATTTTGTACGATCTTAAATGTTCTTTATACTACTAAGTCAAACAGCAGCATCCAGCAATTACAAATGTTGAGTTGAGTTTCATAATAAGTGACATAATCGGTAGATAAGAATCTATGTGATAAGTGTGATAAATGAACACTAGATCTGATTTCATAGTTGCTTCTTATAACCCTAGGCTAAATCTACACGGCTATTTGCACACGAGAGAAAAGGCGAAAAGTGAAATTATAATATTCTAATCTATGGTTCCTTTATTAATGGCAAATCGAAGGTATTTATACAGTTAGGTTTAACCTTCAGCTTCTGGAACATTGCAAGACCATGTTAAATATAATAGTAGTGTAGGCATATATACACTCAAAATCTTAACACATGATTCCTTATTTTCTAGATACTTCTACGAAGATCCTACTCAACGATAATTGGATAAAACGTTCCCAAGTATTTACCGGGACCATGTAGACATGGCCGACGAATACTTTGGAGCTGCCCAACAGTGAATTCAAGTACATATATACTCAAGTTACATGATACTAACTTGTTTAACAGTGTATTTTATTACAGAATATCTAATAGTACAAACTTTATGGGAATTCTAATAGGGTGTTCAAGCGTTGAACACTAATATTGTAAAGCAGAATACAATAGCAGCATCTAAGATAGTTTTCTTTTGCATTTCTAAGCAAAATTAGGTTTGGAATTTTTTCAAGTCATAAAAAACATTGGGAAGAATCAAATGATTGAAGACATTTTCAGAAATCTGTTTCATTTGAAATGGAAACACAACTCTAGTTCATACTTTCCAATATAGAAAAAAACGACATCAGATGATCAATGCACAAAAGTAACAACACATTCATTTGAGTATCATCATTATTCATACATCTCTCAACTGTAAGTTCTTTAACGCATAGTTAGTGAATTTTATACAAGATAAAAGTTTCTGCGTAAAGATGTCAGTCATCAGTCACATATCACCGAATGTTTTATTTGATTATCATATTCACTTAAAATAAAGATAACACTAGTCATTTTTAAATCTGTAATTTTAATAGAAAATTGAAATCAACAAACCGTCACACATGCTCTGTTCATTATCGTTTGAACTGCCATCCTTTTAATATCGATTTTTCAAATTTAATCTTATCGAGTCAAATTGCACACATTTATTTTTCATTTATTACTTAATGGTTTTAATGATTTGTAGAGATTATTTTAAGTCTAATTATCCACATTTGACCTACTATTGAGAAAACTTTTGTTACAGCATTTTATTTTTCTTACTACTATCAGTACACCTGTCTTCCTACTATCAACTTGTACTTTTGCCTATTATGTGTAGTGATGTGATCTATTTCACTTCATTGTGATTATTGACTGAAAACGCCTTGATTGGTTTAACATTTTTAAATATTTTAAATCATGAATCGATCAATGCTAGACCACCATTATAAACCAGGGAAGCACTGGTTAGCCGTTTCGTCCTGACATGGGACTCATCAGCAGTGCGCATCCACGACTTCGTACCTCTCACGATTCGAATCCAAGACCTTCCGTATTGTGCGCGAACGCCTGACCTCTGGATCACAGAGCCGGTATCTAACGCTGTTAATGTCTAACTATGATCGATTCACGGTCTTCCGCAACCTCAGATAGATTACTTCCTTACGCCTGTTACCCCCAACGGAGCATAGGCCATATATATATATATATATATATATATATATATATATTCACGTATATTCGAGTAAAGCCTGATGACAATCTCATTGAAAACAATAATGTTCGTTTATACATGTGGCACTATTTTTATTTTGTTTCATTAATTTTTAACTAAAGTCAAACACTAACTAATGACGTAGGTCATGACAGTCAACTGAATTACAATACAATCATATCTATAATCAGTTTGATTTAGAAGGCGTCCAAAATTCCGAGAGAGATTAAAGAAACGAATCTATACTATAAAACTGGTGACTTACTAGAACTTCGTTGCATCTCTTTAAAATATCGATAACACTGTTTCAAGACCCATATTCGAATATTTCGATCATATCCAGCAGTAGCCTATGGTGTATATATATATATATATGCATTTAACAAAAAGATTGTTGTTTTTATTTTACTAATAGAAAATGTAAACATATAAGTACGATATGATAAATATGCAATAATAAAGAAATGTTAACACACACACACACATTGAACATGTTTATTAAGATTTACAACTAAATGAACTCTTAAAATATTATGAAGCTATGATAGCGGTGATATTTACAGATGCAGATTTACTTCCTCGAAACCAGATTGTTAACAATAATGTTTATTGGTCAAATTGTCTTCTTTTAATGATAACAATGCATAAATAGCATTTACTAAGTGAATATGTTTAAAAGTATACAGTTAAGAGCTAATCAACGTTTGTTGCTGTGAATGACACTGGGCACGTCAAGTGTTCTTTATAAAATATACGTAGCTTTGAAAGCCACGAATAGGTAGTGAAGTAGTTGGGCGTATCAACCGCTTCACTTAACTCGAGAATCTCATCAGTGCTGATGACCTGGTCACTGACGAAATCTCACCACGGATACAGAAGGCTCGATTGGCTTTTGCCAACCTGAGTCACTTATGGTGTAGGTAAGATATCCGTTTGCTAACCAAAGGACGAGTGTACTGTGCAGCAGTTCGATCCGTCCTACTTTATGGCTGTGAAACATGGCCAGTGAGAGTAGAAGATATTCGTATGTTACTGGTTTTGGATCATAGGTGTCTCCGAAGCATTGCTCGTGTATCCTGGGACAACCGAGTAAGCGATGCTATAGTTAAGAAACGAGTACTAGGTATGGATGGCAAATCAATACATGAAGTATTGAAACTTCATCAGTTGAGGTGGTTTGGACATGCGTTGCATATGCCCGATCACCGACTACATTGATGAGCGATATATTGTGGTGTAGAAGTAGGTTGGAAGAAAGTTAGGGGCGACCAAGCTAAAACATGCCACAAATCCATGAAATCACTAACAAGTGGAATGAGTCATGTTGGTAAATATAGGCTACCTGGTTGGGGTCCGCGAGACGAAAGTCACCAATGGTTAGAGACCTTGAACGACATGGTTCAGAATCGTTTGCAATGGCGCAGGTGCATCCACTCTTTGTGTTCTATAAAATTCTAACCTTCTGAATTCCTCATCATTTATATCTTTCGCTTTCTAAACTTATCTCCATGAATTATACTCCTCGAATCATATCTTCGAACCCTAATCTTCTTCAGTACTGCTAATACTTCTACTATTTCTACCACTATGGGATTTGAATTGACAACTGCATCTTTGTGCTAATGTGGTTTGGCAACCTGAACTTATTTACTCATGTACGAAGTTAAGTCGAAACTTACTGACTGATTCCTAAGTATATATATATATATATATATATATATATATATATATATATATATATATATATATATATAAGTTATTGAAATACTTAAATAGTAAAAACTAATTCGAGAAACAACCTAGAATCGGTTTTAAATAAATTAATAGAGACAAATAATAGATTTGAAAGAATGTGACCAATAGAGTATTAAAAGAAGGAATATAGAAAAAGATGCAATCAACCACAACAGAAAAAATAATAATAATAATAATAATAAGAAGAAGAAGAAGAATTAAAATAAAATCAGTCAATGATTATTATTGTTGATATTATACAAAATAAATAATAATACAACTGGATAAAAAAATAAAGTATTTTAGATTGAGAAAATAATATAGATATTATTGAGAATTGATCAATCGATTAGGATGTAGTGAAAAGTTTCACATTATATTAACATTTATTATTATTATTATGATTACATCTTTTGTCAATAGAAAAAACATACACTCACCAATAATCGACCACATGGTGAAAAACGCATAGCCCATATAGCACCCTAAAATGAAAAACAATGTATATACACTTAGGAAACATTAATAACAATAAATTCTATTACTTAAAAATGATACTGATTCAGTAATCAAGTCCCACTACCACACAACACTCTAAGGTAGTTTAAGCAGACAAATAAATAATGAATAAAAAGGTTATCGGAGATTTATATATATCAAGAATACTTTTGTAGAAGAAAATACACTGCATATCTATGCATATATTTTATGATGATCTTGTAAGATTTTGTGAATAGTGAGAATAGTAGCTTAAGTGATAGTAACATATTTATTTAATTAGGTTAGAAAAGAAAGCAAGTCATATTTATAAATTTATTTAAAAAATTATTACATGATAATGAGAATAACCATTATTTTTTATTCATTATTGTACAGTATAGAGCACTTTGTTTCGGTATATTTAATAGATCAATACTGTATATGTGTTTTTTAATGGACATACCAACCATCACAAAACTAATAAGCTGTGACTGACTAATCGTATCGTGAAACTTCTAAGCTTCTGCATTCCTCATAATCTCTACCTTTCTCCTTCTATATTTATCTTACTGAATTATACTTCTCCAATCATATGTTCGAACCCTAATCTTCTCCATTACTGCTAATACTTCTATTATTGCTATCACTCTTGGATTTGAACTGACATTTGCGTCTCTGTGCTGATTGGGCATGGCAACCTGAACTGATATACTTACGTACGAAGTTCTGCGTTTTATCTGTCTGTCTGATACTTTGATTTCAGGGTAAAACCACTAATTTCATGTGCACCTCCACTGCTCTCAATTAGTTTTGTGTAGTTTTATAGGTTCAGAATGTGTTGGCATTCCGCTAATGCATCTTAGAAGGTTAGGTGTGCATCCTATACTATGCGAGCTAAAATACGTGTAGTTATTTCGAAATTAGATGGAAATTGTAAACCAAAAGCAAAAATTAAATATTCATATTGGTCTTGGGGTTAATGAACCTACATTAAAACGTTTGGCAAGCTTGATTTACCTTAACAGTGTGAGTGAGCAAAAAGACAGTGGGTTTTCTGGATACCTTCAGGCAACTAAAGCGTATACTTAATCAAGATGACTGTTCACTAAAAATCTTCCAAATGATACTAACCGTTTAAGAAAAATTGATGTCACTGGACAATTATGGAAGAATAAACTTCGTATATTTAAGGTGTTTATTTGTTCTCAACTTTCTGAGAACTTTCTTGTTAAAATTGTTTAGATCAGGCAAATAAAATTTTAAATCTTAATATCTGTTCTACCAGGTATCAAATGAAGTTCTGCTTTCTGGATCAAAAACAAATACAGTAACTGGTTTCCAATACCATAACAACTTTATTCAAAGAATCACATTCAGAAGACTGAGCAAATTTTGAAGCTGCTTTTTCGCAGTTAGCTGTGTGTCTTCAAACTGTTTGTGCTGTTGTTCAAAAAATCTCTTTCAATCCATCAACTGGTATGGACATTTTTTTTCCAATTTCCCGTAGCCAAATGTTGTATCGCTAACCATTGACCAATATCACTTGATAAATACAAAACACCAATCAGACTTACACCTTGGCACCAGAAACATTGAATTAGCTCTAAATCCTTTTTGGTCCATGAAACTCATTACATTTCAAGCAGACAAAGTTTACATACTTAACATACCAGACTACATCAAACCATAAAAACAACAGAATTTTTTATGTAACAAACTTCCATAGTAGTTAAGAAGGAGTTGAATAAATTTAGACTCTAGCCGGAGTGTATCGCATTTGATTTAAAACATAAACTGAGTGACCAAAGCATTTAAAAACACTTCAAGTGTGTGTGCCAGATATCTTTTTAAAAAGCCATAAACTCTCATAAATTACACATCAGAGACGACGTTAAAGGTAATCGCCCGCCTCTGACTCAATGATCTCTATATATGTATTCGAAAAAACTTGTAATATGGTTGTTCGTTAACAGGCCGAAAAAAAATTTTAACCTTTTTTTATTATTTTAATTATATACTGTTCCAACTACAGTGAAATTTTGATTTGTTTACTCGGACTGTACATTATTTAGTATTGCATGAAAAATTCAGTTATCTTTTAATTTTAAACGTTTATTTGTCAATTTCATTGTGTTGTATACATGTATATATATATATATATATATATATATATATATATATATATATATATATATATTTCAACTGATTGACTCTACTTACAGTATTACATAAATCCAGCGAAAACAAACATGATGAGATTGAAAGTGAAGTGCTTCAAGGTAAACAAACACGGTAACTATTCAAACTACTGCACCACTATTACTACTACTACTACTACTAATAATAATAATAATAACGATAAGAACGAATATATATTGGAATAGGAAGGTTACAGGTCGAAATAAACTTATCAAAATAATAAATATTTAAAAAGTACATACTAATAATAACTATGAGCTACATGATAGATGAATTGAAGCAGGGGAGAAAAACTTTTTTTCATACAACAAGAGTCTTTATTGATCAGTTTTGTTGTTGACCAATGGATAGTTGTTCATATAAAGAAAAAAAGTTTTCAGTGTAACTGATCAAATGAGTTACGTTCTCATCTCTTATCAATCTAAGAGAAAGAAACCTAAAGACAGAAAGCTAAAAGAATGAAAGCTGACAACTCTGATCTTTGAATTTCGTTGATTGGTTCAAGAAAAAAGCCTAACATATTATTAATTCATACTATTGTTTAACTGTTACTATTCTCTCCTGTATCTTTTGTATACCTTAAATTGACTTATTCATACTTTTGTTAATAAATAATAGTTTAATCTTAGTTCACTACTACAATCAATGAGTATCACACTATGATGACTAGTTCATAATGATAGATTGATTCAAAGTTATAGTACCTATGACAATAATTGAGATAACTAAGATGACAAGATTGACAATTCATGCATAAAAACAACCACTTCAACACAATCTGAATTAAATAGATACTTTAATGCACTACAATTAGCCTTTAATACATACAATTTTCAATAAAAATAGTACAATTTATTAGCAAACAAACAATGTTTCAATTCGTATCATATCAAATTCCATTTATTGAACAAATATGAGAAGTCAGTCAGTTACAACGTAGAACTTCGTACATGATTACATAAGTTCAGGTTGCCATACCACATTAACAGAGAGATGCAATTGTCAGTTCAAAACCCATAGTGGTAAAAATAGTAGACGTATTAGCAGTAATCGGTGAGATTAGAGTTCAGAGATATATTATTCAAGAAATATAATTCAGTGAGATAAATTTAGAAAGAGAAACATAGGGATAATGAGTGTTATAAATCTCTCTAAGTGAAGCCAGCTATTCCTATTGCTTAGTATTCTCTGACAACAATACACTCGACAAGTCCCCAAATCAGAACACCGTTGAACAGGAAAAGATTACATTCCAAATAGTAAGGTTATATGGAAGTAAGAAGCCGAAGCGAAGGCGAAATAGGAACAAACTTAGTATCCTTATAGTTTTTACATGAGAAGCTTCTGGAATGTACTCCACGTATCGACTAGCGCTGATAGGATTAGATTTAGTCAATCAGCAGGCAGCCAACGCAGACATGCTTTATTTCATCTATGTCGCGCTAACAATGAGGAATTCTGAAGATTAGGATTTGAGAGAACACAACCAGTGAATGCACCTGCGTCACTGCAAACGATTTTGAGCCATGTCGTTCAAGGTCTCTAATCATCGGTGAATTTCGTCTCGCGGACTACAACCAGATAGCCTACATCTTACCAACATGATTCAGTCCACTCTTCAGTGACTTCAAGGGTTTGTGCCATGTTTTGGTTTGGTCGCCCCAGCTTTCTTCCAACCTACTCCTAAACCATAAAACTTCACTCATTGAGGCAGTCGGTGGTTAAGCATACGTAACACATATCCCCAACCACCTCAATTAATCAATTGATCTGCCAAATATGAGAAGTGGCACATACACACGCAAGAAACGTTATGCGTATAGCCTATATCTCTATCTGTTTATATCAGATTTAATGTTGTTATTAGTTTGACCAGGCACAAAAACAAAATGCAATCAACAAAAAAAAACTAATGACAAGAAAGTGATTAACAATCAAAACAGAAAACGACATAGTAAGGTATTTTTACTATTAAAAAATAAACAGATTTAGGGATAGCATTGAATACGAAAAAGTAAATTTACGCTAATTAATCATTCACACAGCAAAAATTCAATACCATCTACCCATCGTTCACATAAATACAAAGATCGAACTTAAAAAGTCAATGAAATTATAGAATTGTTGATAGATAAACACACATAACCAGAGGACTTGACAACAATTAACTACTGGAAATCATTAGAAATGAAAATGAATCAAAATGATCAAGAAATATATGATTGAGAAAAAAAATGGGAAAATGAAGTAGGAAAATTCCGAAGAAAATACATAGTAGAATTGTTGATTGTTTTGTGAATCGTTACGCATTAGTTACTATTATCTTACTGACTCAAAATTTAAATTAGTTATTAGTCTAATCATCATAAATTTATAGTTTGATGACATTCACAAAATCAAACAAAACTTAATGATGAACAAAATGTATATAAATTAACAATTAACTTAAAAACTATTATTATAGACTAACCGTGTGCTCATTTTTCATTTCTTGAACTAATTTGATTTGCAAGAATTCTCGTCTTCCTCTTGCTTGTCTAGATGATCTTAGCTACACAAATCAGAAATGCAAGAAAACACAATGACATAGATATTACATCCTTCAGGGTTGGACACTTTAGAATTAACGTTTTAACCTGACTTTTGAAGGATAAAACTTCAACTAAGAGATTTATATTTCGACTTAGAATGCATTATTAACATCGTTTTCTTTAATGAATGCCATGAAAAAAATTCAGTCTTTCGATCCGTTTGAACAGTAAAATAAAGAATATCTGAGTAACAGAAATAGTGTTTGGTTTTATTCACTATGCATCATCTATGACATGGAAAAGAAAGTCATTTGACAACACAAAGGACGTGTAAATGGCTTAACAGTTTGCTCTATAATGGCATATAACTGTGAAACATTGTCTATGAAAGTAAGAGGTATATGTAAGATCTAAGAATTTAGTCATCAATTTCTTCGAAACACCAAAGAATGTCGGCTTATTAGTCCAATCGTGAAGAGTTTGTGCGCGAAACCGAAGTTGTCGGGTTCCATCTCCATTTGCGAGGCTGTTGTGGATGAGGGCTTATGAAGAGTTCCATACTAGGAGGGAACGACCCTTCAGTGTTTCCAGGTCTCCATCATTCGCCAGCTTAGATCACTTCGAGACATCAATAGAGTTCAACAATCTGCACAACCCTATACTGATGTTCAACAGTTCTCAAATTCCAACTGTTTTTTAGTTGATATTACAGTTCATAACTAACAGCAATGAGTACCATGGTATTGTGATCGAGATGAATCCTTGTATTTCAATTCTTTGTGGACGAAAGAATCGAAGTAAAACTTTATCAGGCATAGGCCCGTACACATGACTTTGAGACACTCCATTTATGAGGGCTAGAGAGGCTATCTGGTTGCCCGACCAAAAGTAAATGAAGTAGAGTCTGGATACCCAGATTAGTGGTTGAAGATTGAGAGCCTTAACTACTGAGTTAATGTTTCTTCATTCATTATCATTATCGTCCGATCATAATGGAGTCAGAGAATGGGCACTAAAAGACTTCTGCAACTTCACTTCAGCAAGTAGAAAATAATTTACAAACAACAGTAGAAATAAAAGACTTTTGCAGTTAAGTTATTATTTCGTATTATTTCGTATAATTCTTAATGCGAAAGCGAATAATACAAATTAGATATCCAAACTGAAGTAGGTTAAATAGGATTATCATCACCCTATTCATGAATGAAAATCAAATAGCTTAATAATTAGGCTATAACTAATAAAAATTAAAAGCACAACTTACACGAATACCTTGATTTCCGATAACTTCTTCGTCTTCATCAGATGACTCTTCGTCGGGATTGAATACTAAAAAAATAATAAATAAAATGAATCCGATTCATTTACAGTTAATTTACACTTAAAGATCAGTTGATACAAGTTTAATTAATATTAGATAGCTGGATATAACAGAAACCCATGGACCCAAGTTTCACATTGGTTGGTACGCGTTAGCAATACATGTCCTAAATCTTGAAAGCACTAATTCTTAAGTTCCACACACAACTCTCGAAAATACAGGAACCTAGCTGAAGCCTGAACAGCTTAGTCGTAATGTCTATGATTGTGACACTTAGTGATGAAGATTCCAGTTCCATAGGGAGCATCGAATGTCACAAGACACTAAATACATCTTTTTGAAACGCGTCAGCTGATGCATAATCTAGGATGAAGGCTTTCTTTCGACTAAACATCAAAAGATAGTGCACACAAGATATCAAGCTATTTAAACTAATAGAAATATTAAAACTTAATATATGGAATTCAAACAGCATTAAGGACTAGAAAAAAACATAACGTAGACTACCACTCGATAATCCGAACCAAGTAAAAGTTTGATAAATAAGATGCTACAGATTGTGCTATTTACGAAACTATAGAACAAAGATCGACCTATTAAGGTGATATGGTCACCTGGAATAATGCACATTTGTCCCAGGATAGGAACAAGTCCAGATGGAATGTATATATTTGATAAAAACACAGATTGTTTATGAAATATATATGTCTAGTTTTCAATTAGCCATTTGCATCTGCTATGTGTTATCTCGAACATGACATGTTTTTGATCTCGTGAAACTCCTTATTTTTGGCTATAGACTGTAATGACCTCCAAGCGATACTCTGCTGCATACTGCCTATAAACACAACCTTGTGTGTAGTGTCCACCGCGCCAGGTTCTTTGTTATAAACAACTGACTGATTGACTGACAAACACATAAATAGTAAGATTTGTCATTAATAAATGTGCTTATCAATTTTGAAGCTTAATTCATTATTCAAGTTTTGAAACCTCAATATCTGTACATTGGACTAAGAACAGAGATGAAAGATAAGACTATGAAAATCATACGGATGATACATGATAATGTTTTTTTTAAAAATTTACATTATTAAAATTTTTAAAATATGCTTTACACGAACTTGTTTGCTAAACATACAAAAATCTTAGCGCTGTAAATGGTTGAATAAGCACAAACCGAAGTAACATTGAATATAACAAAGATGGCTGGGATGAAAGTAAAATGAACTAACTTTTATTTTTGGTAGCAGATTTCATTGCACTCATAGCACCACGAAAATATTTATGAATCTTTGTCATTTTGCTTAATTATTAAAAAGAAAAAAAAAAAAAGAAAATCCGAGACTATCATTTTGTGCATATTATCCAACAAATAGTGATGATAAGTGCCAACATGCTATTTTATATTCAATTGAATTTAGGTCAAAAACTGAATTTGACGAAATTTACGCTACATCAATCATCTTATCTATCTGTAAAATGATCTATACCTGTAGCAATATAGTTATTCAATTTGTTCCTACTGCTAACTCGTCATTTCATGCTTCATTTTCTCTAAATCACACTTCATGACCTCATGGTCAATTTGTATTTCAAAAGCTAAAGGAAGTAGGAGACTAAACCTGATGAATAGAAAGGTTAATCTACAATAGTGACTGAACTAAAAACTAGAGGATAATCAGTATAAAATATGATGAAGGTGAATTGTGAGGATAGAGCAACTATGCACCAAAATCACAGATTTGATCCTATACGACCGTTTAGGACTTGAAAATCTCCATACGAAAAACACAACACTCATTTGTTTGTTCTTTAGGAAGGAAATTATGTTGATCATCTGTTAAGCTAAGTCCATAACAAAGAATCTTAATATCTCAACTGAGCTAATAATTCAACAAACTATATATATATAGAAGGCAAAGCGAGACGAATGATCATACGTGAAAGTAAACTATGCATTGGTTGCTGATTCAACTCGTGTGGAAAAAACTGGGACTTCGAATGGGTTTTTAAAACAGCCAAAATCTCTGACCCGAGATTATGGTGTAAATACATTTAGACTTCCTTAAATTCTTAGACATTCCATTGTTCCACGCTTTTTATCTATGATTAGTATCCCTTTCTCCCAATACTCCTCGATTATCTCGATAAATGTTGTAGTCATTAATTAATTTGCCTTTGATTGACTTACTTTCCATTGAAGAGACTAGAGAGGATGAGAAAAACTACAGAACATTGGACAACTATTTCAATCTAGCTTGAACCCCTTACACACAGAGTGAAAATCAGAACCGCTAAGTGAGAATACAGAAGCCCACATTCCCAAAGCTAATAAATCCTATGTTTTTTTTTATTTTGAGACAAAGTGTAGTTACTTGAAATGACATTATAAACTTTTGAAATTAAAATAATTACAAAAAAATACACTAACTTTATTACTCCAGTCGAATTCTCTTGAGATGTAGTGGAAAAATCAACGCATTGCTTTTCGGTCAATGAAGTCAATGGTAAACTTGAATTACTGAACACAACAAGATATAGAACAAAATAAATACGATAAGCTACTAACAGTATTGTGTAAATGGAAGAGGGATTAAGTGCATACACTATTATAAATCAAAACTATGGTGGTTGATGTAGTTATTATCTGATTGATAAGGCTGGGTAGTACAATGAGAACATAAAGTTTAGAAAACATGTGATTATTATATTGCAATTAGTCTGAGAACTACTTTTAAGTTCAATAGTTAATATTATGATTAAGGACAAGATAAGTGATAACTTTTGTTCATGCACAAAACTCTCTCCAAAACAAATTATTTCATTAGAAAACAAGAAAAAAAAATCGTTAAATTTTCACGATTACAATCAATATAGGTCGCTTGAAAATTTTTTACTTAGTAAAGAATATTGAGAAGGCACTGCAGATTTTATTCCTAATTATTTCTAATAAGAAACAAGCTTGACAATCACACCACAAAATGCTGTCACTGAATAAAATATACTGTAAACTAAGTCTTTGATAGATGGAAAAGTACATATCTGGTTGGCGTAATGAGGGCTAAATGACCCAGCCACTACAAACAGTAAAACAGATAGATAGATCGTAAGTAGGTATATATATATATATATATATATATATTTCGAATAGATTTAAAAAGACTCAAGGAATGATAAAACACTAAAATAATCTTTTATGATTTGAGCGGAAATCCGAAAAGACACTCATGAACCTTTTAATCTTTACATTTGACTGTGGTAAACTTATACTTTCCCGGTTTATTCATGGGGGGGGGGGGGAGGGGGAACCGCTCCACCCAGTGAGCACGTGAATCGACTATCTCGTCACATCTCTCCGGTGTGTTGTGACCACATTGTCGATTCACGTGCTCACTGGGTGGAGCGGTTCCCCCTCCCCCCCCCCCCCTTGAATAAACCGGGAAAGTATAAGTTTACCACAGTCAAATGTAAAGATTAAAAGGCTCATGAGTGTCTTTTCGGATTTCCGCTCAAATCATAAAAGATTATTTTAGTGTTATATCATTCCTTCAGTCTTTTTAAATCTATTCGAAATACATATATATATATATATACCTACTTACTGTCTATCTATCTGTTTTACTGTTTGTAGTGGCTGGGTCATTTAGCCCTCATTACGCCAACCAGATATGTACTTTTCCATCTATCAAAGACTTAGTTTACAGTATATTTTATTCAGTGACAGCATTTTGTGGTGTGATTGTCAAGATTGTTTCTTATTAGAAATAATTAGGAATAAAATCTGCAGTGCCTTCTCAATATTCTTTACTAAGTAAAAAATTTTCAAGCGACCTATATTGATTGTAATCGTGAAAATTTAACGATTTTTTTTTCTTGTTTTCTAATGAAATAATTTGTTTTAGAGAGAGTTTTGTGCATGAACAATAGTTATCACTTATCTTGTCCTTAATCATAATATTAACTATTGAACTTAAAAGTAGTTCTCAGACTAATTGCAATATAATAATCACATGTTTTCTAAACTTTATGTTCTCATTGTACTACCCAGCCTTATCAATCAGTGTATGCATTTAATCCCTCTTCCATTTACACAATACTGTTAGTAGCTTATCGTATTTATTTTGTTCTATATCTTGTTGTGTTCAGTAATTCAAGTTTACCATTGACTTCATTGACCGAAAAGCAATGCGTTGATTTTTCCACTACATCTCAAGAGAATTCAACTGGAGTAATAAAGTTAGTGTATTTTTTTGTAATTGTTTTAATTTCAAAAGTTTATGATGTCATTTCAAGTAAGTACACTTTGTCTCAGAATAAAAAAAAATATAGGATTTATTAGCTTTGGGAATGTGGGCTTCTGTATTCTCACTTAGCGGTTCTGATTTTCACTCTGTGTGTAAGGGGTTCAAGCTAGATTGAAATAGTTGTCCAGTGTTCTGTAGTTTCTCTCATCCTCTCTAGTCTCTTCAATGGGAAATAAGTTAATCAAAGGCAAATTAATTAATGACTACAACAGTTATCGAGATAATCGAGGAGTATTGGGAGAAAGGGATACTAATCATAGATAAAAAGCGTGGAACAATGGAATGTCTAAGGATTTAAGGAAGTCTAAATGTATTTACACCATAATCTCGGGTCAGAGATTTTGGCTGTTTTAAAAACTCATTCGAAGTCCCAGTTTTTTCCACACGAGTTGAATCAGCAACCAATGCATAGTGTACTTTCACGTATGATCATCCGTCTCGCTTTGCCTTCTATATATATATATATATATATATATATATATATATATATATATATATATATATATATATATATATATATAGTTTGTCGAATTATTAGCTCAGTTGAGATATTAAGATTCTTTGTTATGGACTTAGCTTAACAGATGATCAACATAATTTCCTTCCTAAAGAACAAACAAATGAGTGTTGTGTTTTTCCTATGGAGATTTTCAAGTCCTAAACGGTCGTATAGGATCAAATCTGTGATTTTGATGCATAGTTGCTCTATCCTCACAATTCACCTTCATCATATTTTATACTGATTATCCTCTGGTTTTTAGTTCAGTCACTATGTGTAGATTAACCTTTCTATTCATCAGGTTTAGTCTCCTAATTCCTTTAGCCTTTGAAATACAAATTGACCATGAGGTCATGAAGTGTGATTTAGAGAAAATGAAGCATGAAATGACGAGTTAGCAGTGCGAACAAATTGAATAACTATATTGCTACAGGTATAGATCATTTTACAGATAGATAAGATGATTGATGTAGCGTAAATTTCGTCAAATTCAGTTTTTGACCTAAATTCAATTGAATATAAAATAGCATGTTGGCACTTATCATCACTATTTGTTGGATAATATGCACAAAATGATAGTCTCGGATTTTCTTTTTTTATTTTTATTTTTAATAATTAAGCAAAATGACAAAGATTCATAAATATTTTCGTGGTGCTATGAGTGCAATGAAATCTGCTACCAAAAATAAAAGTTAGTTCATTTTACTTTAATCCCAGCCATCTTTGTTATATTCAATGTTACTTCGGTTTGTGCTTATTCAACCATTTACAGCGCTAAGATTTTTGTATGTTTAGCAAACAAGTTCGTGTAAAGCATATTTTAAAAATTTTAATAATGTAAATTTTTAAAAAAACATTATCATGTATCATCCGTATGATTTTCATAGTCTTATCTTTCATCTCTGTTCTTAGTCCAATGTACAGATATTGAGGTTTCAAAACTTCAATAATGAATTAAGCTTCAAAATTGATAAGCACACATCGCTTGGAGGTCATTACAGTCAATAGCCAAAAATAAGGAGTTTCACGAGATCAAAAACATGTCATGTTCGAGATAACACATAGCAGATGCAAATGGCTAATTGAAAACTAGACATATATATTTCATAAACAATCTGTGTTTTTATCAAATATATACATTCCATCTGGACTTGTTCCTATCCTGGGACAAATGTTCATTATTCCAGGTGACCATATCACCTTAATAGGTCGATCTTTGTTCTATAGTTTCGTAAATAGCACAATCTGTAGCATCTTATTTATCAAACTTTTACTTGGTTCGGATTATCGAGTGGTAGTCTACGTTATGTTTTTTTCTAGTCCTTAATGCTGTTTGAATTCCATATATTAAGTTTTAATATTTCGGTTAGTTTAAATAGCTTGATATCTTGTGTGCACTATCTTTTGATGTTTAGTCGAAAGAAAGCCTTCATCCTAGATTACGCATCAGCTGACGCGTTTCAAAAAGATGTATTTAGTGTCTTGTGACATTCGATGCTCCCTATGGAACTGGAATCTTCATCACTAAGTGTCACAATCATAGACATTACGACTAAGCTGTTCAGGCTTCAGCTAGGTTCCTGTATTTTCGAGAGTTGTGTGTGGAACTTAAGAATTAGTGCTTTCAAGATTTAGGACATGCATTGCTAACGCGTACCAACCAATGTGAAACTTGGGTCCATGGGTTTCTGTTATATTCAGCTATCTAATATTAATTAAACTTGTATCAACTGATCTTTAAGTGTAAATTAACTGTAAATGAACCTGATTCATTTTATTTATTATTTTTTTAGTATTCAATCCCGACGAAGAGTCATCTGATGAAGACGAAGAAGTTATCGGAAATCAAGGTATTCGTGTAAGTTGTGCTTTTAATTTTTATTGGTTATAGCCTGATTATTAAGCCATTTAATTTTCATTCATGAATAGGGTGATGATAATCCTATTTAACCTACTTCAGTTTAGATATCTAATTTGTATTATTAGCTTTCGCATTAAGAATTATACGAAATAATTACTTAACTATTAAGTTACAGTAACTGCAAAAGTCTTTTATTTCTACTGTTGTTTGTAAATTATTTTCTACTTGCTGAAGTGAAGTTGCAGAAGTCTTTTAGTGCCCATTCTCTGACTCCATTATGATCGGACGATAATGATAATGAATGAAGAAACATTAACTCAGTAGTTAAGGCTCTCAATCTTCAACCACTAATTTGGGTATCCAAACTCTACTTCATTTACTTTTGGTCGGGCAACCAGATAGCCTCTCTAGCCCTCATAAATGGAGTGTCTCAAAGTCATGTGTACGGGCCTATGCCTGATAAAGTTTTACTTCGATTCTTTCGTCCACAAAGAATTGAAATACAAGGATTCATCTCGATCACAATACCATGGTACTCATTGCTGTTAGTTATGAACTGTAATATCAACTAAAAAAGTTGGAATTTGAGAACTGTTGAACATCAGTATAGGGTTGTGCAGATTATTGAACTCTATTGATGTCTCGAAGTGATCTAAGCTAGGCGACTGATGAAGACCTGAAAACACTGGAGGGTCGTTCCCTCCTAGTATGGAACTCTTCATAAGCCCTCATCCACAACAGCCTCGCAAATGGAGATGGAACCCGACAACTTCGGTTTCGCGCACAAACTCTTCACGATTGGACTAATAAGCCGACATTCTTTGGTGTTTCGAAGAAATTGATAACTAAATTCTTAGATCTTACATATACCTCTTACTTTCATAGACAATGTTTCACAGTTATATGCCATTATAGAGCAAACTGTTAAGCCATTTACACGTCCTTTGTGTTGTCAAATGACTTTCTTTTCCATGTCATAGATGATGCATAGTGAATAAAACCAAATCTGTTATTCAGATATTCTTTATTTTGTTGTTCAAACGGATCGAAAGACTGAATTTTTTTCATGGCATTCATTAAAGAAAACGATGTTAATAATGCATTCTAAGTCGAAATATAAATCTCTTAGTTGAAGTTTTATCCTTCAAAAGTCAGGTTAAAACGTTAATTCTAAAGTGTCCAACCCTGAAGGATGTAATATCTATGTCATTGTGTTTTCTTGCATTTCTGATTTGTGTAGCTAAGATCATCTAGACAAGCAAGAGGAAGACGAGAATTCTTGCAAATCAAATTAGTTCAAGAAATGAAAAATGAGCACACGGTTAGTCTATAATAATAGTTTTTAAGTTAATTGTTAATTTATATACATTTTGTTCATTATTAAGTTTTGTTTGATTTTGTGAATGTCATCAAACTATAAATTTATGATGATTGGACTAATAACTAATTTTAATTTTGAGTGCCTTCAAGATAGTAGTAACTAATGCGTAAAGATTCACAAAACAATCAACAATTCTACTATGTATTTTCTTCGGAATTTTCCTACTTCATTTTCCCATTTTTTTTCTCAATCATATATTTCTTGATCATTTTGATTCATTTTCATTTCTAATGATTTCCAGTAGTTGATTGTTGTCAAGTCCTCTGATTATGTGTGTTTATCTATCAACAATTCTATAATTTCATTGACTTTTTAAGTTCGATCTATGTATTTATGTGAATGATGGGTAGATGGTATTGAATTTTTGCTGTGTGAATGATTAATCAGCGTAAATTTACTTTTTCGTATTCAATGCTATCCTTAAATCTGTTTATTTTTTAATAGTAAAAATACCTTACTATCATTGCTATATGTCGTTTTCTGTTTTGATTGTTAAGCACTTTCTTGTCATTAGTTTTTTTGTTGTTGATTGCATTTTGTTTTTGTGCCTGCTCAAACTAATAACAACATTAAATCTAATACAAGCAGATAGAGATATAGGCTATACGCATAACGTTTCTTGCGTGTGTATGTGCCACTTCTCATATTTGGCAGATTAATTGATTAATTGAAGTGGTTGGGGACATGTGTTACGTATGCCCAACCACCGACTGCCTCAAAGAGTGATGTTTTATGGTTTAGGAGTAGGTTGGAAGAAAGCTGGGGCGACCAAACCAAAACATGGCACAAACCCTTGAAGTCACTGAAGAGTGGACTGAATCATGTTGGTAGATGTAGGCTATCTGGTTGGGGTCCGCGAGACGAAATTCACCGATGATTAGAGACCTTGAACGACGTGGCTCAAAATCGTTTGCAATGACGCAGGTGCATCCACTCGTTGTGTTCTCTCGAATTCTAATCTTCAGAATTCCTCATTGTTAGCGCGACATAGATGGAATAAAGCATGTCTGCGTTGGCTGCCTGCTGATTGACTAAATCTAATCCGATCAGCGCTAGTCGATACGTGGAGTACATTCCAGAAGCTTCTCATGTAAAAACTATAAGGATACTAAGGTTGTTCCTATTTCGCCTTCGCTTCGGCTTCTTACTTCCATTTAACCTTACTATTTGGAATATAATCTTTTCCTGTTTAACCGTGTTCTGATTTGGGGACTTGTCGAGTGTATTGTTGTCAGAGAATACTAAGCAATAGTAATAGCTGGGTTCACTAAGAGAGATTTATAACACTCATTATCCCTATGTTTCTCTTTCTAAATTTATCTCACTGAATTATATTTCTTGAATAATATATCTTTGAACTCTAATCTCACCGATTACTGCTAATACGTCTACTATTTTTACCACTATGGGTTTTGAACTGACAATTGCATCTCTGTGTTAATGTGGTATGGCAGCCTGAACTTATGTAATCATGTACGAAGTTCTACGTTGTAACTGACTGACTTCTCATATTTGTTCAATAAATGGAATTTGATATGATACGAATTAAAACATTGTTTGTTTGCTAATAAATTGTACTATTTTTATTGAAAATTGTATGTATAAAGGCTAATTGTAGTGCATTAAAGTATCTATTTAATTCAGATTGTGTTCAAGTGGTTGTTTTTATGCATGAATTGTCAATCTTGTTATCTTAGTTATCTCAATGATTGTCATAACTACTATAACTTTGAATCAATCTATCATTATGAACTAGTCATCATAGTGTGATACTCATTGATTGTAGTAGTGAACTAAGATTAAACTATTATTTATTAACAAAAGTATGAATAAGTCAATTTAAGGTATACAAAAGATACAGGAGAGAATAGTAACAGTTAAACAATAGTATGAATTAATAATATCGTATGTTAGGCTTTTTTCTTGAACCAATCAACGAAATTCAAAGATCAGAGTTGTCAGCTTTCATTCTTTCAGCTTTCTGTCTTTAGGTTTCTTTCTCTTAGATTGATAAGAGATGAGAACGTAACGCATTTGATCAGTTACACTGAATACTTTTTTTCTTTATATGAACAACTATCCATTGGTCAACAACAAAACTGGTCAATAAAGACTCTTGTTGTATGAAAAAAAGTTTTTCTCCCCTGTTTCAATTCATCTATCATGTAGCTCATAGTTATTATTAGTATGTACTTTTTAAATATTTATTATTTTGATAAGTCTATTTCGACCTGTAACCTTCCTATTCCAATATATATTCATTCTTATCGTTATTATTATTATTATTATTATTAGTAGTAGTAGTAATAGTGGTGCAGTAGTTTGAATAGTTACCGTGTTTGTTTACCTTGAAGCACTTCACTTTCAATCTCATCATGTTTGTTTTCGCTAGATATATGTAATACTGTAAGTAAAGTCAATGAGTTGAAATATATATATATATATATACAACACAATGAAATTGACAAATAAACGTTCAAAATTAAAAGATAACTGAATTTTTCATGCAATACTAAATAATGTACAGTCCGAGTAAACAAATCAAAATGTCACTGTAGTTGGAACAGTATATAATTAAAATAATAAAAAAAGGTCAATATTAAGTAATTTTTTTCGGCCTGTTAACGAACAACCATATTACAAGTTTTTTTGAATACATATATAGAGATCATTGAGGTAGAGGCGGGCGATTACCTTTAACGTCGTCTCTGATATATAATTTATGAGAGTTCATGGCTTTTTAAATAGATATCTGGCACACACACTTGAAGTGTTTTTAAATGCTTTGGTCACTCAGTTTATGTTTAAAATCAAATGTGATACACTCCGGCTAGAGCCTAAATCTATTCAACTCCTTCTGAACTACTATGGAAGTTTGTTACGTAAAAAATTCTGTTGTTTTTATGGTTTGATGTAGTATGGTATGTTAAGTATGTAAACTTTGTCTGCTTGAAATGTAATGAGTTTCATGGACCAAAAAGGATTTAGAGCTAAATCAATGTTTCTGGTGCCAAGGTGTAAGTCTGATTGGTGTTTTGTATTTGTCAAGTGATATTGGTCACACCTAACCTTCTAAGATGCAATAGCGGAATGCCAACACATTCTGAACCTATAAAACTACACGAAACTAATTGAAAACAGTGGAGTAGTACATGAAATTAGTGGTTTTACCCTGAAATCAAAGTATCAGACAGACAGATAAAACGCAGAACTTCGTACGTAAGTATAGCAGTTCAGGTTGCCATGCCCAATCAGCACAGAGACGCAAATGTCAGTTCAAATCCAAGAGTGATAGCAATAATAGAAGTATTAGCAGTAATGGAGAAGATTAGGGTTCGAACATATGATTGGAGAAGTATAATTCAGTAAGATAAATATAGAAGGAGAAAGGTAGAGATTATGAGGAATGCAGAAGCTTAGAAGTTTCACGGTACGGTTAGTCAGTCACTGCTTATTAGTTTCGTAATGGTTGGTATGTCCATTAAAAAACACACATATACAGTATTGATCTATTAAATATACCGAAACAAAGTGCTCTATACTGTACAATAATGGTTATTCTCATATATTAATAATTAATCTTAAAAATTTCTACAAAAGTTGATAAATTTTGTCTACAACTTATTCCTATCAATTATCATGTAATAATTTTTTAAATAAATTTATAAATATGACTTGCATTCTTTTCTAACCTAATTAAATAAATATGTTACTATCACTTAAGTATCTATTCTCACTATTCACAAAATCTTACAAGATCATCATAAAATATATGCATAGATATGCAGTGTATTTTCTTCTACAAAAGTATTCTTGATATATATAAATCTCCGATAACCTTTTTATTCATTATTTATTTGTCTGCTTAAACTACCTTAGAGTGTTGTGTGGTAGTGGGACTTGATTACTGAATCAGTATCATTTTTAAGTGATAGAATTTATTGTTATTAATGTTTCCCAAGTGTATATACATTGTTTTTCATTTTAGGGTGCTATATGGGCTATGCGTTTTTCACCATGTGGTCGATTATTGGTGAGTGTATGTTTTTTCCATCGACAAAAGATGTAATCATAATAATAATAATAATAATGTTAATATAATGAGAAACTTTTCACTACATCCTAATCGATTGATCAATTCTCAATAATATCTATATTATTTTCTCTATCTGAAATACTTTTAAAAGTTATATATCTATATTTTTTTATCCAGTTGTATTATTATTTATTTTGTATAATATCAACAATAATAATCATTGACTGATTTTATTTTAATTCTTCTTCTTCTTATTATTATTATTTTTTCTGTTGTTGTTGATCACATCTTTTTCTATATTCCTTCTTTTAATACTCTATTGGTCACATTCTTTCAAATCTATTATTTGTCTGTATTAATTTATTTAAAACCGATTCTAGGTTGTTTCTCGAATTAGTTTTTACTATTTAAGTATTTCAATAACTTATATATATATATATATATATATATATATATACCTAGGAATCAGTCAGTAAGTTTCGACTTAACTTCGTACATGAGTAAATAAGTTCAGGTTGCCAAACTACATTAGCACAAAGATGCGATTGTCAATTCAAATCCCATAGTGGTAGAAATAGTAGAAGTATTAGCAGTACTGGAGAAGATTAGGGTTCGAAGATATGATTCGAAAAGTATAATTCAGGGAGATAAATTTAGAAGGAGAATGATAGAGATTATGAGAAATTCAGAAGGTTAGCATTAGAGAGAACACAACGAGTGGATGAATCTGCGTCATTGCAAATGATTTTGAGCCAAGTCGTTCAAGGTCTCTAACCATCGGTGAATTCCGTCTCGCGGACTCCAACCAGATAGCCTACATTTTCCAACATGATTCATTCCACTTGTTAGTGATTTCATGGATTTGTGGCGGGGCATATGTAACGCATGTCCAAACCACCTCAACTGATGAGTTTTCAATACTTCATCTATTGATTTGCCATCGCTACCCTAGTACTCGTTTCCTAACTATAGCATTCCTTACTCGGTCGTCCCAGGATACACGACCGATGCTTCGGAGACACCTATGATCCAAAACCAGTAACATACGAATATCTTCTACTCTCACTGGCCATGTTTCACAGCCATGAAGTAGGACGGAACGAACTGCTGCACAGTAACACTGGTCCTTTGGTTAGCAAACGGATATCTCGCCAACGCCATAAGTGACGCAGGTAGGCAAAAGCCAATTGAGCCTTCTGTATCTGTGGTGAGATTTCGTCAGTGACCAGGCCATCAGCACTGATGAGATTCTCGAGTTAAGTGAAGCGGTTGACACGCTCAACTACTTCACTACCTATGCGTGGCTTTCAAAGCTACGTATATTTTATGAAGAACACTTGACGTGCCCAGTGTCATTCACAGCAACAAACGTTGAATAGCTCGTAACTGTATACTTTTAAACATATTCACTTAGTAAATGCTATCTATGCATTGTTATCATTAAAAGAAGACAATTTGACCAATAGACATTATTGTTAACAATCTGGTTTCGAGGAAGTAAATCTGCATTTGTAAATATCACCGCTATCATAGCTTCATAATATTTTAAGAGTTCATTTAGTTGTAAATCTTGATAAACATGTTCAATGGGTGTGTGTGTGTGTATTAACATTTTTTTTATTATTGCATATTTATCATATTGTACATACATGTTTACATTTTCTATTAGTAAAATAAAAACAACAATCTTTTTGTTGAATGCATATATATATATACACCATAGGCTACTGCTGGATATGATCGAAATATTCGAATATGGGTCTTGAAACAGTGTTATCGATATTTTAAAGAGATGCAACGAAGTTCTAGTAAGTCACCAGTTTTATAGTATAGATTCGTTTCTTTAATCTCTCTCGGAATTTTGGACGTCTTCTAAATCAAACTGATTATAGATATGATTGTATTGTAATTCAGTTAACTGTCATGACCAACGTCATTAGTTAGTGTTTGACTTTAGTTAAAAATTAATGAAACAAAATAAAAATAGTACCACATGTATAAACGAACATTATTGTTTTCAATGAGATTGTCATCAGGCTTTACTCGAATATACGTGAATATATATATATATATATATATATATATATATATATATATATGGCCTATGCTCCGTTAGGGGTAACAGGCGTAAGGAAGTAATCTATCTGAGGTTGCGAAAGACCGTAAATCGATCATAGTTTGACATTAACAGCGTTAGATACCGGCTCTTTGATCTAGAGGTTAGGCGTTCGCGCACAATACGGATGGTCTTGGATTCGAATCGTGAGAGGTACGAAGTCGTGGATGCGCACTGCTGATGAGTCCCATGTCAGGACGAAACGGCTAACCACTGCTTCCCTGGTTTCTAATGGTGGTCTAGCATTGATCAATTCATGATTTCAAATATATAACAATGTTAAACCAGTCAAGGCGATTTCAGTCAATAATCACAATGAAGTGAAATAGATCACATCACTACACATAATAGGCAAAAGTACAAGTTGATAGTATGAAGACAGGTGTACTGATAGTAGTAAGAAAAATAAAATGCTGTAACAAAAGTTTTCTCAATAGTAGGTCAAATGTGGATAATTAGACTTAAAATAATCTATACAAATCATTAAAACCATTAAGTAATAAATGAAAAATAAATGTGTGCAATTTAAGTCGATAAGATTAAATTTGAAAAATCGATATTAAAAGGATGGTAATTCAAATGATAATGAACATAGTATGTGTAACTGTTTGGTGATTTGAAGTTTCTAATAAAATTACAGATTTAAAATTGACTAGTGTTATCTTTATTTTAAGTGAATATGATAATCATATAATACTTTCGGTGATATGTTACTGATGACTGACTATATAGTGATTACATCTTTACTCAGAAACTTTTCTCTTGTATAAAATTCATCAACTATGCGTTAAAGAACTTACAGTTGAGAGATGTATGAATAATGATGATACTCAAATGAGTGTGTTGTTACTTTTGTGCATCGATCATCTGATGTCGTTTTTTTCAATATTGGAAAGTATGAACTAGAGTTGTGTTTCCATTTCAACTGAAACGTATTTCTGAAAATGTCTTGAATCATTTGATTCTTCCCAATGTTTTTTATGACTTGAAATAAATTCCAAACCTAATTTTGCTTAGAAATGCAAAAGAAAACTATCTTAGATGCTGCTATTTTATTCTGCTTTACAATATTAGTGTTCAACGCTTGAACACCCTATTAGAATGCCCATAAAGTTTGTACTATTAGAGATTCTGTAATAAAATACACTGTTAAACAAGTTAGTATCATGTAACTTGAGTATATATGTACTTGAATTCACTGTTGGGCAACTCCGAAGTATTCGTCGGCCATGTCCACATGGTCCCGGTAAATACTTGGGAACGTTTTATCCAATTATCGTTGAGTAGGATCTTCGTAGAAGTACCTAGAAAATAAGGAATGATGTGTTAAGATTTTGAGTATATATATGCCTACACTACTATTATATTTAACATGGTCTTGCAATGTTCCAGAAGCTGAAGGGTAAACCTAACTGTATAAATACCTTCGATTTGCCATTAATAAACGAACCATAGATTAGAATATTATAATTTCACTTTTCGCCTTTTCTCTCGTGTGCTAATAGCCTCTTTCTGTATGTGGCTGTACTTCTTTCTGCTGTGGATAGTGTACGGGATGCATGCATAACGGCTTTTTCTGACGCGTCTGGAAACTGATGTGAAATAACAGCACCTAGGCCATATGCTGAAGCGTCTGCTGCTACGATGATTAGCATGGATGGATCGTAGTGTGTCAATAACAATTCTGAGCTAATTATGGACTTGAGTTTGTTAAAACCCACGTCCTACTCTTTAGTCCAATTCCAAGTGCTGTTCTTCTGCAATAGACAATTCAATGGAGCACGGATACCATGCATTGAAGGAACAAATGCTGAATAATAACTGATTAATCCGATAAAAGATCGTTATTCCGAGACATTAGTCATTGTTTCAAGTGACTTATGTACTGATGCACTGCAGTCTTGCAAATTTTGTCTATGACTGACTCAGTTGATATGAACAATTCAAATCAACTATAAGAAAGTTTTATTGCTCTTCTTTAGTGGTATTTTATGTTTTACTAAGCGGCAGAACTATCAAAAACTGGCGCTACTGGTACTTAATAGGAAAGAATCGAAATCTTGGGTTTATTTTTTTTTCGTTATTTAATCTGACGATAGCGCAGTAAACTTCAAATTAATAAACTGAAAGTAATATTATTTGATTAATAAACTCTTTTCAAACTATTGAACACGAATAAATAATGTAATGGGGAAAAGTTAGTTTTGTTTAAATGCTTACTTTTCGTAATGTAGTTATTTCTTTTGATCTTTTAGTGTACTTTTATGAACACAAATGATGTACAGTTTTGAAATGATTTTCTAAAAATAGAATATTGTTATACACATGTCCTACAACGATTTCTCTTTAGAAATCACTAACAATATTTTGTTTGACTTCTATCTACTAAGTCCGAGGTCCGAAACCCACTCTATCGTACTTTAGTTTTGGGAACTAGATAGTATCACTAACTCTTACATTTAGAGTATCATTTCAAGCACGGTAATAACTAAATTTGTGCTTGGTAAATAAGTTATTCAAGCAAACTATGTCTAATAACTTCATTTTCTCTGTCATCATTAAAACAAAACACAAATTTAAAGCTCTTTTGTTTTTGTTTTATAAATTTTCAACTTTCTTTTTTTAGCTCCACCACCAACTAGTGCAAAATATGAATCAGTTGGTTCATTTATATCAAATGATTTTCAAACTGTAAAATGATGCTACATCCACTGTACTATTAGATGAAGAGAGTCGTTTTGATTCGTTAAGCTTAACATCGACTACCATTTCAACATCAGGTTAAAACTGATGTTAGTGAAGCGGTAAATCTAATTATGATATTCATTTTTAATTATTGCTTATAGTAGTAAATTTAGTGAATATTTTGTTTACTTGCAATGTATGTGTGCGTATGTGTACTGACAATGTGGAGATATTTTTAACTATTCTATGAATTCATCGGTATTGTTCATCAATTGAAAATACCACTAAGAAAAAAATAAGGAACACTATTCAACTGTTTTATTTTAACACGAAACTCATTAAGATCACATATCCACGAATTCGTCAAAGATCGAATCCAGGCTGTTTAATTTTTTCGCCAGCGCTTAACCACTGTGTTGGGACGCCACTGAGTACTTCTCGTTTAGTTTACAATGGTATCCTAACTCTGGTTGATCAATGATGTGTACTTCATATAAATAAAATTAATCTCCATCTGTTAAATTGCTGACATTTTCGTATATAAAATTGAATCATTTAATGTGTCAAATATGGATGATTAGTTTTGAAAGCGCAATTTCATTAATTGCGATCAATCGAAGTTTTGTT